>CM062815.1:1108912512-1109469493 GCA_031772625.1 Pinus tabuliformis
ATCTTCCTTTCCATTTCTGCCATCTTCTCTTTCCACTTTCTTCAGCTTTTGTGGAAGCATTACTGGATTCAAAGTGCAACACTTTGCAGCAAGATGTCCTTGCTTATGGCAGTAAGTGCACTGCATGTGAATCCTCTTGATAGCATGATTTGTCTTGTCCAATGGACCTTTGGCTTCTTGTTTCCTTTCCTTCAAAAGTTTCCTATATGTGGCCATTCTCTTCCAACATCTAGAAACATTATGGTTATCCAAACCACAAAAGGAACATGCAATTATTTTCCCATATCTATGTGGAAATTCATCATGCTTTGCAAAATCAAAAGGAAGATGATTAGAACTAGATTTATACATTTCTCTTTCGGCTTTATTGCCTTCATGAGGAGGTGAAGCAAATGAAGAAGTGGCTCCCTTTGGAACACCATCAATCTCTTCAAGGCTTTCAGAGTTTCCACAACTCTTTGGTTCAAGTGTGTGCTTCTGAACACCTACATCCTGAAAATGATGTTTCAAGATATTGCATTCCTGCTGAATACAATATTCACACTCTTGAGGTGGAAGACCTGCAATGCAACTCCTTCTTGGAGCTGTTTCAATGGTCTTCATAGCAGCTTTGGAACTTTCTCCATAAGCTTGTCCATAGCCAAGGCCCAAATACTTAGGCCTTTCCTCAATTATTATTGGCTCAACAATATCTTGTGCATGTCTACCCAAGCCTTTTCCTTCATAGCCCATCTTGGACATTAGCTTGGAACCTATGCCTTTGGTATGTTTTTCAAAAGAACCAATATAAGCATTCTTAGAGGAAATTGAAGACAAACCAGAATTATTTACCTCTTCTTCAAGCTTATACTTGACTAAGGCTTATTGTGCAACAAAGAGTTGTGCCTCCAACTCATGCATCCTTTCCAGGTTCATATTTGCAATATGAAGTTGCCTCTCCATTTCCTGCAATTTGTCAGAAAGCATCTGCTTCTCTTCCTCCACGGAATTCAACTGCTCTCTAAGTATGCTACTTTTCCTTTCATCCTCACACATTTCTCTCACCATATCCATCATGGTGGCCAGATCTTCCTTCATGTCCTCATCAAAGACTCTTGTGAAGAAAGAAGAATTTGAGGACTCACTTGTAGGAGTTGTCATTATACCAATGAACAAAAGAACTTCTAACAAGATTAATAAAGAGCTTATTCAGTGACCTTTTGCAACAAACCTCTTGTTCTTCAAGGATTGCCTTGAGGTCCTTTGGGGTAGAAGAATGCCTTCAGCCCTTCTTCCTTCTTGTCCTTCCTGGAATGAGCTATCAATAGCTTTCCCTTCACCTCTACATACTCACACAATAGTCAGTCTGCAACAAGCATACAATCAATTAGACAATCAATCCTTGACTGCCCAAACACCTACCAAACAAGAAAACTTTGCTCTGTCAATCAAGCATTTTGATATAACCTTCTTTGAAGGTGGGGTTAACCAATCTCAAGCTCTGATACCACCTGATCCGAAAATGGGTCACTTAGGCTTCTTGTCGGACTTACAAGAACCTCTCCAACTTCCAAAGCTTAAATATTCCCATGTCTTTACGATTAACCAATGTGGAATTAATATGTGCTTGAAAATATAGGTGTATGCTTATGTTTATTTTTGACTGTTTATGTGCTTTAAAATTCTGTTGTTTATGCTGATATAACATACATATAACAATAAATAATGCAGCCATAAAACAAACACATAAGACAACAATTTAATTAAGAGTTCACCCAAAACTCTTAGGCTACGTCTCCGTGAGCTCTAGTCAACTCAACTAGGCTCTCTGGGATTATGGAAAAGTCCTTTTACAAGCTCTGCGGCTTAACTCCATTGGTTTACATAGAACATAATGGGTTTAGACACCATCTCATCCCTGGCTCTGAAGCTCTCTACTCTTTGGCCCTCGGCTCTCACTCTGGCTCTGGCTCTTAGCTCTGGCTCTGGCTCTTCGGCTCTGGCTCTGGCTTCTCTGAGCTCTCAACAGTCTGCTTGACCTCCAAGCGACTGTCTCAGCTGCTCTTCGCTTCAGCTTTTGTTGTCTCTACTCTCTTGCTTCTACCTTGCAACTGCTCTTTTTTGCTCTCAATTGAGCTCTCTGCCTCCTTTGAGGTACTTTTCTGGCTTTTTGGCTACCCCAGCCATTTCTCTACGATTCATTATCCCTCTGCGGCTTCTCTGCTCCATGTCAGTTAGACTGGCCATCTGGCTCTGCGGCTCTGTCGCTTCAAAATGCGTCATTGCCTGTAAAAATGCCTTCTTGCAGCGTGGTATGATGATTAGGAGTAGTTACAGAGGTTTCGGGGCCTTCTCTTAGGCAAAAACCCAAAAATGAAGAAAATTTCATTACATAAAGTTTTTTGGAAAATACACTATCGGGTGTGTATTTTGGATGTGAAATTCCATTCAATCGCCCCTAAAATCCCTATCGGGTCTTCCATTAGGCAGCATATCACATCGCATAAGCGTTTTGGGTAAAATCCCAAATACACAGGAAATACATGAAAAACTCATTAAAATGCTTCCTATCGGACTTCAAAATTTATCGCATCCACCCTAATATCGCATCAGTCTGCTTTTGGCCGCTACTGCAATCCCCACCGTTGATCCGTGGGATCTCTGATCCAACGGTTGATATCCATTTTCGGGCGGCTTAGGATTGCGGAGGTTACCCGCCTAAAAAGGCAGTTTTCCTCTCTCCTCCACCAGCCACGTGTCGACCAGTGTGTGGGATCGGGCGGAGCTAGCCCAATACCATTTACCACTTGAGGCCCACCCAAAATCTGCCTTTACAGAACTCAAATAATATAGGGCCGCTTCTAAAATTCCTTTCAGGTCCATTTTTATCACTTTCCTTTGTATTTTGGTTTTTACACTGAAAAGTGTTAATACATAGAAATTCCTTTTACTGGAACTCAAATTTTATCAGGCCGCGTCTATAAAGTCCATTCGGTTCGGCATTATCACCCCTTGTACATCACTGCGATGCGACATTGCAATGTGATATATCGCAATCGCAAGTCGCATTGGCCCGGGGGTCCATCCCTTGTCTCATGCCATCGCCAATGCTGATTCGCCAATATCGGCGATCTCAATATCACATTGCCTGGGGTCCTGCCATCGCACACAGGCCTATCTCCAACTCGATATATCGGAGGTCGGAGATTGGGTGTCTCTCCCCTTTCCGCTTAAGTCCGCCTCTTTGACCCTTCTCCAATGCGATTTCCCTTTATAAGGGTTTTTTGCCATTTTTAGGGGATTTTGCCTCTTTTTCCAAAGAACAAAGGGCATCTTCTTTCTGTGATAATTTCTGCATCCTAAGTCCATTTTTGCCCATTCAAGTTGCAGTAGATTCAGAATGAAAAGATCTATGCCATGGGGCTATTTTCAGGAACTTCCTTGGACTTTAATTTTCCTTTGTGAGGAACACTTAGACTTAGGAGTCTATCCAAAATTCATTTTGGATCATTCTTTCCCTGATGAATATCTTTTTTCTTTTTCTACTTACTCACCTTGGTATGCAGATATAGCCGATTATCTTGCTACAAGGAAGTTTCCACAGTATTTGTCCTCCAAGGAGAAAATAAAAAACAACAAAGTTCTACATATACCTGGATAGGTGGGAACCTCTACCACACTAGACCAAATTTCCAGATCAGATGTTATGTTAGAGAAGATGAGGTCTTTGATATCCTTAAAGCCTATCATGAGGAACCTTATGGAGGACACTTCACAGACAAACGGACAGGATACAAAGTCCTTTCAACAGGGTATTACTGGCTAACAATATTTCACGATGCTAAGAAGTTTGTGAAGCGATGTGATAGTTTTCAAAGGATGGGCCAACCATTGCAATCAGATGAGATGCTGTTACAGCCCCAAATCATCCTAAAACCTTTTGAGAAGTGGGCTCTAGATTTTGTAGGACCAATTAATCCTTCATTTGGACAGAGATCCTACATCTTGGTCTGCACTGACTATGTCACAAAATGGGTTGAGTTGAAGGCACTAACTAGAGCCACAAAGCAAGTTGTCTCAGACATTTTGTTTGAAGACGTCTTTGTTTGGTTTGGCATACCCAAAGAGATAGTCATAGATGGAGGGCCCCAATTCAAATCTCATAAGATCCAAGCATTGGTCGAGAAATATAAAATCCATCATAGAATCACAACACCTTATCATCCACAAGAAAATGGCCATGTAGAAATCACTAACAAAGTCATTGAGGGGATCCTTACTAAGACTATGGCCAATCATCGAAGAAATTGACCTGACAAACTTCCAGAAGTGTTATGGGCGTACAGGACTACATGGAGGAATACCACTGGATTCTCACCATATGAACTTGTGTATGGAAAGAACCCTTTATTCCCCATTGAATTTGAAATCAAGACACTAAGGACAACATTGCAGGTCAATTTGGATTTGGCTACAACACAAAGGTAGAGATTGAACCAGCTCAATGAATTGGAGGAGAAACGGTTGGTTGCTATCCAACAAACAAATATTATCCAACAACAGAGAGCTAAGTGGCATGACAGATTTATAAAGAAGAAGAAGTTCCAAAAAGGATATTGGGCTCTCTTATATGACTCAAGGTTTAAAGACTTCAAGGGTAAGCTCTGCACCAGATGGCTAGGTCCTTATGAGGTAGATGTGGTATTTGACAATGGGACTATAAATTTGGTGACCGTTGGTAGTGCGAGGACACCATTACTTGCAAATGGGAACCATCTTCAGTTATATCACAAACCTACCTCAAGGGATTCATTTGTCAACATTGTCACAAATTCAGATCTACAAATTACGGGAACAGGGGAAAGCCCCCCTGTGCTGCAAAAATTTTAATTTTTCCAATAAGTGTAACAGCTGAAAATCAACTTCAGTTGGCGGTTGTTACACCTTCAAACTTCTAAAAAAAAAAAAACCAACAACAACAATAATAATAATCTCGTTGTGAAAAACCTTTCCAAGCGTAGACAGACACTTTTATAGCAGTTGAAAACCACCTGGTGGTGTCTGTTACACACTCTGTAACAACATTTGTTATTTCAAAGCATATCTTACGATAAGTGTTGTTACATGATCTTTTCTTCTTACCTTTTTGTAGAAATTAAAATAATATATATTAGTCATCTTGGCTGTTACACCTGTAACAACCGATGACTTTTCAGGAATAACAAGATATTTATTGTAATAAGTAGCAGAACATCACCATGATCCTTGTCATCAGAATTAAGTTTGCGTGTCTTGCTACCCGAGCCTGGTTCGTGCGTCACGCCGCCCATTACTTTGCCCCACGTCACCCAGGTAAGTCATAAAAAAGTTAATATTGAATTCGTTTTATTTTGTAATTATGGAAACTTAACATGACTATTGACGGCTGAGAATAGCTGTTATAATTAAGCCGGAGGGGGAACGAATCATATGGCGACATGACCGTCGCATGACTTGTGATTATTAGAAAAATCTAGCAATTAAGGCATGATGACCTGGTAGTTTTTGTTACTTAATGTTGATCATACCAAAAAGGGTAAGTGTACCATCGACGAGACCTCCCCATGACTCACCATTAAGGAAAAATTCATTGTGCAGTATGAACCATGCGTGCCAAATCCCAATCCAAAATCTTCACTTGCACCACCCTACCACCCTACCATTTACCCCTGCTGGAAGCGCTGAACCCCCATTCAGAGTGCTTGGAGAAGAGAAAATAGTAGTGCAGGCTGAAACAACTAGATTGTGTGTCGACTACCCCAAAGCACTTAAAGGGAAGGATAAATAAGTGGAACAACACTGAATTGCATAAGCAATGGGAGGAACAACGATACGGCACGAGCCAAGTCCATAGAAGCCTTGGAAGATTGCCCAGAAGCATACCAGATTTTCAAGGATGCAGGCTAGTTCGAATTCTTCCAGAGGTTGGAAAGATCAAACGACAGTGTTGCCATGGAATTTGCAAAGAATCTAGAGAGAAACCAGACAGAGGTCAAAGGGTTGAAGCTGGAGGTCACAAAAGAGGTGATTGCTAGAGTAACAGGATTTCCAGTGGAAGGGAAGAGATGGTTTAATAGGAAGGTCAATGACCCCTCACTGAAAGGGGATTTCCTCCAAGAAGAAGAGTCGCTGGTAAAGAAAGGCAGGGGAATTGATAGACTGTCACTCCCCCAACCATGGGCGGATGTTTCCCTCTACCTCATCAAGTACATTACTTGCGAAGGAAGGGAAACAATTGTGTTTAATTATCATTTTCCATTGTTGAACCACCTTCGGCATCAATAGTTGATCAACCTTCCTTATTTCTTGTTGGGAAACATTAGGCACATGGCCGCAACTATGAAAACAATTGTGCATCCAGAAATGTGTGTTACCAACCATGGCCTTATCAAACTCATTGTGTTGGATGCTTTGAGCTGACAGGGCAAGAATTGGGAAGAATTCATGTGGAAAAGGCCCAGGACCACCCGCAGAAGGCAAACCGAGACATCTAAGGAAGCTCTAGAGGTGACAAAGGAGCAACCCCAGCCCTCGACAGTAAGGGTCAGTAAGAGGCCAGTTGATAAACCAATTGGCGATAGGAGGCTGAAGTAGAGGATAAGGGTTAGCAGGCACCTAGAGTCCCCATCCATGTCAAGAAAGAACAAAGAAGCAACAGAGCAGAAGGATGAGGAGCAAGCTCAGCCAGAAGAACCTTCTTCACCTCGTAAGAGTGAAACCTAATCCTTGCTGTCAAAAATTGAAATTCTAGAGTAGGAAATTAGAAAATTGAGGGAATAACTAGCAAAAGGAAAGGCAGAGCCAAGAGCCCCAGGGCTAGATACTTTGGAAAAGGCCATGGACAGGGCCAGAAGGGGAGAAATCCCAGGAACTTTGTGCGTAGCCTGCGCTAAGAAGCTGGTGGCAGTAGGATTCAAAGTCTGTGTAGCAGACACCACCTCGAGGGAGACTCAAACTGAAATCTGAGGAGCTGTTACACAAGAATCTATCAAGGACGTTGTTGTTACACAAGAACCAACAACCGAGACAGCACAATCCACAGGAAGTGATCGGGTAATGGATACACAGGAGCCCTTGGGTGATACTGGTGTTTCATCAAAACCAGCAGTGGAGGAGGAAGTCATCCAGGAGGAGGAAGAGAAAGATAATATCCATGAGCCTACGATCAACATTGTTGCTACACAAGAACTAGCAATGAAGACCGAAGTCGATCCAGAGAAAAACGATGTACAAAAGTTTGTAGATAACATTGTTGCTACACAAGAACCAACAGTGAAAATGGAAGTTGACCAGGAAGATAAAGAAATTGTGACAAAATCCACTAATGAAGCTGCTGTTACACGAGAACCAGCAGCCAAGGTGGAACAGTTTCACCCTCAGGAGGCTGCTACACCCTCAATTGATAGTGCATGCGGAAGAATGTCGGGTCCTAATGAAGGATGGCATTCTAAGAGATTGTTGTTGTTGCCAGAGCTGCAAAAGTGGAAGCAGTTGGCGCTGTCTCTACAGGATGGAGTGATTTCACTCCAAATGCATAAAAGAATGATGGATTCCGGTTAATCTAGGTTGTCATTGATGTCAATATAGCAGTGTTTGTGACGGAAAATTCTTTGATACATGATTTCCTATTGATCATAATTCTCAAAGTTTGATATATGATGATATGATGAGATGGAGGACCCAAGTGGATTGAACAATAGGAGGTCAATTGAACAAAAAATGATGCATCAATTGAACAACAATTGAACAACAATTGAATAGCAATTGAACAACAAATGATGCAAGAGGTCAATTGATCAGCAATTCAACAGAAAATGACGCAGTAGATCCAGTAAAGCAACAAGAGCAAGAAGCCAAAGAGTAAGATGAAGAGTTTATCGAAAGCCATCAAAGAAACAAGTCACAGGAGCAACAACTATCGGAAGAGCGGGGGTAGGAAAGTACGGACTTCCTTGATCGTGGCTGAAGTCCCGCACTCAATCCTAGCCATCGATCTCATAGTCAACCCTTAGATCACGGTCAACTGCGGGGGTTAAGGCCAGTTTTAATCCATGTGCCAGTCAAAGTCCCGCAAATCCTCTGATTGTGATAACATTGTGGACCCACTGCGCCATTATAATACGTCCTAAAGAAATATCGCATCTGTCGCATATCGCAAGTCTTGAAGAGATGTAATGATGGTAAAACCTCTGATTGCGATATCATATTGCGGACCCGCTACACCACTATAACATGACTTTATACAATTTCGCATCCGCAGTATCGCTAGTTTCTAAGGGATGTCAAACTACTGATTGCAATAAGGTTGTGGACCCAACGGGTTTATTAACAACTTCTTAAAATCATATCGCATCTGCTTCATCAGATGTAGGGGATCGACTATGTTATGAGAAGACCTCTGGAAGTTGTGATTGCGATTAAAGGTGATGACGTGACATGTGGGACCTCCATATGGGTAACGTATCTCGGGCATCTATCACAGAGAAGAGGTAACAGTTCACAACTCATGAACTTGAAGGAACAAAGGAAGCCGGAAGGTCAAGTGAACGAAAGAAGAAGTCGAAAGGTTGAGAAGCCAAAGGTCTGGTAGATGATGAAGGTACAAAAGAAGCCGAATATCGAGTGAGAGAGAAGTAAGCAGGAGGACAGAAGTAAGTCGTAGGTCCAGCAGGGTTTGGAGCAGAGAATAACTACCAAACCTATCTAGACAATATACAATAGAGGGTTGGAGCCCTTGGGGTTGGTGCCTCAAAATTGGAAGGGTTGGTATCCTTGGAGTTGGTGCTCCTAAATCCAAGGTTGGTGCCTTGATAAGATAGGGTTGGTGCCCTGGAGGTTTGAGCCTCACAAAAAGTCCAAGTTGGTGCTTGGCAACTGGTTGAAGCCCTATATACATTGTACTTGATTTATTATAAAGATTATATTAATAAAAGAATTTATTCTTTTTGTTCATTTTGTGTTCTAAATATAAATGATTTAACTGATAAAAATAACAATTGAAAAGGAATACTGATTCACCCCCCCCCCCAGTATTTCCAACAATTGGTATCAGAGCTAGCTTCTTCATATCAGCCTAACAGCTAGAAGAAGGATTCTTAGTCACAATGAGAAATCAAGAAGTGTCAAGAAGACCTCCTCTATTCGATGGCACAAATTTTGGTTTTTGGAAAAAAAGAATGTCCTACTACTTAATGTCCCTTGGACCTGAAGTTTGGCATTCGGTTTTAAATGAGTACACAACTCTTTCCACTCTTCCAACAGATCAAGACAAAAGGAAAGCTTACATTGCAAACGCAAAAGCCTTAAATTCCATCACTAGTGGAATCACTGATTCTGAATTTACAAAAGTCATGAATTTTGACTCAGCCAAAGAAGTATGGGATAAGCTAGTTAGCTTATACGATGGGGACTCCAAAGTTAAGAATGCAAAGCTTCAAACTCATAGAAGGCAATTTGAAATTCTGAAAATGGATGATGAAGAAGATATTGCATCATTCTTTCTCCCAGTAGCAGAAGTGGTCAACTCTCTTAAAGGATTGGAAGAAAACATTGAAGAAAGCACTATTGTTCTAAAGGTCTTAAGATCTCTCCCAAACAGATTTGACTCCAAAGTAAGTGCTATATAAGAAATGAAGGACCTAGATACTCTCAAGATGGATGAACTTCATGGAATCCTCATTGCCTATGAGATGAGAAAAGGAATCCCAAGTTCCAAAGATGCAGCATTCAAGGCCTCAAAATCAAAAAATGGGAAAGAATGGAATACCAGTAGTGATGACTCTGATGTTGAATCCGAATTGGCGCAATTTGTACGAAGACTAAAGAAAGGATCTAAGCTAAAAGGTAAGTACCCTCTTATTTGTTTCAAATGTGGAAGAATAGGTCATTATGTTGCAAAATGTCCTCATAAGCATGATAGTGATGGTGAGGAAAATTCTAAAAGGATGGTATACAAAAAGAAAGGGTTCAATAAGAAGAATTTCTTCTCTAAGCAAGATGAGTCTGATGAAGGTGAATTTGTAGTCATAAAAAAGAAATCAACTAATCAGTTCCCTCACCGCAACAGAGGTAATGAAGAAAATGACCATGCTGGAAGCCAAGAAGTATTATTCATGGCATTCACAAATGATGATGATTCAGGTCTAGAAGGAAATGTAGATGAATTGTTAATGAGTGCCATTGAAGAAAATGAGAAATTACAAAATAAAATCATCTCTCTCAAGGTAGAAAACGAGGAAACAAAAAGAAGGGAAGACCTCTTGAAAAATAAGCTAAAAGAAAAAGAAGAAATTTGTGAAGAACGTGAAGCCGAAATAGTATCTTTGAGGAAGGAATTGGAGCAAGTCAAAAAGGGTTGGGAAAGCTCTCAAATACTTGACTCTATCCTAAATAATCAAAAACCTCAACATGACAAATCTGGGATAGGTTTTAAAGGAGAATCATCAAGTACTAAGAATAATGCAAAAATCTATGCCGACATACTTTCCAACAACCCAAAAGAAGAAAGATTATTTCATCAAAGGCCCATCTCAAATCCAAAGAATGAAGAGAGAGTAACTCCAAGGAAGAATGTTGACTCAAATCATGGCTATTACAATAGGCACAAAACTATCTTTTTTGGGCATTGTTTTTATTGTAATTATTTTGGTCATCAAGCTAAACATTGCATGGCCCGTAAGAATGAAACACCAAAATTGAAGGATCAAACAAACAAACCATATGGCCTCATAGGGCAATGACAAATCAAGACCTACAACTCTTTTGATCCCTTGGCTAAATTTGATCCAATTGTCTCATTATGTAATGATAATGGACATAATGAACAAAATTGTCCCCTCAAAAGAAGAAAAGCAAAAAATAAGAATCCCAACATGGATAAATGTGGCCTAGATCTATGTGCTCACAATGATGAAAATCATTGGTTTGTGGATAGTGGGTGCTCCACACATATGACAGGGGACGAAAGGAAGTTTGTCTCATTAAACAAAAAGGAAGGAAATGTATCCTTTGGAAGTGGATCTGCCAAAATTTCTGGAAAAGGAACTATTACCCTTATTAATGGAAAAGGAAAGGCTCAAAATGCTTTGCTAGTAAACGGGCTCAAACACAATCTCCTGAGTGTTAGCCAAATCTGTGACCAAGGACATAATGTTGTCTTTAGCACTAAAGATTGTGAAATAAGAAACTCTTCCTCAGGGGAACTTGTGGCGAATTGAGTTAGAACATCAGATAACATCTACATTCTGAACAAAATTCAAGAAGATAAATGTTACTTCAAACAGATGAAAGTTGGTTGTGATACAAGTGACTTGGACATACAAGTTTCGATAACTTGAACAATATCAACAAGATTAATGCATTACGATACATTCCAAAGTTAGTCAAGCCAAATCAAGGAGTATGTGGTCCATGTCAACATGGAAAGCAAACTAGAACCAACCACAAGACCAAGGAGTTCTCTACATCAAAACCTTTGGAGATCATCCATGCTAATTTATGTGGAACAACTAGAACTCCAGCACTCCAAGGAGAAAGGTACTTTTCTTTATTTTTTGATGACTATACTAGAATGATGTGGCTATATTTCATAAAATATAAATCCGAGGCATTTGAATGTTTTAAGAATCTTAAAGCTTTTGTAGAAAATGAAAAGGATTCTAAGATTAAATGTCTTAGAACGGATAGAGGGGGAGAATTCAAATCAAAAGAATTTGATGAATTCTGTAAAGTACATGGAATCGAAAGAGAACTCTAAGCTACCAGAACACCCAAGCAAAATGGGGTAGTTGAAAGGAGAAACCGAACAATTCAAGAAATGGCAAGAAAAATGTTAATAGCAGCTGACTTGCAGCCAAAATTCTGGAGAGAAGTAGTTGGGACAGTTGTTTATACCTTGAATCAAACTCAACTAATACCAAATAATGAGAAGACTCCTTATGAATTATGGAAAGGAAGACCTTCAGTAAAATACTTCAAGATTTTTGGAAGCAAGTGCTTCATAAAAATCAATGATGGCTCACCAAGAAAATTTGATTCTCGGGTTGACAAAGGGATATTCCTTGGATATTCTACAAGGAGCAAAGCCTACACGTGATACAATAATCAACTACGGAAAATAGTGGAAAGAATTGATGTGAAGATTGAAGAAGAACCTAAAAAAGAGGAAAAAGATCAAGAAAAACACAAGGAAAAAGAACCATCTCAAACCCCTTCAAAGATGAAGTTTCTCCAAAAACATCACCCAGAAGAGCAGATTATTGGCAATATAGATGAATGGATGCAAACTCGAAGAAGGATGACAAGTACACCAAAGAAAAATGATGTTGCTCTTCTATCCATGATAGAACCAGAAACATTTACTCAAGCAAGTAAGGATCGTCATTGGGTAAAAGCCATGGAAGAAGAAATGTCTCAAATCGAAAAGAATGAGACATGGGAGTTGGTACCTCATCCAAAGGATAAAAATATAATTGGAACTAAGTGGGTGTTCAAAAACAAATTGAATGAAGATGGACAAATCATCATAAATAAGGAAAAGCTTGTTTGTAAAGGTTATTCACAAATTGAAGGAATTGACTTTGAAGAAACCTTTGCACCAGTAGCTCGTGTGGAAGCTATAAGGATGTTCTTGGAATTTTCTTGCTCAAAAGGATTTAAAATCTATCAAATGGAAGTAAAATCAACATTTCTGAATGGGGAACTCAAGGAATAAGTCTACATGGAGCAACCAGAAGGGTTTAATCTACCATAAGGAAAAGACTTTGTTTATAACTTGAAAACTGCATTATATGGGTTGAAACAAGCTCCTAGAGCTTGGTACACAAGATTGGATCACTATATACAACAACAAGGCCTCAATAAGGGGGTGGCAGGAAGTAATCACTACATAAAGATGGATGAGGATAAGTTACTAGCCACATTTGTCTATGTTGATGATCTGATTTTTTCTAGTAATAATGATGAGATGAGCCATGAGTTTGCTCAAAATATGTTAAAAGAGTTTGATATTGTTAGGCCCCTATACTACTAGTATAACCCCTCATTGTTATTAGTACAACCCACTTATTATATTGATGTACCCATGTAGTGCCCATATTGTTACTATTGTGCCACATAGAAGCCCACTATTGTTATTATTGTGCCCTTACATTATTATTGTTATGTCAGCTCTGATTATGTTATGACCCCTTAGACTCCTATATATAGAAAGGAGGTCTTTTCATTTGTATCATCGAAGAATTGTTCATTTATGTAATGTAAAGGAGGTTGCCCCCTTGAAGAGGCTGAATTCTAGGGCGTTGATCTATCTTTTCTATCTTTTCTTGAGCTGGTTTCATAACATTTGGTATTAGAGCTTTGGATTCTAGGGTTTCGCTGCTCCAAACAGGTCATCGTGCCATTTTCGCTATAACTTTTTTTTCTGTGATGTTTCAGAAGTCGCAGAAAAACCCATTTGAGAAGAAATTGCGCTGAACCTTGGGTCCGAACTTCAGAGCTTTTCGCGCGATATTTGCGGAGATATGATCTGAGGGCGTTGGTCTTTTTGCAGACTCTTGAATTACATTCAAAACAGGTGACCTGGGGAAAATCGTCATAACTTTCTCTCTGGGGATCGGATTGAAATTTCGTAAGAAGGTACAGAAAGAGGACGGACTGTAGTTTCTTGTATGCATTTTTCAGATCCAAAGGTTGAAACAGTGACTCGTGGCACGTCGTACAAGTTCGCTCTACTGAACTAGTCTATAATCAGGTCATCTTGGGAGATTGTGCATAACTCTTTCTTGGAGAATCCAATTTGGATCAGACTGGTGGCATTGGAAAGAGGACACAGAGGGCTACTACAAGTCACAATTTCAGAACTTAAATATCCAAAATCACAGAGTTACAGTCTTTTCAAGTTCGAGCTCCTAAAATCAAGAAAAAGCAAGATGAGGAAGTTTGATGGCAAGGATCCGGTAAATTGGATACTTCAGATGGAGCAATATTTTGATCTACATGGTGTACAATTGTTACAAAAGGTATGTATTGCATCTTCATATTTAGAACCAGAACAATTTTTATGGTACAAAGGGCTTTGTTCTCGTAAACAACTTGTTACGTGGTCAATTTTCACGGAGGAAATGATAGCACATTATGAGGATACAAAGAGCAACACCTTCTTTAGAGCAACACCACAACAATTGGAAAGAGTAAAAGGGCTTTGTGACATAGTGGAAAGAAAAATTATGGAAACCAGGAAGCGTACCCCTCACAACTATAAAGATGGAAGTGTTGTTTCTCCTAGCCTTCCACAACCTACAAGGGTTACACCACAACAATTGGAAGAAAAAAGAGAAAAAGGGCTTTGTTACAATTGTGATAGCAAATGCACTAAAGGTCATAAGTGTGCTGAGAAGAAATTATTTTACATAGAATATGAAGAGGAGGAAGAAAATGATCAAGAAACAACAAAAGAAGAAGATATACGCCAGGACCCCACCCCAGAGAAAGAAGAAATGAATCAGACCATATCTTGTAAAGCATTGGCAAGAATTACCACTCCTCAAACTCTCAAGATAGAAGGACATATCAAGAAGTGAAAGATCACATCGAGAAAGAAGAAATGAATCCAACCATATCTTGTAATTCATTGTTCGAAATTACCACTCCTCAAACTATCAAGATAGAAGGACATATAAAGAAGAAAAATGTTCAAGAAGTGAAAGATCACATCGAGCATCAAGAAATGAATCCTACCATATCTTGTAAAGGATTGGAAGAAATTACCACTCCTCAAACTCTAGAGATAGAAGGACATATCAAGAAGAAAAAGGTTCAAGCAGTGAAAGATGACATCGAGCATCAACAACAAGTTCTCCAACTTTTAAAGGATAACGCCACTTCGGTGCAAAGTCAAACGAAACAACAGGTAGATCAACATCGTAGTGAAAAATGTTTTGATGTAGGTGATTGGGTATTTTTACTGCTACATCTCAAGCAAGCTATTTATGAGAAGGAAATGTTGGCAATACTACATGCACTTAAAAAATGGCGACCTTACCGAATGGGAAGACTCTTCAAGGATGAGGATGTGGAAGCATTGTTTTGTGCTATTTATATTATCCAACTAGATTGGATAAACGAAGCAAGGGATGAATGGAAGAAGGACGAAGAAGTATGGCCACTTATTCAAAAGTTGCAAAAGATCCCAATTCAAACAATATTGCCAGAAATTAAAGAGGAAGGAAAAATCATATTGGAACCTAGAGCAGTCACAGAAATAAGAACCCGACAGCTACGAAAGCGATCAATTTCAAAGTATCTCATCAAGTGGAAGAACTTACCCGCTGAATATTCTGCATGGGAGGACAAGAATTTTATACAGAAGCATTAAGAACTACTCAAGCGTTGAGGACAACGCTTTTTGAAGGAGAGGGGCATGTTAGGCCCCTATACTACTAGTGTAACCCCTCATTGTTATTAGTACAACCCACTTATTATATTGATGTACCCATGTAATGCCCATATTGTTACTATTGTGCCACATAGAAGCCCACTATTGTTATTATTGTGCCCTTACATTATTATTGTTATGTCGGTTCTGATTATGTTATGACCCCTTAGACTCCTATATATAGAAAGGAGGTATTTTCATTTGTATCATCGAAGAATTGTTCATTTATGTAATGTAAAGGAGGTTTCCCCCTCGAAGAGGCTGAATTCTAAGGCGTTGATCTATCTTTTCTATCTTTTCTTGAGCTGGTTTCATAACAGATATGTCAATGATAGGAGAGTTATCTTACTTCCTTGGACTACAAGTATCTCAATCCACGACAGGCATGTTCATATCTCAAGCCAAATATCTTAAAGACATGCTTAAAAGATATGGAATGGAAGATTGTGCACCCATGAGCACACCTATGACCACAGAATGCAAATTAAGGAAAGATGATGACTCTCCTCTAGTAGATGCAACTCATTACAGGTCAATAATTGGAGCCCTTCTATACTTAACTGCTATGAGACTCGACATTATGCAAGCAGTAGGAATGGTGGGAAGATTTCAATCAGCTCCTAAACAATCCCATTTGTTGGCTGTAAAAAGAATTCTCAGATACTTGAAAGGAACTCCTGATTTTGGTCTTTGGTACCCTAAGAACTCAACTCTTACTGTGACTGCATACACCGATGCTGATTGGGCTGGAAGTGTCGATGATCGAAAAAGTACTAGTGGAAATGCATTCTTCCTGGGAGATTGTCTAGTATCTTGGATAAGAAAAAAACAAACATCTGTATCACTATCTACAACTGAAGCCGAGTATATAGCTATTGCAGATTGTTGTAATCAAATATTATGGATGAAGAAAGCTCCGAAAGACGTCAATATAGGTACAAATCAACCAATCACCATCTATTGTGATAATAAAATTGATATCAGTCTCAGCAAAAATCTAGTGATGCACTCAAAGACCAAACATATACCGATCAAGTATCATTTCCTTCATGAACAAGTAGCTAAACAAAACATCACCTTGGAATATATCAATACTAAGGAGCAGATAGCTGATATTTTCACAAAACCTCTTCCCCGAGAAGCATTTGAATATCTTTTCCAAAAGATGGGGGTTATTTCTATAGCATCACATTAAGTTGATTCATAAAGATGTTGCATGACAGGGGGAGCAGTTTGACAGGGGGAGTCCTTGTGCCCTCCTTTGCCATTGATGTCAAAGGGGGAGAGAAGAAGAATATTTCCATCAACGAAAAAGGGGGAGATTGTTAATCTAGGTTGTCAGTGATGTCAGTATAGCATTGTTTGTGATGGAAAATTCTTTGATACATGATTTCCCATTGATGCCCATTGATCATAATGCTCAAATTTTGATAGATGATGATATGATGAGATGGAGGACCCAAGTGGATTGAACAACAGGAGGTCAATTGAACAGCAAATGACGTGTCAATTGAACAACAAATGACGCAGGAGGTTAATTGATTAGCAATTGAACATAAAATGACGTAGTAGATCCAGTAAAGAAACAAGAGCAAGAAGCCAAAGAGTAAGATGAAGAGTTTATCAAAAGCCATCAAAGAAACAAGTCACATGAGCAATAGCTATCGAAAGAGCGGGGGTAGGAAAGTATAGACTTCCTTGATCATGGCTGAAGTCCCACACCCGATCCTAGCCGTCGATCTCATAGTCAACCCTTAGATCACAGTCAACTGTGGGGGTTAATGTTAGGCCCCTATACTACTAGTGTAACCCCTTATTGTTATTAGTACAACCCACTTAGTATATTGATGTACCCATGTAGTGCCCATATTGTTACTATTGTGCCCCATAGAAGCCCACTATTGTTATTATTGTGCCCTTACATTATTATTGTTATGTCGGCTCTGATTATGTTATGACCCCTTAGACTCCTATATCTAGAAATGAGGTCTTTTCATTTGTATCATCCAAGAATTGTTCATTTATGTAATGTAAAGGAGGTTGCCCCCTCGAAGAGGCTGAATTCTAAGGCATTGATCTCTCTTTTCTATCTTTTTGTGAGTTGGTTTCATAACATTTGGTATCAGAGCTTTGGATTCTAGGGTTTCGCTGCTCCAAACAGGTCATCGTGGAATTTTCACTATAACTTTTTTTTTTCGACGTTTCAGAAGTTGCAAAAAAAAAACGATTTTAGAAGAAATCGCGCTGAACCTCAGGTCCGAATTTCAGAGCTGTTCGAGCTATATTTGTGGAGATATGATCTGAGGAAGTTGGTCTTTTTGCAGACTCCTGAATTACATTCCAAACAGGTGACCTAGGGAAAATCGTCATAACTTTCTCTCTGGGGATTGGATTGAAATTTCGTAAAAAGGTATAGAAAGAGGATGGACTGTAGTTTTTTGTAGATATTTTTCAGAGCCAAAGGTTGAAACAGTGACACGTGGCACTTCATACAAATTAGCTCTTCTGGAAAGGTCTATAATCATGTCATCTTGGGAGATTTTGCATAACTCTTTCTTGGAGAATCTAATTTGGATTAGACTGGTGGCATTTGAAAGAGAAAAAGAGGGCTACCACAGGTTGCAATTTCAGAACTTAAAGATCCGAAAGTACAGAGTTACATTCGTTTCAAGATCGAGCTCCTAAAATCAAGAAAAAGTAAGATGAGGAAGTTTGATGGCAAGGATCCAGTAAATTGGATACTTCAGATGGAGCAATATTTTGATCTACATGGTGTACCACTATTACAAAAGGTATGTATTGCATCTTCATATTTAGAACAGATCAATTTTTATGATATGAAGGGCTTTGTTCTTGTAAACAACTTGTTACGTGGTCAATTTTCACGGAGGAAATGATAGCACATTATGAGGATACAAAGAGCAACACCTTCTTTAGAGGCAACACCACAACAATTGGGAAGAGTAAAAGGGCTTTGTGACATAGTGGAAAGAAAAATTATGGAAACTAGGAAGCATACCCCTCACAACTATAAAGATGGAAGTGTTGTTTCTCTTAGCCTTCCACAACCTACAAGGGTTACACCACAACAATTGGAAGAAAAAAGAGAAAAAGGGCTTTGTTACAATTGTGATAACAAATGCACTAAAGGTCATAAGTGTGCTGAGAAGAAATTATTTTACATAGAATATGAAGAGGAGGAAGAAAAGGATCAAGAAACATCAAAAGAAGAAGATATATGCTAGGACCCCACCCCAGAGAAAGAAGAAATGAATAAGACCATATCTTATAAAGCATTGGCAAGAATTACCACTCCTCAAACTCTCAAGATAGAAGGACATATCAAGAAGAAAAAGGTGCAAGAAGTGAAATATCACATCGAGAAAGAAGAAATGACTCCAACCATATCTTGTAATTCATTGGTCGAAATTACCACTCCTCAAACTATCAAGATAGAAGGTCATATCAAGAAGAAAAAGGTTCAAGCAGTGAAAGATCACATTGAGCATCAACAACAAGTTCTCCAAATTTTAAAGGAAAACGCCACTTCGGTGCAAAATCAAATGAAACAACAGGTAGATCAACATCGTAGTGAAATTTTTTTTGATGTAGGTGATTGGGTATTTTTACTGCTACATCTCAAGCAAGCTATTTATGAGAAGGAAATGTTGGCAATACTACATGCACTTAAAAAATGGCGACCTTACCAAATGGGAAGACTCTTCAAGGATTAGGATGTGGAAGCATTGTTTTGTGCTATTTCTATTATCCAACCAGATTGGATAAACGAAGCAAGGGATGAATGGAAGAAGGACGAAGAAGTATGGCCACTTATTCAAAAGTTGCAAAAGATCCCAATTCAAACAATATTGCCAGAAATTGAAGAGGAAGGAAAAATCATATTGGAACCTGGAGCAGTCACAAAAACAAGAACCCGACAGCTACGAAATCGATCAATTTCAGAGTATCTCATCAAGTGGAAGAACTTACCCACTGAAGATTCCACATGGGAGGACAATAATTTTATACAGAAGCATCAAGAACTACTCAAGCATTGAGGACAACGCTTTTTGAAGGAGAGGGGCATGTTAGGCCCCTATAATACTAGTGTAACCCCTTATTGTTATTAGTACAACCCACTTATTATCTTGATGTACCCATGTAGTGCCCATATTGTTACTATTGTGCCCCATAGAAGCCCACTATTGTTATTATTGTGCCCTTACATTATTATTGTTATGTCGGCTCTGATTATGTTATGACCCCTTAGACTCCTATATATAGAAAGGAGGTCTTTTCATTTGTATCATCCAAGAATTGTTCATTTATGTAATGTAAAGGAGGTTGCCCCCTCGAAGAGGCTAAATTCTAAGGCGTTGATCTCTCTTTTCTATCTTTTTGTGAGCTGGTTTCATAACAGTTAAGGCTAGTTTTAATCCATGTGCCAGTCAAAGTCCCACAAATCCTCTGATTGCGATAACATTGTGGACTCGCTATGCCATTATAATACGTCCTAAAGAAATATCGCACTCGTCGCATATCGCAAGTCTTGAAGAGATGTAACGATGGTAAAACCTCTGATTGCGATATCATATTGCAGATCCGCTACACCACTATAACATGAATTTATACAATTTCACATCTGCAGTATCGCTAGTTTCTAAGGGATGTCAAACCACCGATTACGACAAGGTTTTGGACCCAACGGGTTTATTAACAATTGCTTAAGATCATATCACATCCACTCCGTCGGCTGTAGGGGATCGACTATGTTATGAGAAGACCTCTGGAAGTTGCAATTGTGATTAAAGGTGATGACGTGGCATGTGGGACCTCCATATGGGTAACGTATCTCGGGAATCTATCATAGAGAAGAGGTAACAGTTCACAACTCGTGAACTTAAAGGAACAAAGGAAGCCAGAAGGTCAAGCGAACAAAAGAAGAAGTTGAAAGGTCGAGCAGCAAAAGGTCTGGCAGACGATGAAGGTACAAAAGAAGCCGAATATCAAGTGAGAGAGAAGTAAGCAGGAGGACAGAAGTAAGTCATAGGTCCAGCAGGGTTGGGAGCAGAGAATAACTACCAAACATATCTAGACAATATACAATAGAAGGATTGGTGTCCTTGGAGTTGGTGCTCCTAAATCCAAGGTTGGTGCCTTTACAAGACAGGGTTGGTGCCCTGGAGGTTGGAGCCTCACAAAAAGTCCAAGTTGGTGCTTGGCAACTGGTTGAAGCCCTATATACATTGTACTTGATTTATTGTAAAGATTATATTAATAAAAGCATTTATTCTTGTTGTTCATGTTGTGTTCTAAATATAAATGACTTAACTGATAAAAATAACAATTGAAAAGGAATACTTATTCACCCCCCCACCCCCTCAGTATTTCCAACAATTCCTTGAGAGAGAAATGGCTAAAAGAAGAATGGGAAAGAGAAGAGGAGGCACAGAGGCACAAAGAAGTTATAAAGAAGAAGGATGAACAACTGTATCAGCTGCATCAATAGGTCTCATACCTAATGTTTGATAAGACCAATCTTCGTGACCTTGCTCTAAACCTACTAGCATGCAGGCAACTGTCCCCGTCATACCCAGTGTTGCTCTGGGAATGTTATTACTTATTTCAATTAAAGGCAGTTTATGAGAATAGGTCCTATTTGGGTTCTTCAACCTGTACCTTTTTGGAAATTTTTCGCTCCTGTGACTTTGATGACTAGAGATTCTTGTACAATTTGTTCTTGCACAATATCATGTGTGAATATGTGAGCACAAAGATGGTGGCGAGTGTCCTCTCCTATATGGGGGACTTACAGGCCTTCCTTTCATTCATGAGGAATCAGATTGAGTGGCACCTGGCCAAGAAAATAACAAAAACCAATGAGGAAAGAACAACATTGTCGGTCAGGGCTGAACCAGGAATGGCTTATGAACTCCGGCGAGAGTTTAGACTATTCCTGAGTACTCTAGAAATCAAAGAACAATCGGCCATCTACAGAAAAAGAATCGTGAGGATTTGCCTCAACCTGTTTACAAATATGAGGAGCCAAGCGCTAGCCGAATGTCTCAAGCGCACCGAGGCCTGCAGTGCGGAGTTACGGGAAGGGGACCCCTTTGAGTATAGGAAATTCATGGCTGCTGTTACACAGGTGTCAGAATATGCTCGGATTGTACAGACACTAGGGGCGTTCTGGATTGGCCTCAGGTTCAAATTTCCTTTGATATGGTTGCCATTGGATGAGTATCAGCCTGATTACCATTTATGTGACTATGAAGAGGAATCTTGGCCACGTCAGTTAATGGTCATTCAAGGATTCAGAGCTCTGGGTGATGATACTGTTAGTGCCTACTGTTGGGCCTCCAAAATTTCCTTAAAATAACATCCACTTTCACCTTTATCGCCACCATTTCACTCACATGTCGCAACTCCATAACCATATAATCTTTCATTAGACACCATTTTCATAAATATATGGGTTAGGATCCTTATTTACCAAAGTTATTTATTTTATGTGTTTAAAGTGAATTTATGATTAAAAACTAGGAAATGAACATGGTTTCATGTATCTATATATGTGGCTTGAGTTTCATGACATGTGTAGGTTATTTGGAAGCTTCCAAAGCACCCTTATGTGGCCTCCAATGCTCAAATTCGAATTCCCTTCAAAGGATATATGGATAAAGGTCAAAGAAGGATATGTGTCCTATTTGGATTGTAACTCTATGAGATGTCTCATCATTTCTTATTTGGATTAGAACTCTATGAGACACCTAGGGGATATATGTCTCATTATGAGCTATTTGGTTGTAACTATATGAGATTTTAGTGGATCCTCATTAAATAGGGTAGCATCGTATGTTTTTGTATAAATAGGAGAGCCTTTTCCTTTGAAGGCATGTGTAAAGTTGGAGAAATGCTCAAGTTTTTAATAGAGAATTTGGAGCTTATACTTGGAGATTTGAAGATTTAGTTTTGCTTGCATATGGAGCTTCTTCACTTGCCATCCTCATACACCATTGGATTAAGTTTGAGGCAAGCGCTCATAGTTAATTAGTTTCCTTTCATGTTCTGTTATTTACTTTCTTAGATCAAACTATCAATTCATTGTATAATTGAATAAAGGATCAGGCCAAGAAGGTGACTTCAAATTGGGTGATTTAATGTTCAACCTATGCAATCATTGAGCTTTACTTCATGCTTTTATATTTGCTTTTAAGATCCTCATTTAATTGCATTAACTGATATTCTTAAAGATCATTTTAAGAAATTGATTTAATCATATTTCAAGATTGAATGATTGAATATTAATACATGCAATTACTAAGTTATTTTCTGCACACTTTACTTGCTTTTCTAGGACATTAGAAGTCAAAGTATAAATAGTTGCTTACAATCATCTCAAGAAAGTAACACTTCATAATTGAATGTTGGAGTAACTAAGAATACATTAGTTGTTTTTGATTTCATAGGTTAGTTGAATTTCATTTTCATTATTTTATTTCATAGATTAGATGAACTGGTTTTCATTATTTTGTAGTTAGATTGATCTAAACTGAAAGACAATTTCTAGCACATACAGTGCACGCATGCTTCACAAGTTTACGAAACCCCTGGGTTGATAAATTAAATGACAGGCAATCACTTTGCCCCAACACCTACAATTTCACAGATTTGCATCGGGGATACAGTGGAAGGAATTGAGATTCTGCATGGGGACATGCAGTTGCTTCAGTCGGGGGGAGATGTTGGGTGTGGTTTTTTACCTATTTTCTGCACATTTTTTCCCTAATTTTGACCTTTCTGTCCTCTAGGCCTATGACTTTATATGATCAAATTCCCTGTTTTCTTACCTTTTTAACCTATTCTACTGTCATGTTACTTTGTTGTATTTTACCGAATAATACGAGGCTTTATTCCTTTTTGTGGCTAACTGGGAGAGTATTGAAGAAGTATTTTGGGAAGTCCTTATTTTTAGGTGATGGATCGTGAGAACAAAGCTATGAAGCAGACAGGCAGCAAGGATTAACTGCAGAAAAGGGTAGAATGGTTCGTTGTTACACCCTAGATGTTGTTACAGGTTGCTGCTACACATTAGATGTTGTTACAGGTTGTTGTTACACATTGGATGATGTTACAGGATGTTGTTACACCACACGTTGATCCGCCATCACACCAACAATGTTGTCGCCAGCAATGACACATCATCCTGAACTGCCATTCACTTGATGCTATTGCGAAGTTGGAAAATGTGGGTACTATTCCACATAACAGTTGTCGGAAATAGGGAGTGTTTATTTTTGAAGAAACAAGACTCAAGCAGTTTCAATCATAACTGATGGATATTTGTATTTAACAATCGATTGTAACTGTTAGTGTCAGTCTTTCCAACCTTCCTCCAGTGATCAAATATTCTCTTACAAAGTGGTCTCAGAGTTTCCAAGTCAAATTTTGTCATTTCAAAGAGTTTTCAAGCAAAATTTGGTCACTAGGCATTAGGTCTAGGGTTTGCTCCCACTCTTTTCAAAGTTGCCCAAATGCCAATCTATGTCACTATTCAGCTGAGTCTATCATCATTCATAGGGTTTTCATTATCATGTCAGTGTCTAATGAGTCATTTTACACCTTGTTCATGCTTCAGTTGTGCCTTGGCAAGGTTCATTTCCCTCTCCTAGGGTTTTGAAGGCAATTTCTCTTGGACGGTCAAATCATTAGCAAAACTGGTATCCAGATGTTCATACACCTTCCCCTATCCTTCATGTACCTTATCAAACACTTTCCATCACTGAGATCCCCCAAATTCCTCATTTTTGCACAAACCCTAGTTTCTAGCTACAACCTGGCAATTTTCTAGGTTTGGCCTGTGTTTTTCCATTTTGGACCCCTTCCCCTCGCTTAATCTCTGAGATTCCACTTTCCCCTGCTTCCTAACATCCCTTCCCACTCCCAAAAATTTCCCCAAGAATTTAGAAGCCCCCTATCCCCTTCATTTCGCTTCATTTCGACAAAATTCCTTGCTTCACACACCGGGATAAGTTTCACTCAAAAGATGTTTCAAAGAAATAAAAGATGAATTTTGGAAAACTGAGAGAGGTTTTTGTTCAAAACATGCCAAGGAAGAAAAACCTCCTTCACTTTTTACACATGTGTCATAGTTTGAGAAAAATGTCAAGAATACCATTTCCTCAGGAGAATCAAAGGCACCTCTGCCGTGACCTTGGGAAAAATCAAGTTTTCTCCTAGCTTGGTTGGCCAAATGATTTTCTTGATGGGTAAAATGATAACTAGACACAAATAGCTTTCCAATGAGCTATCATGATCTCAAATTGGGGCTAAGGAAGGCATTCAAAAGTTGACTGCAACAACAATCTTCCTTGAAGCAGCCTCATTTGGCACTTTTTGACCAGTCTTGGGAGATTTGATTTTTGACAGGGAAAATGAACTCCAAATTGACAAATTCCAGTTGGGTTGGAAAGTAGACTGAAATAAATTTCCAACGAGCTATCCTATGACTAATTCCGACACCGGGAAGGCCTCCAAAAGCCTCCTGTAAAAGCGCGACCCATTGAGTGCGCGCGACCCGTTGGGCAGTGCACGCGACCCGTTGGGGTTTTCTCCACAGAAATTTGCCAGTGAACTGCCAAACGACCCCGGAATTTTTCAAGCTTTCAGTTTCCCTACCAAAAATACTAAAATCCCAGCACAACAATATAGGAGCCTTTATCATTATGGCTTGATCCAGCTTGTGGTCATACATCAGTTGGCTCAGCATGGAATCCCATGGGAGGAGTTTATCTCTCGTGAGTTTTTCACAGTACCACCACCACATCCTGAGATTGTTCATGAGGAGGAAGGACCATCACAGCAGCATGATATCCCTGAGACTAGACATGTCAGCTCTCCTCCATTGGTCACTTATCAGAGAGGCCACAGGGCCTTATTTGCAGCAGCTCGGCGAGTATTTTCTCCACACCAGGTGGAAGGGGTCTCGCCTTCTTCATCAGCACCACGAGTGTTATCTCCACATCAGGTGGAAGGGGCCTTGTCTCCGACAGCAGCACAGGTATCAGAGAGGGGCAAACAACCCAGGATTGATGAGGGGCCATCAGGTGTTCCAGACATAGAGGTGGTAGACCTTGATATTAATTCTCCTAGCCTAGAGTCAAAGGATATCATTCAGCACCTAAGAGCTGAAAATGATTCATTGCAGTGAAGATTAGAAGGGGCACAATGGACGATCACCTATTTAGAGCAGTGCAACAAGCAGTTGGAGGATGAGCACAATCTTGATGAGTTGCGGAGGATTCATGAGGACCGCAGCTTGGCTCGAAAGAGACCCGACGATTTGGTACCCGTTGAGCGAGAGGCTATGCTTCTTCGGGTCAATGCTCATTTGGAGAGGTTGCTGGCCAATGCCAACCAAGATAAGAACTTGCTCAGGAACATGAAAAAATCATTATTGGGCGCGGATGCACGTATGCAAGGCAAGAATGAAAGTGCTCCAAAGACGGTTGGTCAAAGCACAAAAACAAAGGAAAAGACCCGACCCCCTCCATATCTTGGCTGAGGCTTCTTTGAAGGAGAAAGAGACAAAATAACTCAACTCCAGCACAAATTTCAAAATTTTTTGAGCATTTTGGGTCATTTTTTATTTTTCTGGCAAAAAACAGGTTTTCTTCACCGAGGGGTCGCGTGCCGCACGCGACCCTTTCGTTTGGCAACTCCATTTTGGGAAAATTCAACATTTCTGGATTTGTCATGGAAATTTACACTTGATCAGCCATTACTAAGAAATTTCACCAAGTTTTGGGCCTCCAGAAAGTAAAAAAACAAGCAAAAAATGACTTTCTGCCACATTTTTGACACACAGGAAGCGGTCTTGGGAGATTGCAATTTTGGAGGGGCAAATGACAACCAAATTCCGAAATTCCACTTGGGTTGGAAAGTAGACATCCATACCTTTCCAACAAGCCCACTTTTGCCTCATTTGGACACCTAGAAGTGCCTCAAAAGTGCCTCCAAAGGCGCGCGACCCGTCGAGGAATTGCGCGCGACCCATCAGGCAGTTTTCACAGGAATTCATCTACAGCTCAGGAATTCGCCCAGCTTTGACCAGTTTTGACTTGTGATGGGATTTTTCACCCTCTTTGATGTAATTAATGTATTATCATGTTGACATGACACTTTTTTTTTTCCGAAGAAATAGAGCGCGTAATTTCCATTAATTTCAGAAAATTACATGTTGTAGATGCTGAAACGCATATGCAGTATTGTGGGTAAACCACTTACAATAACCAATACTTCTGGGAAGTATGCAGATATAGCCCTCAGCAGGGCCTCCAGAAGATAAAGCCCACAGACAGGGCAGCCAGATACAGGGTATGTAACCCCAACAGGAGTATACGCCTACCCTTTACAAGAAAATAAAACAGTAAATAAACGATAGCTCCGGAGGAGTACAGAAATATTTCAAAATGGCTGCCAAAATAACAGAGGGGAGAGGCACGAATTGGTAGAGGTAGACACCTCCCCCATCCCCTCAACTCTCCACCAATAACCTCAGAAGCCAGAGGAAGAAATCCTCCCATAAGTCCAGAGAAGCCAGAAAAAGAAACAACCCGCAACAGCCATAGAAAGCGGCACGAATCGGTGCAGAAAGAGACTCCACACCACAGATCCCTCAACACTCTCCATGGCTGCAAAGGTTACAAGCAAAGGACCAAAAAATAACCCAGCCTCAGCAAGGGAGCCCAAAACAGGTCCCGACAAGAGCTGAGGCGGGTCGGATTCGGGGGCAGAGGCGGCTAGGGCAGCCACCTCGCCCCCATGAAGAACGTCAGGAAGCTGAAACCCCGCGACCCCGCTCTGCGACGCAGCACGAGGGACAAAGGCCCAAAACCCTTGCTTAAATCGCCAAGATGAAGGGTCGGTCGGTGAACAGAGAAAAGCCGAGGAAGCCGAGGAGAAACGCTGCCGCCGCTAAGCTTGAACCAAAACCCCAGACCACGGCCGTGCAGATGGGAGGCAGCCTACCCGGATACACCAGTTGAGGCCGAAAGAATCGAGACTCGCTGAGGAAGGATGAAGAAGGGCGCAGCGCGAGGGTCGCAGAACCACCAGATGCAGCAAGCCCCGGAGCAGGAAGAAACTGGCAGCACGAAGCACCAGACGAAGGCAGCCGGATGGGCAAGCAGTATCCCCACCAGCGGAAGCCCAGCCGCCGCAGGCACAGGCTGCAACCAGAGCCGAGATAACCCTAGGTTTCCGCCGCGCCAAGAGCTCTCGTCCTCCACTGAAAAGCCGTGAGTTTGCAAGTGCTATCTTGACATGACACTTATTTACCTATTCTAGAAGATTCATTCATGAAATAGCAAACATTTAATGAATGAATTGGTTTCCTAGCTTATAGAGGCAAGTTGTTTTGACTGCCTAGATTTTAGTGCTCAGTTTAGAATTGGTTGAAACAGCTCCTAGAAGGATGAGCTCAACCCCTAGAGGCAAGGAAAGGTGTTAGCTTGCCTATATTATGTATTTTCTTAGTCATTTTCAGAGGTTGGAGGGTTGGACTCTTGAGGGAGAAGCTCTTATTGTATTACTCATTGTATCTCTGCAATTTTTGGCAAAGGAAGACCAGGGTTTTGCAGTCCTTTTTGGGATTCTTGTGGTCACATGTATTGATGGTGTATTTCTCTTTGTACCTGTAAGTGTGTTATGTGAATCATTTTCTTACTTTTCCTTCTGCAAATTAGGCAAATGAAGTGTTAAAGTAGAATTCATGACTGTCATGCTCTGCTTTTAAGTTTGCTTAATATCAATGTTTTCAACTGTTTAAGGGGAATTCAAGGTTATTGCTTGCTCTCCTTAACTCCTCACCGGTCATTCTCATCCATCCACCTCTATCAAAGGCATCAATACTGTCTCCTACCTCGCCCCAAAGAACCCCCTGCGGAAACTGTGTCCAATCCCCGCACCCGAAATTGCCATTCCCCAATTTTCCACCAAAAACCTAAAAATCCCAAATCAAACCTCTTGATCAGTTTACTAGCCTAAAATCAGTGTTTCCTTATTGGTTATCTCGCCCTTTGAAGATCTTATATCGAGATAGACCGGAGAGAGCCCTCTCCTGCCCCGTAGGGCTAGCTACGAGGCTAAGTGGTTTGATGTTGCCTTGGAGTTTGCCTTTCTCAGCCTGAGGTGAAATTTCAAGCGCTAACATATTGGCGACCATACTGGGGAGAAAAAACTTGTTTGTGGATTGATGTGTTTGTTTCATAAGTCTTAGACGGAGCCTGAAGTTATGCCAGGTAGCCTTCGAAACGCTTTTGCTTTGCATAAGCGGAAGTAGATAAACGCTGCTTCAGTCAATCTCCGTGAGCTTGTGGATACAGCACTTCATTTGCATTTTACCCCAGTACATGTATCAAGTTCAGATCTAATTGTTGATAGTGGACAATGATCAGACACTTGAAAGGCTGAAATCATTCACTTGGCGACTCTAAATCATTTTCGAGATCAGATCAAAAGACTCCACTGGAGGATGATCCCGACCAGCAAAAACATGAAAGGACAATATGGACATATCAGGTATTCAAGTTGGAATTTCATCCAAGACATTTTGTTCTTTGTCATAAATTATTTCTTCTCTTTTCCCAAGAATGTCAAGAAGGCTTTGCAAAGTATATTGTATTTGAGAAGAGATCCTCGGCCTGCAGTTGATTCTTTCCCTTTGAAGATTGTGAATACCAAAGATTTGCATACCTTTGAGCTTGATCAAGACCTTTCTTCTAAATTTCGTGGTGACCATCTTCAGATTGATGAATCTCAAGAGACCAAGACTGATCCTATACCTTCTGTACATACCCCTATACCTTGTAAAATTCCAGATCGGTATAAACCTTTTGTTTTACCTTCTGTTCTCCATGATTTCCCCAAAAACTATGATCTATACTTGCCGAGGTTTGACAGTGAATGTAAGAATGTATTTGCTGAGCAACATGTGCAGAATTTTGAGAATTTTCTAGATCTTTTTGAAGTTGATGAAGAAGATGTCAGTATTAGGCTTTTTGCTCTTTCTTTGTAAGCCAAAGTGAAGAGTTGGTTCAAAGCCCTGCCTGATGCGAGCATTTCAGATTTCCAGCAGTTTGTCAAAGATTTTCTCGATAGGTGGATGATTGAACATAACCTTTTCTTGATTGTAGAAGAGTATAACCAGCTGAAAAGATTGTCAGGGGAGACAGTACAACATTTTTCAGCCAGATTTAACCAAGTTTATTATTCAATGCCAGTTGAGATAAGGCCTACTCCTAAATCTGCTCTCTTGCACTATCCGGGTGCCTTTGATCCGGAGATGGAGTTTCAGCTGAGAGAAAGGGATATTACAACACTTCACGAGATGCAAAACAGTGCAGTAAATGTAGAGGCGCATCTGCTGATCCGAAGGGCAAGGTTGAAGGAATAAGAGATGAAAAACATAGATCCGGCCGAATCGACATCTCTAGAGGTGAAGCTTGATATTTTGGTAAGTGCAGTGGAAAAGATGATTGACAAGATCAACGTGAAAAATGATTATGATGTTCAAGCTCATGACTCGCTGATTGAAGAAGAACACGTTGCTGATCCAAAACATTTTGTTTCTTATCCTAGTTGTCAAAGATCTGATAATGATTGTTTTGTAGATCACCTTGGAGAAGAAAGAACTGTTGATATGACATGTATGCTTGATGATGTGTTTTATACCGATGATTTGCCTCGGTTTGATCAGTATGATGATGATTATGTTCTCCAAACAGAAGCTAATCTTGCAGACAAATCAACAGCTAGTTTGTGGGAGGAAAAAGTTCATTTTCAGCAGCTTGAATACAATGTTCAACCATCACATATCAGCTATGACAATGACGAGGAAAGTGCAACACAGTTTGAAGTAAGTGGCGGATCTTTGCCTTTTTGTTTTGATTCGTTTCAGTTCATCAGAGATAACTACCATGCAATCAGAAATCAAATGTCAACAAGTCTTGATCTAGACCATCTTGAAAGCAATAAAAACCTTGTTCCAGACTTCTCATATTCAGATTTGCAGCCCCCAAATGCCATTGGTTCTCAAGTTGCAGATGAAGGCATGGAAGCTGACATATTTGATCAAATGATACAAGAAGGTTCCCTACCTTTCTGTTTTGAATCATTTCAGTTTTTGAAGGGTAGATTGCATAGTAAATCTTCAAATGAACAACCTATAACAAATCAGCAATCTCTCAGTGTTAACGTTGAGGATGAGATAAATAACAAAATTCTTGAGCAGCCTGTAGCATCAGATTTGCAGCTACCAAATGAAATTGAAAGGCAGATTAAAGATGAAGCTGTGGCAGCCGAAATACATGATTTGATGATACAGGAAGATTCTATACCCTTTTGTTTTGAAGCATTTCAGTGTATAAGGCAAAATCTTCATAAAATCTCTCAAGAAAAAGATGAACAGCTAGAAGGATGTCATACATTTTCAATGGATACATTACAGTAGTCTTTTCAAGTTTTTCATGATCCAATAGTTGATGTTTTGGATGAAGTTTGCAGTCAAAGTCTTTCTCCATTGACTACATGTGAGCTTGAAATATGTGCTTATATGAACTTGATCCGGCAGTCGGTTTCTTTGTCATTTTCAGCAGAGGTCTCGTCACAAGGCTCAGATCAAAATTTACATTCATGGTATGAGGAAAAGAGAAGTAATCCATTGGATGAGCTAAGTTGGCGACCATACAGTGTGCTTGAATTTCAAGATCCTTATGCAGTGTTTTTGGAGGTGAATAGAGAATTCATATCTTTCAACGGATCTGTTTCTAAGTTGTCATGGGAGTTGCCTTTCAGTAGTTCTCTCTTGTTGTTCACAAGCGAGCACTTGCGGAGAATTCAACCAGCAGATGGAATACTTACTTGGTTACATTGGTTGTTTCATTTCACTTGACCAGGTGATGAATGAAACTGTTAGACTAGGTTTTGATGAATAAGCTCCACTTTGAGCATCATTTTCAGTTTGTCGGTTGTGTTTAAGTATTGAGTCAGTTTTTAGTTGAGTCATGAGTCCTTTGTGAGTCAATTTTCAGTCTTGTTGTTAAGTTAGTTTGTGTCGGTTTTCAGTCATGCATTTTGGTTTAAGTTTTTGACTCCATTGCCCAATGGATGAAGGCACTGTCTAGCTCTTCCAGAGATCTGTCGTTCTTGGCATCTCCAAGGAGCTACAATCCCCATTGGAGCCAATGTTAGTGTCAGTCTTTCCAGCCTTCCTCCAGTGATCAAATATGCTCTTACAAAGTGGTCTCAGAGTTTCCAAGTCAAATTTTGTCATTTCAAAGAGTTTTCAAGCAAAATTTGGTCACTAGGCATTAGGTCTAGGGTTTGCTCCCACTCTTTTCAAAGTTGTCCAAATGCCAATCTATGTCACTATTCATCTGAGTCTATCATCATTCATAGGGTTTTCATTATCATGTCAGTGTCTAATGAGTCATTTTACACCTTGTTCATGCTTCAGTTGTGCCTTGGCAAGGTTCATTTCCTTCTCCTAGGGTTTTGAAGGCAATTTCTCTTGGACAGTCAAATCATTAGCAAAACTGGTATCCAGATGTTCATACACCTTCCCCTATCCTTCATGTACCTTATCAAACACTTTCCATCACTGAGATCCCCCAAATTCCTCATTTTTGCACAAACCCTAGTTTCTAGCTACAACCTGGCAATTTTCTAGGTTTGGCCTGTGTTTTGCCCTTTTGGACCCCTTCCCCTCGCTCAATCTCTGAGATTAAACTTTCCCCTACTTCCTAACATCCCTCCCCACTCCCAAAAATTTCCCAAGAATTTAGAAGCCCCCTATCCCCTTCATTTCGCTTCATTTCGACAAAATTCCTTGTTTCACACACCGGGATAAGTTTCACTCAAAAGATGTTTCATAGAAATAAAAGATGAATTTTGGAAAACAGAGAGAGGTTTTTGTTAAAAACATGCCAAGGAAGAAAAACCTCCTTCACTTTTTACACCGGTGTCATAGTTTGAGAGAAATGTCAAGAATACCGTTGCCTCAGGAGAATCAAAGGCACCTCTGCAGTGACCTTGGGAAAAATCAAGTTTTCTCCTAGCTTGGTTGGCCAAATGATTTTCTTGATTGGTAAAATGATAACTAGACACAAAGAGATTTCCAATGAGCTATCATGAGCTCAATTTGGGGTTGAGGAAGGCATTCAAAAGTTGACTGCAACAACACTCTTCCTTGAGGCAGCCTCATTTGGCACTTTTTGACCAGTCTCGGGATATTTGATTTTTTATAGGGTAAATGAACTCCAAATTGAATTATTGTAGTTGGATTGGAAATTAGACTCAAAGACCTTTCCAACAAGCTATCCTGCGCCCGATTCCGATACCGGGAAGGCCTCCAAACGCCTCCTGCAAAAGCGCGACCCATTGAGTGCGCGCGACCCGTTGGGCAGTGCACGCGACCCGTTGGGGTTTTGTCCACAGAAATTTGCCAGTGAACTGCCAAACGACCCCGGAAATTTTCAAGCTTTCAGTTTCCCTACCAAAAATACTAAAAGCCCAGCACAACAATATAGGAGCCTTTATCATTATGGCTTGATCCAGCTTGTGGTCATACATCAGTTGGCTCAGCATGGAATCCCATGGGAGGAGTTTATCTCTCGTGAGTTTTTCACAGTACCACCACCACATCCTGAGATTGTTCATGAGGAGGGAGGACCATCACAGTAGCATGATATCCCTGAGACTAGACATGTCATCTCTCCTCCATTGGTCACTTATCAGAGAGGCCACAGGGCCTTATTTGCAGCAGCTCGGCGAGTATTTTCTCCACACTAGGTGGAAGGGGTCTCGCCTTCTTCATCAGCACCATGAGTGTTATCTCCACATCAGGTGGAAGGGGCCTCATCTCCGACAGTAGCACATGTATCAGAGAGGGGCAAACAACCCAAGATTGATGAGGGGCCATCAGGTGTTCCAGACATAGAGGTGGTAGACCTTGATATTAGTTCTCCTAGCCTAGAGTCAAAGGAGATCATTCAGCACCTAAGAGCTGATAGCTGCGAGTTGTGATTTAATTATGTAGAGTATTTTTATGTCTACACCATGGTTTGATTCAACAATTTAGATCAACAACATATTTTATAGTTTTTTGCATTTTCTTATGCTTGGCTGGAGTGTATCGGCACAGAAAGTGCGAACTCCATTGAAACATCAATACCTACCCTAGGTTGACAATTAATGTTGCAGTCTCAGTCAATTAATATTGATTAAAACACCACTACACTTAATTCCCAAGAAAACGTGTAAATAAAATTCGGGAGCGTCCTTTATGTTTGTCATGCACTATTTCAGACCCTTTAGCCTCTAGTGTTATCCTTCTTTAAAACTCTTGAGGTCTTTTCCATGAAATGTAGGCTATTTCATTTCACATTTGGAGTGGGTCGCATTTTCCTTTAAGAGAGAAAGGTCACATTTCTTGGTTTCTGGATTGGTAATCTAAGCAAGCCATGAACCTAGCAAATCACAGGTCCCAACTGCGATTTCGGGAATAGGGAAGCAACTAGGTCGCAATCCCATTTTATAGGGTTGGTCACACACAGCATAAAGTCGCGTCTTCGACTGAATAGTTGGGGCACAAATTTACAATCATGCGACCAGGAGAGAGGTTGCATGGTCATACCCTTTTGGAGTGTGGTTTTGTGGGCTATAGGTGCGATTTGAGGAAAGATTGCAGACGAAATATGTGACCTATATGATACTGAACTCACATTGTCTTCCACTGGAAATATACAGGAAGGTCAAGATATTGACGCCTTTAACATATTATCTAAGAATTGATTCAATTAATAGAAGTAGATATTGGTTGACCCAAACAATCCCCATAAGTAGATGTGCTCTATGGACATATCGAAAACCCCAAAATGCATTAAGAAGATAGTTTCCAAACTTACAAGGGTCGTGCCCTACCCCAAATGTCCTCCAAAATCTTACGCTACCTAATTCGTGACTTGGTCAATCAATCATGACTATTCATAGTTTTCACTATGACTTGAGGATGATCGTAAATGGATTTATATCCCTGGGAGGAATTGCGACCTTCAAATGAAAATTTTACTCCTAAATGGAATCGTGAATGGTGTTTGTCACATGTGCCCTAAGAATAGGGGTCCTTTTCTGTCGCAACAACGCGGGTCGCATTTTACTGTCATGATGTTGGTCGCATCTTCTGTCCGCTTCCTCGAGGCATAAAGAATGAGATTATGTGACCCTGGTAGAAGTATGAGTTACTAGAGGTCGCAAAGTTGCATCTAAGACAAGTCACACTCCTTGGAGGCTTTCCTGAGGAGTTAAAATGTGATCCACCGACTATGAGTTGGAGTGCGACTTCTTGGAGGTAGCATAGTTGCAGAATGGGGATAGTCACATTTCAAGATTGCATCCTTGTGCCTCAGTCATGAGACTTTCCCACTTGTAGAGTCAATGAGGTTATCTAGTCACAATGTTACATATGGTTATCTCATGTCCATCAAGAAAACTTGACCAATGTTGTGCTTTAGCAAAAACAACTCAACAATTCGAGAGCATGGGAAACCTCTAAACCAATACGATGATGTGTTTTTCTTTATATCATAACTTCATTTTTTTGTGATGGTTCATTGGAAACAAGATATAATATCTGTGGAGCATGAATTCACGATGCGTGCCTCTAAACAATAGTAATTGGTCGAGCTTTAATGCAAATGAGACTGAGATGCGAGCTGAACCAAACCATAAAATTTTGTGGGCCATAAATAAAAAAGAAAACAACTTAGATGTCATTGAGTTCTGGAAATGGTTGGCCTGTATGTACATATGTGTTCCACACATATTCCTTTGATCCTAGCTATCCACCATGATGAATGTTACACAAGTCACATTCTTTTGGTGTTCCCATCAAGATAATCATTGAATCGATCGTCCATGCTCTGTTGCCAGATTATGATATGTGCTAGTCCAAGGGTGCATCATGGCATTAGCAAGCTATCTTTTCTTTCACTTGTTTCCTCCATTAATTCAACATTGAATTCAACGCCTTACCCTTAGTCTAAACAAAGCTCACAAATTCCTCCCACATGCCGAAAAAAATACAAATCATCATTTCTATGAAAAACACATAATAATGGGCCATGTGATCAAGAAGGTGGAATTCAATATTTGTTGCATGAATTGGAAAAGGGACCCCTGTGGTGTAGATAAAATTCTAAGTGCAGACACACACAATTCCTCTAGCCTGAGAGCGGGTCTAGCCACAAAAAAGACATTCTATGGAATATTTCCTTAGGTTATAACCAATTAAGGGGGCCTACCTCTTAGTACGCTATCTGTTTGATAACGACCATGTTTCCTTGCTCAAGATATCTTCCGTTTCTTCTTGCGAACACCTGAAACAAGTAGAAAACAACCGCGATAATATACAAATTGTATTCAACCTACTTAGAAAGTAAAGAAACATTAAGCCATAAACATGTGAAAGGGGGACTTGGTGAATGGATGATTGTAAAGGGGGATTGAAGACTTCTTCAGGCTAAGTCTGCAAATGTCTTCAAAACTCAAGGATCATTAGCTTACCTAAGGGAGTTTCTTACTTCCTTCCATCTTGACTGGTAAAGTGTTGTATGTACATCATACATAATTCCTTCTCCTCTCAAAAGGTGTGAAACGTTTGGGAGCTATGCTCATGCTTCAATGTAGATTTTTTATGTTAAGAATTGGCACTATGCTTATGAATACCATTGTAGTTCACTTTGATATGGTTGTGCCTTCATTTTGTGTTTGATAATGGGTTTTCTCAATTTTCCACCTCTCATGCACTTTGGGATGGCCACCTAATGAGTATGAGATGTATTCTAATGTTTGTTTTTAGTTTCTTTATGTTTATTTTAAGTCTTTTGATTAGATGCATTGTTTACATTCTTTCATGCTCATTCCATTTATGTTCTTTTATAGGTTAAGAGTTATTGCTCTCATTTCATAGATTCATTGTTTTTCAATTTGTTTGATATATATTCATGAATGATTCTAATATGACAATGCTCATATTAGTAATTTCAAATGATCTCTCACTACTTTCATAATAGTTTGCCTTTAAATTTCATAGTTTAAGAATTCAATGCTTTCTTAAAATAGTATTTGATGCTTTCTAGATTAAATTTAATTTCAAGTCATTAGAATATATTTACTTTAGTGTTGGTAAAATAGATTTACTTTCATGTCACTAGAATAGGTTTATTTTCATGTCAATAGAGTAATTTTACTTTCATGTCAATTGTAATTTCAATTTCATAGATTAAAAGATTTATTTCCAAGTTCTGAATTTGAGGCTTTTGAAAAATAAAGTGTGTGCATACTCATCTTAGACATTTTTCATGAATGGTTTTTCCATCATTTCAATAGCTTAATTTACTCTTAAATTGAAAGTTGATTTCTAGCATATATTGTGCAAGTATACTTCGCAAGTTCACAAACCCCAGGTTTGATAATTTAATTACAAGTAATTTAAAAAACAAATAAATTATCCAACACTAACCATGTAAACATCAGTCGCACTCATTCCAAAAGTTTTAAGCACTATCGCACAAGTGTCATCACGGTCATCACAAAGTGTACCTTTAGTGTCGCACTTGTTGTAAAGTCATCGCAAATTTGTCACATTGAGGGAAATGTGTTGTTAACATGTTTTAGATGATCTATGCTATTGTGTCATTGAATTATTTGAAGTGTGTGATCACAGTCAAGTCATATAACTATTCACATTAGTCTCTTCGGTCCCACACTTAGCCAATTTTCAAAAATTAGCTAATTTTCAAAAATTCCCTTGCAACCTAGCCTCATCTTTCCTTCCTCAACTGCGCACTACGTAGTTACAACCCTCAAACTACATCCTTTTCCCTTGAAACTTCTTAACGCGTAGTTCCTACTTCCTAGGACTATTCACTGCGCAGTTCCAGTGCTCAAGCCCGACCTTTGGCTCCCATAATTGTGCAATCCAACCCTCTTGTCTAGCCCCAACTGCGCACTGCACAATCACTGATCTCAAGCTCAAACCTTGAGTTATTGAAATGTGCCATTGTGTTATTACCAGGCCCAATTTGCCTCCCAGAACTGCACAATTGGCTGAAACAGGGAAAAATCCCTTCAGCCTCACTCACTAACTCCTAAAACTACATAATTTCTCTCTCCTGCCTAGTCAGTACTGTGCATTATGTAGTATCAAGGCTCAAGCCTCAACCCTAAGCTCTTGCAATGTGAAATTTCACAATCACCTGGGCTCCTTTGTCTTCCCGAATTGCGCAATAGGCTGATCCAGTGCCCATCTCCTTAGCCTATCACACTGAGCTCCCAGATTGCGCAGTTTTCATCCTCGGTCCAACTTGAACGGCACATTGCGTAGTCTCGAGGCCAAATTTTCACCCCTAACTACCTGATCTGTACAATTGCATAGTTACTGAGCCTCTTTCCTAGCCTGTCACCTGATTTCAGCTTAGTTAGTGGATGAATATGCACCATCTTAGACTAGGGGTTTATCATATTGATGTCCTCTTGTCATAAGTGGATCACAGATGAAGGTACTCTATCATGCTATGGAAAGATGATGAAGAATGATATGGAGACAAAGGACATGATATAAGACACATATGGATGTGAAGTGATAAGATGACCATCAAGCGAGAAGATGAAGGAACACCAGACTATAACAGAAGATCAAGATCAAGATCACATGGAAAATTCCTTATCTTCAAGTCATAAGGAGGAGGAAGAAGAAGAACATGTGCCATATTTTCAAGAAGACACAAAGAAATAAGCAACAAGAAGGACAACATGGATTTGTCACGTCATCATGCAATCCATGTCATCAATGTTGTTTCATCTCCTATCACAAGTCATCATATGCTACATCATTATTGTGGATGATGTAATTACCTATTCAAAATGTATTTTAAAGTGGAATTCCAAAGGACACATTCAGAATATGAAGAGTCATGTAAAGTTGAGAAGTCATGGGAAGTCAAAAAGTCATGAGGGTAGTCAAAGAGTCACAAGGAAGTTGAAACATCGCCTCTTGTTTATATATACACCTTTATTGTATCAGAAAAGGACTTTTTCACCTTGGCTCCTCCCGCAAGGCATTAGAGAGATAAGCTAGTTCTTTTGAGGAGCAAGGAGTGGCTCCAATGCTCCACTATTGGAGCTAGTGATGTTAATTATATACATGTGTCTGGGAACTTTTACTTAATAACAGAAGCCTTTAAGTCCAGAACGTTCTTCATGCATGGATTATGAATATTTATAAGACTATTCTGCGGATGTTTGCATTTCATGTTTGCTTTCATCTATGCTAAAGTAGTTGAACTATTTTAGTTATTATCATTATCCCATCCTTGTGGACTATTCCGCAGGATAATAGACATATCTTTCTCATTGATTGGTTGTAATGACCGTCGCATCTTTTGTGGACTATTCCACTGGATGTTAGATGGATCCTTCTTGGTTGCTTGTGTCTCTACTAGGGTGGTATTATTACCTCTCTCTTAGAGGCTTACTTTACTCTTTGCCTCGATAGTAGAATAAATTTGACACACCTACAACCAAACAATCACTAGGAACACCTTCTTGCTTTTTGAAGGCACACACACATTCCTCTCTCTTGCTAACAGTTAGAGCCAAGGTAAATTTATAAGAATCCATGTAAAATAGCTCGATACTCGAGATGGGTCTCCTATTCCAAATGGTGTGAGGTCTAATTGGGACTTCACATTGGGGAGACACCTTGGTTGATGGATTTCCAGCACTGTCAACAATGGCGCTGGGAGGACGGCCAAATGACAAGTTGTGCCCATTGAGTGTTTTTTGAACCTATTATCTCAAATTGTTCATCCTCGAATGTTTCTACCTGGGTGTTTCTCTAATTTATCCATTTGTCAATTTTCAATCCCCGTGAGTCTCTCAATCACTTGTCTTAGTTAAATTTTTGTGGTGAGGATGGAACATCCATAACCACACAAATTTATCATTTTATTAAATTCTGTGAATCTTACGAAATTGATGATGAAGAGTTTTCTTGTATTCTTTTCTTCCTCACCATTGAAGGTCGTGTTAATGAATGGTGTCATACCTTACCACCCACCTCCATCCATTATTTCCATCATTTCCTCAAGGATCTTTATCAAGCCTTTGATAGGTATGATTACCGAGATGTTTATAAAAGAATCAATCAGTTAAGAATGAAGCCTGATGAATTAGTTGAGGATTTCTCTAATCAATTCCTTCACCTTTGTTATGAATTTCCTGAAGAAGATGCGGATTGGGATTTATTTAAAAAAAAGTTTTAGCATTTGGTTCATGTCTCTTTGCACGGTGAACCTGAACCCCCTGATGTTTCTACTTCCCCAACTTTTGTGAAGTTAATGCACATCTGGGATGATTTGGGAGAATATTTGGTGGAGATTTTTGTGGGAAATTGTCCCGACATGGGTTACCACCCATATACACCTGCCATTCTATCATAAAATTCGAATTTGGCACATAGGGGAAGAAGAAAATGATGTCCACTTGCCAGAATTCGATTTTTACACTTGGCATTGGAGCTCCATTCAACAAATTCAAATTTCTCTTTGGGATTGTCACCTCATGCCACTTGTTTAATCACTTCTACATTGGGATTGGCTCCAATGCCATTTGTCATTGTCATTCTTCATTGGGATTTTCTCCCAACTCCCTATATAATAGAGCCATGGGCTCTCATATGGTTTCATGTAATAACCTATTGGGCTTGAGGAAACTCTGCCATTTTGTACTTCCATACTTTCTTAATATAATCAAGACTTTGGGGCTATTTGGATGGTGTTCTCTTGGTGTTATGAGGTGATATCCTTTCATACTACTGCTATTGTGTTTAATTTCTTTCGCATGTTGAATTATTATTAGTTTATGCATCTTGCTTGGATTGATGTGTGAAAGCTATCTTGCACATATCATTGATTTAGAGTAGTATTTTAGGGATAAGCTTGCCAATTCATTTTAGGAGGAATGCTTGGTTTATCTTATTCATTATATTGCTCTAATTGTGTGCAAACTAACACGTGTTCAAGTGTGTAGGAAATATATTTTGTATTTTGTGTAGGAATCGATATGGAAGTGGGAGAAATCTCAATTAGATCAACTCACTCCTAGAGTCACAACGATCCAAGACTCAGCTATTTTTTTCGCTCCAAGTTTTCCATCCAACGAAGAGAAAAAGGGAGTTTTCTTAGTCTATAGCTAATTAATCATCCATTTAAAATTCAAAATACTTATTTGGTTCTATTTCTTTCAAAGTTATATCTCATATTCAAGAGTCATTTCTAAAGCTAGGTAAGTATGGAGGTTCACTCCCATTACTTGAGCTAGTACTTTATAAATTAAATTCTAAGTTTAGTTTTGGTTTCTTTTTCCTAATTTCACGCTGACAATTGGTATTTTTTTTTGTGTGTTTTGCAGCCCATAGGCTTGAGAATTGGGAAATAAGGAGCTTGAGGAGAAACTTTGGAAAACTACTCACTCGTGTGTATGTAGGACTCCCTCACGCTATCCAAAGACCGATTTCTAGGGAGGCCATAAGAACTTGGGAGAGAGTTGCAAAATCATCTAGGTCATGGGCCTTTCGAGCCTTTTGAATATCTTTTGGAGAGTTTTTTCCATCTTAAAGTTTGTTGTTGTTATATTTTTGGGGAGAGAGTCTAGCTTTATTAGAGTCCCATCTTTGTAAAGATCTCTCTCGTATTGTGGGTTGCCCTCTTAGAGGCATTTTTACCCAGTTTAAGCGCTAATAAAGGATAAAAAAAATTGTTGGAGGGAGCTTGGGATTTTTTCCATGGCATCCTCCTTCCTCATTTAGAGGAGGGAATCTTGTTGGTGGCCTAATCTTGCTTTTCGTTTTTTTTCTTAGCTTTCTAGCTTTTAATTTCATATTGTGCATGCTTAAAATAAATATATTTCACTCCACATGCAAATTTTTACTAATCTTGTATTTAAATTCTCACAATGCATACGCTCTCAATTTTTGCAAACTATTTCTCTTTGAAGCATTTGCATGAAGCATTACTTTAATTTGGGGAATTAACACAATTTTCACTTCATCTAGGAATTTTAGTATAGGATGGCCCCAAGCCTCACTAAAACTTACCTCCAACTTAAGTTGGTTGAATATACTTTTAGGGACCCTCAAACTCTATTGGCTCCTCATTTTGAGATCCAAACATTTGGGAAAGAAGAGGAGGAATTTACTGCTCCTTTCGTTCTTTTTCCTCCTCCTTTTCTAGTTCCGATGAGGGTGCCTCTGTTCGATGATTGTAAAGTTGGGAAATATGAAATCAAATTCATAATCCATCTTCTCATTCTTATTCTGGTTTCCATGACTCATATTCAATGGAGAAAATCCCAGAATGGCTCATGAAGGCCATGGTGAAGACTAACTCCTCCATTCTGCAAGATGATGTTACTATTAATAAATCTAGTCTCGAATATGATCTGGTTTTCTGTTATCCTCTACCATCTACATGCCATGACTCTTTGTACCATGATTCACCTGATCAACCTACTCCACAAGCTATTTTTCCACACTCTCTCAGTTTTCGAGTTGTTGGTTCAAATTGCAATCAGATACAAGGCAATCACATTACACAGGTAGAGGAACAAGAAGGTGAAGATGATTTCAATCTTTCTTCTCCTTTTCAAAATCCTCCATATGAATATGATGTGTTTCCATTCTTGGATGATTATCAATCTTCTAATCTCGATAGTGAATAAAATGCAATCAATTCTTTCAATTAATCCATAGCCATGCGAAACAATCATTGCGATGAGGTTGACTTTGTTGATGTATGCGATCACGAATGCCCAGGTGCATCAACTAATCTTTTGGTTTCTCATGAATATTTTAGTTTAGATGCAAAATTTGATTCAGCCAAAGAAGATGTTTTGATCGAAACTTCCTCTTCATCTCACTATCCCTCGTGCTCTACCGTTTGTGATGCATCCACTTGCGACAGAGATACTCCATGCTCTTCAAGTCTTTCATTCAATGAGTTAACTTCTCAACTGGAACAAGGTGCTAAGATTATCCATGATGCAAATGAAAAAAATTAATCATTGAGTACTCTCCCCATAACTCATCATCTCTTCTCTTGCATGAAGAAAACTCTTCAAATCGGCTTCTCACAAAATTTCCCTGATTCATTCATCTTTGAATTTGCGATCAGAATAATCTTTCGAATTGAGTAATCTAGTAGTTGAAGTTGAAAAACATGATCAAATCAGTGACAAAGATGGTTTTCGTTTGGTGAGCAATGGTCTTGTTGAAACTAGTAGTAACAAATATCCTCACACCATTTGGGATAGGAGCCCCATCTAGTATGTGGGACCATCTACCACCATAAATTCTTTTGCTCTCGGTTATCAAATGAGGAGGTGTCAGAGTAGGGGGAAGAGAAAACTGCCTAGACAATGAAACAAAATCAATCCAAGATTGACAAACTGTGAAAATAGGTACAAACAAGTCTCAATAGACATGAGAAGATGTATGCCATGAGAGGGATCAGTGAGCCAAAACCCAGTCAAACATACATAAATAATAACATTCCATAATTTAATTGCAAAATAATTCACAATAGATCACCGACATGGCAAGGAACAAGTAAACATAGATTCGAAAGCAAAACATACATGCAACCATTATGAATAAGTCCATAACATATTGTGTATATGAAAGCGCACATACAACTATAATGAATTATCATACAATCAATACAACCACCATGAGAAATAATGTGAATCAATGTCGAATAGAGAGGGCATCTTATTAATGCTACTAAAACTTCAAGTACATAACTAGAAGTTTGTCAAAACCCAACAGTGGAACATGGGCTGCTCATATCATTGCCAGATGCAAAACCCAGCCTCACTTCAACTCCACTCTACTACCTTCCAAGAGCTGAATGGATCTAGCCCTCAACCATAAATCAATTATCTAATCCTAGCCTCCACTCAAGTGTTAAAAGCCCCTCTGTAAATGAGGCATGAGGGCCCATTTATGGAGAGGAGGTGATTGTTCACCTATCGATGGCCCTTGACCCCCCCTGACCTTTCAGCTACCCTTATGACTCTTGAGATTACTTACTTCCTTCTCATGCTTAAATATTGTTACGTGCTCAAATTAGGCCTAACATAGCTATTGACCTTACGGTGGGTGATATTTACATTATGGTGAAGGAGAGAAAAGAGGAGGGTGTAGAGGGTCCTCATAAACCCTAGAACGCATGTTTCTCACATGTTGTAATGATATAAGTGCTTGATCCTGGGATATACATGCTTTCTTACCACTATGCCTTACTTGCATTCCTCTATCTCTTGGTGATGTGCCTTTGAGTTTATTGAAAGGTTCTTGGAACTTGGAAGTAACCATCTTGCTTGATGAAAGAAACCTTAGTTATGCAAGCTTCATGAGAAACCCTAATCCCTCCAACATTTCAGTCCCTTCCTTCCTTCTTGCATGGATGGTTTTAATTATTACAATCATACCTTACTTGCATCCAGTCATCTGATGTCGCCGGGCTTTAGGAGTCTGAATGGTTCCAATTCTGATTTCGTTGAAACCCTCATTGCGTATTTTTTGTGGAAACCCTAGCTTTCTTTTCTAGGTCCACATTCTCATCTTTCTTAACCCTGCAAGAAAATTACAGTAGTTATATTCATTTGTAATAAAAGAACAATACTATAAACATAAAAACAATCATGAAGAATAGAAATCAACTTTGGACCCCTAGATAGTCTTTTCTCACGTCATAGCGTTGCTAGAATAAGTGGCTTTGCAGGGTATTCATGAAATTCCATAGATATTTTTTCATCTATGGAATTTCTCTCATTCATAATATAAGAATTGAAAATAGCTTCATTGTTCCAACAGTACTGAAAGGCGTGTAGTTTCATTGGTTTTGGGACCTAGCACTTTACATAAATGCAACCCGCTTCCTGGAATCTTTGCTATCTTGAGTAAAGGACAACTTCACCAAGGAGAGTGTTCTCTCTTGCATCCCTCCCATGATTCCAATCACAATATGAGGCTCTTAATTCCCAAGAAAATGTCTAAAGAAATTTTGGGAGCGTCCTTCATGTTTGTCACGCACTATTCTAGACCCTTTAGTCTCTATCGCTATCCTTCTTTAAAACTCTTAAAGTCTTTTCCATGCAATGTAGGCTATTGTGATTCATGTTTGGATCAGGTCGCATTTTCCTTTAACAGAGAAAGGTCACAATTCTTGGTTGTTGGATTGGTGATCTAAAGTTGTGGACCTAGTAAATAATAGGTCCCAACTATGATTTCGGGAATAGGGATGTGACTAGGTCACAATCCCATTTTGTAGGTCTTCTCGCACACATCATCAGGTCACATCTTTAACTAAATGGTTGGGGGACAAATTTGTGATCATGCAACCAGGAGATAGGTCACATGGTCGCACCCTTTTAGAGCGTGGTTTTGTGGGTTGCAGGTGAAATTTGAGGAAAGATCACGGATGAAATATGTGACCTCTATGATACTGAACACACATCGTTTTCCACAGGAAATATACTTGGAGGTCAAGGTATCGATGCCTTTGGCATATTATCTAAGCGTTGATTCAATTAACAAAAGGAGATTTTGATTGACCCAAGCGATCCCCATCATTAGATGCATTGTATGGAAATATCGACAGCCAAAAAATTCATTAAGAATATAGTTTCCAAGCTTACAAGGGTCACACCCCGCCCCAAATGTCCTCCAAAATCTTACATTGTCTAATTCATGACTTGGTCAATCAATCATGACTAGTCGCAATCTTCACTGTGACTTGAGGATGATCCTAAATGGATTTGTCTCCTTGGGATTAATTGTGACCTTTAGATGAAAATTCTACTCCTAAATGGAATCGTGAATGGTTCTTGTCACATGTGCCCTAAGCTTAGGGGTCCTTTTCTATCGCAAACAACGTAGGTCACATTTTCATTTCACGATGTTAGTCACATCTTCTGTCCGCTTCCTCAAGGCATAAAGGATGTCATTTTGTGACCCTGGTAGAAGTGTGACTCACTAAAGGTCGTAAAGTCGCATCTCAGATAGGTCGCACTCCTCATAGGCCTTCTTGAGGAGTTAAAATGTGATCTAGTGACTATGAGTAGGAGTACGACTTCCTGGAGGTAGCATAGTCGCATTTCAGGATTGCATCCCTATGCCTTAGTCATGATACTTTCCCACCTATAGAGTTGACAGTGTGATCTAGTCACGATGTTACATATGGTTATCTCATGTTCATCAAGAAAACTTGACTGGTGTCATGCTTTAGCCAAAATAGCTTAACAATTCGAGAGCATGGGAAACCTCTTAACCAATACGGTGATGCATTTTTCTTTATATCAGAACTTCATTTTTTTGAGATGGTCCATCAGTGACAAGATATGGTCTCTAAATAGCACAAATTCACTATGTGTGCCTCTAAACAACAGTAATTGGTTGAGATTTAATGCAAATGAGACTGAGATGCAAGCCGAACCAAACCATAAAATTTTGTGAACCATAAATAAAAAAGAAAACAACTAAGATGTTGTTGAGTTCTCGAAATGGCTGGCCTATATGTACATATGTGTTCTACACATATTCATTTGATCCTAGCTATCCACCACGATGAATTTTACACAAGTCACATTCTTTGGGTATTCCCATCAAGTTAATCGTTGAATTGATCTTCCATGATTCACTGCCAGATTATGATGTGCACTAGTCCAAGGGTGTTTCATGGCATTGGAAAAATAACTTTTCTTTCACTTTTGTCCTCCATTAATTCAACATTGAATTCAAGGCCTTGCCCTTAGTCTAAAAAAATGCTCACAAATGCCTCCCACATGTTGAAAAAAATGCAAATCATCATTTATATGAAAAACACATAATAATGGGCCATGTGATCAAGAAGGCGGAATTCAATATTTGTTGCATGAATTGGCAAGGTACCTCTCAAATTAGGAATTTTTCGATTTAGTTCTTCAACCCAATGTACATATTCATCATTGCTAGCGGATAAAATAAGGGGAAGGTTTCGGTGCTTGGGTCTTTATTTTATCCACAAAATCTCCATGGCCGATGAAACCCTTATGGACCTCTTCACTTGCAACATCAAGCACGCAAATCACCATTGTGACCACATGCAACTTGGTCATTAACATTTAGATATACGTCCTTCTGGTGTAATTCCTTTGTCGAAACATTCATCAGCATAGATCTCTGCACATCTTTTAGTTGGATTTTCACAATGCCATAAGAGGCAACGTTTCCACCATGTAATTGTACTTTGCAGTGGTCATAATTAGGGTTGACTATTGCAAATTTCTTCATATATAACACATAAAGACCAACCTTCGTGCATGTAGGATATATGTCCCTTTGACTATGCCTTGTTACAAAATAAAAGGCATTTCCCAACTGGCCTTACATAGCACCATAATACATGTGTTAATTACATGATGATGTATATATATAAAACATAATGTTTCACAACTCATTATAAACCAAAACCTAGGGTGCATGGATGCATGCACCAATACTCAATGTTTTTTCCAAAATGGTTATGCGCTATCTCTCAGTCCCTTTACATAGGTTTGTCTAGTTCCGGACACATGAATTAACCTAACATCCAAGGCGATGTTAACATGTCAAGGGGTCCTTGTAATGAGGCAAAGCCAGTGGGATGCAATGATAATGGGAGTGCACGCATGGGGACATAAGGGCGAGGTTGAAACATGAAGGTGACTCTCATTCTGACAAGTTAGGGTTTCAATGATGCACATGATGAAGACAACAATGCATCAACCCTAACGAATTTGGAAGCGATGGGGGTGATGGTGAGGTGAAGTCATCGAAAAATGTATTCCCACAAAAGCTTAACGTTTATTGATGTAGTCGTGCTTCAAGATGAGATGATAAGGGTGAAGATGATATGCATCCTGGAGAGAGAGGAATAATTTAGAACAGGGTTGGGCCTGCAATCACATACCTTTATGGTTACCAGGATACAAGGGGAATACATAATTCTCACAAACCATAATGAACATGCTGAGGTGAAGGATCCACCAAGAACCTGGGGAAAACATTATGCAGTGACTCTCACCATGATGTCATGCAATGCCGATGACAATGTGCCCCTAGAGGCATGCGGATTAGGTAACAATAGGGAGGAGATCACTCTTTTGACAATCCAGGGTTTCTCCCAAACCCTAATATTATCAATCGTAAGGAAAGCCAAATTGAATGCATGCTTGTCCAAATATAGGGCATCTACTGATCACGATTCATATCGTACGAAGATGAGTTTCAAAATCATGGCAGACTCTTAACGCATCAATGAACCTATTGACCTTCAAAACCCTATTGCAATCCTAAGGTCTATATCTGAGATAAAACATTATGTGTGGATGCAATGTATAAAGCGTGAGTGGGTGCATCAATATGGTTTGATAGGAAGGGTCATGGGGGGAGTAACTGATTGAAGGAATTATCGAAACCATAGTAGCCTGGGGTGAGTAGTGGAGTACCCAAAATTTTGGATATGCCCAAAAAAATTGGGTGGTGTTGTAGCAGCTACAACAATTGGTGAACCACTAGTAGAATCTAGTATCTCTATCAACATCCATATAATAGTTCAAGTCTGGATAATGATGCAAGCGAATATTGAACAATCGCTATGGATACCTCTTTTGTTGCCTTGACCTTTGCAGATATGCATTCCCTTTTTGTCTTAGCTAGGTCTTGCTAGTTAGTAAACATCCAATTAGAAGTTCCCACATGCCAGTAGTTGATGATGATGCAAAGAACGAGGCAGAGGACTTATTTTATTCATAATTTTTAAAATACATTTCTAGTGTTGCTCCACTACCAGTAGGCCTGGATAGTGCCCCAGCGGAGTCACTTCAAGAAATCACAGATGTTGCTCCACTGCGGGCAATCTTAGTCAGTACCCTGGTGAAGTCATTGTATTACCTCTCTGCAAAGGAAGCCTTTCTCGATCCTATGCCCTTTATTTAATTTCATTTTATTTCATGTGTGCATTTGCACTTATTATTGGGCATTCATTGCGCCAGGGCTGATGAGGGATCCCGAGTTATTTAATGAGCAAGAGAGGTTTTTTCTTGTTTGCATAAACTAAGAGATATCTTGATTTAGGTTTGACCTCATGCCAAGCTTCCACATCTCATCTCCGGATAACAAGTGAACAATGAAAACAAGTCATTGAAACATTCAAGACCACGTTGAGCACAAGGTTCAAGTTATGGGTATAGGTCATTCAAATTGATTAGGGTTCCCCATGAGAAATCTATTGCTATTTTCCTTGTTAATAAGTGAGACTCGTAGGAGAGATATCCAGGATGTAACTTTGATGACTAGTCCTAAGAGAAGCTACCTATTGGAGTAATTGTCACACTTACACAAAATCATAGGGCTAGGGTTTTAATGCTAAGGAAAGGTGACCAGGAACACTCTTCTAAGGTTTCAACATGTGAAAAGAGGTCAAAGCAATCACTTTAAGGTTTGATCACGTGCAAATATGTGTGAGAAATCTAGGCACAACATCGAAGGTTCAAAAGCTCTAGGTTCGTGAAGGCTTACACAATGGCATGCACCATAGAGAAAAACGCCAGGCTAGGTCAACAGAGGGTGTGTGCTATACCAGAAGACAAATGCATGATGTAATGTACCGAGTAGGTCTTATGATGCAATGTAATGTTGTGTTATGTGAATGTGTGGAAGATATAAGCTAAGTGCGGATAAAACAAACATGCAAAGATGATATGCACGTTATGCAGCAACAAGCAGTGCAAGAATCTGAGTGCAAGTTAGTAAAAAATGAAAATGCAGGAAACTAAACTACCTACAATAAGGAAAACAAAACATGACAAATTTAAACCATAAAGAAAATGCCAAGGAGCGAACCTTAATCAACAAATTAATAATAAAAACCTAAAACCTAACTAATCTAAACCCTAAACCCTAATTTAACCGATGAGGAGGTTGTGTCATGTGAAATCAAACTTCTAATGCAGCCACTGCAACAGTTCCTGACCTGCATAAAAAAAGATGACAATGATTCGAATTTGTAAAAAGAATTGTTCAAAAGCCAAAATTCTTAGCTGTGAAACATGCACAACAACAAGAAAATCATGTCTACTTACATGGAAATGTACCAGAAAAGACCATTCAAGGCAAACTGCAATCCAATCCTGTTAAACTGAATCACAAACTTGAGATTTATAATCATTCAGCCATGACATACATCCATTCATGATTAACCCTAAATCCAATGTAAGTGAGGCAAGATGCTACCTGTTAGCAAAGAAAGCCACCAAATAAGATCCTTCAATCCAATCAACAACCCTATCATTATATGGAGGATGATCAACTTGATGATTCTGAAAAGAGGGGTTTTCTCTTAATGTAACTGAGATATCCGAGGATTCAAGTAGAATCCTTAATTTCAGAAACCCTAGTTTAAATTTGTCCATGGATTTCGTTGGGGGTGTGAGGACCTGACATAACCATGAGAGGACACTGAAGTGCCTCATTGTCCTAACAAATCTTTGAAAATATCTGTAGTTTCACAAGATTCACAGGTAAATGCCTATGGTCACCATTAGTTGTGACATGACAACTATCAGTGAAAATATTGTTCATTAGATCATATGTATGAATATTGATAGATTGGAAGTTCAATAGATTAGATTCTTTAGATTCCCAAGAATGAAGTGAATCAACTAGTAGAGTCTCAGGAAGAGGAGAGGTTAGGCGATTGGAACCTTCCCATATAAGGGGTTGTAAGACATCATCTGATTGTATACGTTCACAAATTTTACAGATGATGTTGAAATGGGAGTGATGTGCAGAAACCCTAATTTTATAAATCCTAATTTGACTTGGTTTAGGGGTCTCATTAAGAATGTGAGAACTTGACATAACTGTCAGTGAAAGTTGAAGTGCCTCAAATTCCTGATGAGTCCCCAAACATTCAAAAGGTGAATCATCAAATTTTGGTGGCTTCATAGGATCAACAAATGGGCACCAATGATAATCACCAAAGGTGTGAGAGAATATGTTTTCGGTATAATGACAATCACTGAAGACACCCGTTTGATCAGGTTTGATATTTGGCACATAAGGCTCTTCTTGGATTGAAAGTGAAGAGGAATCACTGATAGAACCATCTTGGGTTGGTTGAAATGTAAGGCCTTCTTCTTCATCTTTTAAAGATTGCAGATGGAAGAGATTTGGAACAAGAGATCCAAGATCCTCATACTATGATTGTGAAACATCACCCCCATGTACATGATTACAACCAACACAAGAAGGATAAATATTTGAATGATTTGTAGAAATTGTTGGTGAAGTAGACCCATGAAATAAATCAATGTATAATGGATGAAAAGGGGCAAATGAAGGGGCGCCAATCGGACCAAGACTCACATTTTGCACATTAGTGTCATCCAAAAGGAGAAATAGATTTGCATGCATGTCATGGTCCTTGGATTTGATAAGACAGTCAACTTTATGTGAGATAAGACCCAAGCCATTGTTGATAGGTGAATGAAATCCAGGAATAGAGTAAGACATGTGCTCAAGGGACTCGATCTTGGTTCCATCAGCGAGAAGAGATGTTATATCAAATTGATCTTTAGGTTCGGATTTAACAGGGTGTATGAGAGAGTTGGAGGTGATACAAGTTGGTTCATTTTCCTGCAAGTATTTTTCATCATCTAAATCGTTTATGACCAAAAATTCATTATGTAACAACTCAGGAGGAGGGTGAGAAATCCCACAAGTAGAAATATCCTCCTTGGACGCATGAGGTTATTTTAGATTAAGAGAGATAGGAAAAACAAAAATCAGGGTAAAACCTGGACACTTTGCAATTTGCAAATTATCATGATAGTCATAGGAATCAGAATTGGTTGCATATTGAAGATGTTGCAGAGAAATGATAACCAACTGTTGAAAATTTTCACTCATATACACCCAATTGACATCTCTTTCAGGAAATTCGAAATAAAGATGAATAAATCTAGCAGAAAAATGCTCTAAAGATTCTTCGGCTTTCATCCTAAGCTTAGTTATCCTACTAAACACATCTTGAAAATCATACCTGTGAAACGCTTGTCGGAGCTTACCGATGAGTTGCTCGAACGAATGGATGGAAGTTGCTGGCAATGTGTGGCGCCATCTCTTGACGTGACCTTCAAGGGTGAGGGAGAAGAGCACACAAGCAAAATCTTCACTGTCGATCATGTAAGATTCGCAAAACTTAAGGAAATAAAAAATGTGCTTGTTCAAGGACATTCCATCCTCGCCATCAAAATTTAACTGATACAAGTGATAGAGATGCTCATCAAGAATTGAACATTGAAAAATGGGAAAATCAGATAAACACCCTAAGAGCAAGAGTCAGGATGGAGCAATTTAAAGATATGAGACTAAACTATAGGCTCCAAAGGCTTATCATATCATCTCGCCCTCCTTCTAGTGCCACTTTGTTGATGAGATGAAATGTACCGCCAACAACTAAGGGGGTATCCCTGGTGTGAAGTCCCAATTAGACCACACACTGTTTGGGATAGGAGCCCCATCTGTTATGTGGGCCTGACTGCCACCATAAATGCTTCCGCTCTTGGTTATCAAATGAGAAGGTTTCAGAGTAGGGTTAAGAACGAAATGCTAAGACAATGAAACAAAATCCAATATTGACAAACTGCGGAAATAGGTACAAACAAGTCTCAACGGACATAATAAGAGGTATGCCACGAGAGGGATTAGTGAGCCAAAACCCATTCAGACATACATTAACAATACCATGTCAGAAGTTAATTTCAAAATAGTTCACAATAGATAACTGACATGGCAAGGGACAAGTAAACATAGATTCAAAAGAAAAACATACATCAACCACTATGAATCAGTCCGTAACATATTGCGTATATGAAAGCACACATAGAACTATAGTGAAGTGTCAAACAACCAATACAACCACCATGAGAAAGCATGGGAATAAGTGTCGAATAGAGAGGGAATCTTATTAATGTTGTTGCAACTTCAAGTAAATAAGTAGAAGTTGGTCAAAACCCAATTGTGGAACATGGGCTACTCATATCATTGATGTTGCAAAACCCTAGCCTTACTGCAACTCCACTCTACTAGCTGCCAAGAGCTGAATGGCTCTAGCTCTCAAGCATAAATCAGCTATCTAATCCTAGCCTCCACTCAAGTGCTAAAATCCCCTCTATCAATGAGGCATGAGGGCCCATCTATGAAGAGGAGGTGACTGTTCACCTATCGTGACCCTTGACCTCCCCTCATGAACTTTCAACTAACCTCATGACTCTTGAGCTTACTTACTTCCTTCTCGGGCCTAAAGATTACTACATGCTCAAATTAGGCCTAACATAGTTGTTGACCTTACAGTGGGTGATATTTACATTATGGTGAAGGAGAGAGAGGAGGAGGGTGTAGAGGGTAGAATGTGTGTTTCCCACATGATGCAATGATTGTAGGAATTTACAGGGTAAGTTCCTCATGTTAACACCCAGGTTGTTCCCTATGACTCCCAAGGGAATACGGCCGGGGTAACCACTAACCAATCTTTGGATTACAGTGCCTAGCCACACTGTAATCAGAGAGGGCTCTCTCTTTATAATTTGTCTCTGTTCTGTGGGGATTTTAGGCTAGTTATGAAATGAGGGTGTTTAGTTTTATGCTTTGGTTGAGGGATATCTTTCTGTACTTGAAGTGTGCAATCTGCAGATGAGTTTATTTCATTGGGCAATGGAGTCTGTGGCTATAACTGTTTAGAAACCTTGAGGTGATTTACTGAGATTACAGGGCCAATTAAATATTTCATATAACAAAGTTAGATTATGATGGTGACATGTAAAAAACCAGTGAAAGGCATTTAAGAATTTTCCACTAACGCTGGGGTCTGGGGAAGAGATAGATGCCTCAGGAGCAAACTTGAATTCCTGAAAATATCTATCACAGTGAGAGATAAAGCTTGAAAGTGTAGCAATTAAGAATTACACCTTATTTACTCTATCTGGAAGAAAACATTTATAACAGCTTAGATTGAGTTCAGGGTAATCTGCAATCAAATCCTGGAACTATTCTTTTACTTTGCCATTAAGTGTAAAACACAGAAACATGAAAGAACATGAAAGACTAGAAAACATATAACACAGAGGTTAAAAGAAGACTTATTGTGCTATGAAACATGCAAGAATCCTGTAACAATCAGCCAGCCACCACAGTGCATCAAGGAACACAGAGCTTTGGAAATTCCATCCACCTTTTGTATTATTTCTCTGAGAGTTATACAGCAACAGAAGTATAGAAATGAAATCAACAACAACCCTTGCAAACTCATGCGAAGGGGACTTTATAGAAATGTTTATACAAAATATCTCAGGCATTGAGTCATCTGAGAGAGAAAATATCTTCATTACTTCGTACAGAAAAGTAGAAAAGAAGTTATTACAACTTTGAATGCAGCATAACTGCTCTTTAAGTCTGTCAGAGGATATTTTGACCTTTGGAGGTCAGTGAGTCGGTTGAACCGCTTTGCTTTAATGCTGGAAAATGTGTCTTTACGTTTGCTGCGCTGTATTTTCTCGGCCCTGCCACCTGTGACTGTGCTTGCTGCTGTGGTGACCGAATAGCCCTGCTGAGTTGGCTCAGCCTTTCATCTTTCCTCTGTATGCTTATCTACCAAAATTTTCCCTGTGTATGATCACTTATAAATTGGACAAAACATAACATTACAGGTTCTGGCTTGATAATATCATCTGTGTCAATTTATTCCAGACTTCCTGTGTGGGCAATTGGTGCTTCACAATTGCCTCTATGGTTTCATCTGCTTCTGTATATTTATAGAAATTTGGAGGCACATCGAACATATGATTGATCTCGTTCATGATAAAAAACAGGTTTTCCACCCTATTATATAGAGTCTGCCCTGATGCTGGCCCTGATTCTGCTGAAGTGCTGGGCTGTCCTGCAATTTGACTTGCAGCAAAGGCATTGACCCTTTTAGCATAGTTTTCATGGGTAAGCAGTCTTCCCACACTGCTTAGTAGGCTGGGGAGGCCTCTGTTTTGCAATACCTGAAACCTGTCCATGAACTTGTTGATTTCGGTCTGCATGTCTTGGGTTCTCCTTTCCAATGTTCCAACCAGGTTTCTTAATGTCAGGACCCTTTTAACCATTGAGATTGTCTCAGTCCTGTGAGCAATTCCCATGGTGGCCAGTTGAGAGCTTGTCCTGTTATTCAATATGTTGATCATCCTACTGGCAGCATCAGGCATGTTGCCAAGGCTTGCTCTTGCTCTGTGTATCTCCCTGTTTGCCTTTGTAATGAGCACTGACTGCTCATCTATGGTCTCAATGAATTGCCACTGATCAGTAATGGATTGGCCAATATTGGCCCAAAGGACTGTTTTGAGCTCTGCTGTCACCTTATCTAGTGTGAGCTCTTTCTCAAGCTCAGTTATTCTCTTTTTGAGAGCTTTTATATCTCTTTCTTTCTCAGCCACATTTTGTTTGCTCTTGTCATATCTTTCATTTACTTTAGCCAAAGATTCTTTGGCTTGATTAAGCTCTAACATTTGAGCTTCCAGGACTTGAATTTCGTTTTGAAGCTTCTGCATATCCAGACTATGAGTCTGCTCTGTTGTTGGTGCAGCTGTCGATGTAGTTGGTGCTGTAGGTTCTGTTTGCTGAGGAGGAGGGGCAGTAGTTGGAGCAGCTTCCTCAAGGTTGATCACTTCAGGAGGAGGCTTGGAGGTTTGCCCTTCTTCTCTTTGTTTCAAGGCTGCCTGTAGTGCTGCTTTTGCAGCCTCCGATTCTCCCAGCTTTTCCTGAGTTTGGATTAGCTGCTTGTACAGAGATATCAACAAGGTTGTGGCCTCTTGATCATGTCTTTGCTGGGCAACATCATCTGTTTGAGGGTGAATTGAGGCTGGGAGTTTGATCTTTCTCCTCAAAGCTGCCATGTCTGCATCCCTCAATTTTAATATCTCTTGTATGCCCTTGATGTCTTTGGGATCATGCCCAATCTCTATGATGATGTCCTCTAAGGACCTTATTCTGTTGTCCTTTGCCTGGGATGATGCTCTCTCCAACTCTAGCTGAGAGGCTGTATTGTTAAGGCTATTTTGTAGCCTGTAGTTATCCAATGTTTGGTCTGCCAAGGAAGCATAGACCATCTCACCCGTTTGCTTATGCAGTTCTATCTTGTCCATTGGGTGGATATCCTTGGCAAGGACTTCTAGGTTAGTCCTCAAGTAGTCAGAGGCAGATTGGGGCTGCACTGCTATTGGCATAAAATGACTCATGATCATTTTGCCTTCCTGCACATCATATGCAGACATGAGTCTTTGTTGATTGGTGGGAGCCATGTTTAACAGATGGTTATATAGCTGTATCTTGATGGGCTCATTTCTCCTCTTAATGTCGATGAACTGCTGTTTAATGCTGGGTCCACCTTCCCTTTGCTGATTTGAGGAACTCACTTCTCCTCCCATCGCTCTATCCTGTTCCTGTTGAAAGGAACTTGCTGATGCTTCCCTGCTGGGTGGGACCATACCAAAAGACTGTCCTATTGGCATTTCTTCCTCTGAGAAGGGATTGATTCTCTGTCTTTTCTCCCCATGAGTTGCTGATGTTGTAAGGGGAGTCTCCCTGTCCCTTTTCCTGCTTGTATCCTCCTTTTGTGGAGTTTGGAGGATTGATGCCTCAGCTGAAGTTTCTTGCCTTGGAGGCACAGTTTGTTCAGTGGATTTAGGGGCTTCCACTGTTTGCTCTTGCTGGACAGGCTGTTCCTGCCTTTGTTCTTCCTGTTGTTGCTGTTCTTCTTGCTGCTGCACTTCTCCCTGCTGCTCCATCTCTTCTTGTTGCTGCACTAGGGTTTCCATTTGCTCTTCTGTCATAGGAGGTGGCTGTTCCACCTACTTTTCTTTGCCTTTGCTGGATGTCTGTGGAGTATTAATGGCAGCTTGCTGATGTTTTGTTGAGGATGAAGCAGCTACTCCAAGTTGTCTTTTATATGAGAGGGGGACCTGTCCACAAGTTTCTAAGTCAGCTTCTTTTTGAATATTTCTAGCCTCTCTTTCTAGCAGCTCTTCACTAGTGATTTCCTCTTCTAGGGTGCCCTCTTCCCAGCTCAATGCATTGGCATACTGCTCAATCTCAGGCTGCCTCACATGTGAATAGGTACCCAATTTGTATCTTATCCTCCTGAGGGAAACAAAGTGATTGGGGTCATAGGGTATCCACTCAAAACTAGTTTGCAGTTTGAGGGCCTCTAGGATACTATTTGCCTCTTTCCATCCCTCCTCTTTTTTGTTATATAGGAAAGGGCCCAGCTGGCTCCTTACCTTCAACTGCGCCTTCTTGTTCTTACTTTGGAAGTGGAGGTAGTCGGCATTCCCAAATTGCCTGAAATATTCCAGGGCAAAAAGTCTCATAGGGACATACCTTGGCAGCCTATAAGGCTTCAACTCACAGCCATATACTCTGATGACTGTGTGGTCTTGGTAAAAGTACCAATTACCAATGCTGTAGGTTTTGTTTAGATGGAGAATTCTCCTCATGTCATCAGTTAACCTTGGAGGAGAAACACCATACAATAATGTCATAGCTGGATGAATGAACAAGTCTATGAACTCACAGTATGTGTATGGTGATACAGAGGTGCAATGAAAAACAGAGGTCCAAAACACAACTGACCTTGGATTCCCCTGGGCATTAACTTGTTTCAGGGGAATGAGGAAGCTGCCTGGTTGATAAAACAAGAATAGATGGTAAATGTAGGAAGTGTATCTGAACAGTCTTTCCCTTTGCAGATTCATCAGCTGGTCATGGATCCTATCTGCAATATATGTGGCATAGTCATAATGTACAGCTGGAGGCCTTCCAGGAGAGAATATAGACAGCATTGCCATTATAATATCATCTACATCCTCCACTCCCCTGAACCCTAGGACATAGCTGATCAAATCCACTAGCATTCTGCCCAATTCATTTAAGTATGCATATCCAATAGGAGGAGTTCTGATGGCTTCAGAGCCTGGTTGTACAAACAGCTGGTTGATTTTGATGATCTGGTCATTTGACAACTTAGTCCCCTTCTTTATCAAGTTCTGCATGTAGAGGGGGGTCAATGGTTTTGCAGTGTGGAAATGCAGCATCTCATTTATGCTCTCTGGGGTGATATGGAACAGAATTGAGCCCGTGGGGCTGAGGACAGCTCTTTGGCATGGATCATAGCACTCCTAGCATCTGTGGATCAATTCTGGCATAGGATTTACCTGGGGGAGGTTGTAGATGGGCAAGTTTGAGTCCCAAATCCCTAGGATATCAGCTCCACTAAGGTGCTGGGCTTTCAACTCATTTAGCAACTGAATATTGTATTTAGAGCCTAATGGAAACCAATCCAACATTTGATAATCCATATCTCCCAGAGCTTTCCATTCTAACTCCCTGTGAGGGGTATTGAGAGGCTTGATGTTCAGTGCAATTGGAGTTTCCATGGTCTATTAAGCTTCTGACTTGCAGGTGAACTGGTTGAAGTAGGCAGAACAACACAGCGGTGATTACTTGCAATGAAAGTGTGAATTTCAGGGACCAGAGGGTGAATTGAGCACACAGCAATTGAAATATTGTTTAACAGATTGACAAAGACAAATAGCAGGGCTGACCAGAGCTTTTCTATGGTGAATCTAACCAGCAGAGGTTTCTAGCTCACGGTTGCGCGAGCTACCTGTGAATTCAGGTTGTTTCAGTCAAATGCAGGTTTTGTAAACTGTTGGTTGTCTTGTCAGAGGGAAATAGGTACAGGTCACAGGATGCTGGACGGTGAATTCAGTGTTTTAAACTCCCTTAACAGTTTGTTCGAAGAAATTTGGATAAAAACCAGGTGCAGAGAATAATTTCGAGAAATACCTTGCGGTTTGTCACTGATGGTTGCAAATGCAGGTACGGCGGAGGCGCCCGTGGTTTCAGAGTTGAACGGTGCAGGTTGGCGCTGGTATGGTCGTCAAATTCATGCAGCAACAACAACAGTCTCTTTCGGCAAAAGTAGAAAAAACGCGAAATTTTGGCTTAAAATAGATTTTTGGCAATATTGGCGCGCTTTTGGGATGACGTCAGCATGACGTCATCAGGTGGGGTCGGAGTCGGATGACGTCACCGGGTGATGTGGCAGGCCCTGGTTGGTCCACGGATATGCTGAGGTGGCGGACATGTCAGCGTAGGGACGGACGAATGAGGTGATGCGACGGCGGGGTGGCGGCGACGTGGCTCTGACGTGGGCATGACGTGGGACCAGCAAACCGGGCGGTAATTGCAATAGTGGTTACGGTTTTTCTCGGACCGCTTACGATACGGCCCCGGTTTTGTCAGAGGCCGCTCCGAGAGACCTGAGCAGGTGACGCGTGGCCGAGGACTGACGTAACCCTTCGTCATTTTCTCGGGCACTAACCGTCAGGCGTGGGGGCCGCTCCGATATCAATGAGAGCCGTCGGATCACATGGGTCCGATCCGACGGTTGACGGAAGGGCGATGTGATCGAACAATACGGAGGGGGGCGGGTTTAATTTATTATTTGTTTTTGAAAGCTGCGCCCGGCGGAAAACATTAGGATATGGGTTTTTGTAAGGTTTTCAATGTATTTTGGAAAATCACATATATGCACCGAAACTTTGGAAAAGCGGTAAAAGGTGGGTTTTTGGGTTTTTTCATAATTTTCAAAGGGGTTATGGGTAGGAGGGGTTTTTACAAGGTTTTTTCTTTACAATCAAAGGCTTAATGGATGGAATGACTTCAAAGAAGGGAGAGGGGTGAGGTTTAGGTTCATCAAAGTGACCAGATGCCAATTTGATCCCTGACAGAGGATTTATTGGCTATAATGCCAAGGGGAGGGATATTTATACAAAATTTGGGGTTTATACACCATGGTGTTAATAATAGTAGGGGAAGGGTAACATAGGGGAATTACATAGTAGAGTTAGAGTTAATATGGGGGAAAATGTGAATGAAGGGGGAAATCACTAAGTTTATTTGAAACTTACTTAGTTTTTAGGGAGTAGATCAAAATGAAAAGAAATTTAGACAAGAAATGTGGCTTCAAAAAGATTAAGAACCACCATGAAACCATAATCTCTTCCATGAATCTCAGCTGATGAGGGAGTGTTAGTAATGAAATGGAAAGGGGAAGAAGGGAGGTTAGACATGCTTCTTACTTGCTGCAACTTGATGAAGAATGACACCTTCTCAATTCATTGATTTTGCTTTGGTAAACAAAGTTAGCACACATGCAACTTGTAAGAAATGACCTTTCTGCAACCCCAACTGCCTACCCATCTTTTGCCTAGCATTTTTTATTTCTTCTTGGAGGGTGCACTTGGACTTGCAGACCCTTACTTGCCTTTTCTTTTCTTTGGCTTTTTCTTTTGTTTTTCTATCTACTTCTACCCTTATTTCTTCCAAGGTCCCAGATTAAGCTGTTGGGAGCCTTTTTTCTCTACCTAAACTACTTGTCTGCCAAGATTAAACAGTTTGGACAGACTCCTTTCTCTATTCTACAACTGAAAATTCAAACATGGCATGATCCAGATTAGACTGTTGGACCATCCATCAAAATTTGAGTCTCCATCAAGCTATAAGCACAGATTGTATTCTTATGGAAATATGTGATCTTTGAATCATCAAAGCAGAGCATATTTGGACCTTTTCATAGCCAATCATGAAATATGAAACCTATTGGTATAGGTAGCTAACACCTCAGAAAGAACACCAAAGGACACCGCTGACAAAAAGATCATAGGTCAATACACCAGTATTGTTGATGTGGTTAAAACCCTCAAAGAGGGAAACCATCCACGGCCTGAGCCAACATGGCCACTTCAGGCAATTTATTAATAAAAGAATGAAAATTTACATAAGCTTCTCTCATGAACGGTTACCCTACAAATGACCCTCCATGCTCTTTAAATAGAGATCATGGACCAATCAGGTGTTAAGCCATGGATCAAGTGTCAGTAATACTGAGGAGAGAATGAACCATCAGATCACTACATATCATGATCGTCAGATTGTAAGTTACAAAAGTACATAGTAAAGAAACACACTTTACCTAACTCTACACTAGAACAAGTTATACTTAACTATTTCCTATGTGTCGGAATATCCTAACATCCCCCCTTAAGAACAACTTGGGATAGGATTGAAGGATGTATAAATATGACACAATAGGAGAAGGAAGGAGGCATTAGAGCCTATCCCCCCTTAGTGACAACTTCCTGAACTCCAACCATAAATCGAAGTTTAGTAAACTTCGCCTCTGTGAGAGCCTTTGTAAAGATGTCTGCAACTTGATCATCTGTTGAACAATATTGCACTTCAAGAACATGGTCATGAATGAGCTTTCTGATGAAGTGCATGTGCAGTTCAATGTGTTTTTTGCGTTGATCTTGGACTGGATCTTTGCATAGTTGAATGGCACTTTGATTATCACACCAAAGTGTAGTTGGATGTTGTTCCTAAAAGCCAAACTCTGATAGGATCTGACCAAGCCATAGGGCTTCCTTACTAGCTTCTATGGCACCACGATACTCTACTTCTGCTAAAGAAAGAGAAATGGAACTTTTTTTCTTGCAAGCCCACGTAAAAGGTCCTAAACCAGGAGTGAACACATAACCTGCAGTAGACTTCTGATCATCAGGGTCACCAGCCCAATCGAAATCAGTGAAACCAACCAACAGAGGAGATGCTTCAGCACTGTAATGAATCCCAAACTGAACTGTACCTTGAACATAACGAAGTATTCTTTTAGTTGCTTTCCAATGACTTTCATGTGGGTTTTGCATAAACCAAGCAATAAGGCCAACAGCAAAGGAAAGGTCAGGACGACTATGGGTCAGATACAAAAGTTTTCCTACAAGTTGACGGTATAAGGTAGCATCAACTTTAGGGGAAGTACAAGTGACAGAAATTTTGGCTCTAGAATGAAAGGGAGAAGGGTCTGGCTTATAGTCTTCCATGTGAAAATGGCGTAGATGATCGTAGGCATACTTGTACTGGGAAAGGGAAATACCTTCCTTGGATTGCAAGACTTGAAGACCAAGAAAATAATGCAAATGTACTAAGTCTGTCATTTCAAACTTCTTTTTAAGGCTGGACATCACATGGTTTATAAGATTGGGATCACTACCAGTAAGGATAAGATCATCAACATAAAGAACAAGAATGATAAGAGACTTTCCCACTTTCTTGGTGTAAACAGTATTATCAGAATGACATCTAGAAAAGCCAATTTCTAAAAGAAAGCTATCCATTTTGGCATACCAAGCCCGAGGAGCTTGCTTGAGACCATAAAGGGATTTCTTAAACTGACATACAAGGCTAGAGTTTGTTTGTATACATCCAGTAGGTTGTTCCATATAGATTTCTTCATGCAAGTCCCCATGCAAGAAGGCAGATTTAACATCCATCTGATGGACTTCCCATTTGAAACAGGCAGCAAGGGAAAGAACAAGGCGGATAGAGTTCATTTTGGCAACAAGGGAGAAGGTTTCAGTATAGTCAATTCCTTCAACTTGTGAAAAACCCTTAGCAACAAGACAAGTTTTATGTTTATCAACTTTTCCATCTGGTCCATAGTTGGTTCTATAAACCCATTTGCATCTAACAAGTTTTCATCCCTTTGGTAGAGGAACAAGATCCCATGTATCATTTGCCAATAATGAACGATATTCTTCATTCATAGATGCATCCCAATCTGGATGGCCTGAAGCTTTTGTAAAGGTGTCAAGATCATAATTTGCTGAAGCTTGAGCCAGTAAAGAAGAGGCTCTATAGAACTGAGAACGTGTACGTCGTTGATCTATAGGATCACTGGCAAGAGCACCTGCTGCATCCTGAGTAGCATAGACCCATTTTGGAAGCTGAGGAGTTGAAGGAGGATCCTAAGAAGGTGGGGGGGGGGGGGATTTTCATCCTCGCTTTCATCATCTGAAGAAGAAATATTTTCAACAGTATAAGAGATAGAGAGAGGTGGCACATCCGCCGAACTAGGCTCGTAGGCCGATATATTTTCAGCAAACTTTACATCTCTTCTAATGATAACATTTTTGGACTTAAGTGGAATAAATCTATATCCTTTGACATCTTCAGAATATCCAACAAAAATACATTTTTCACTCTTAGGTTCTAAAGCTTTATGTTTCTCATTTGGAATGTGGGCCCATGCTTCACTTCCAAAAACACGGAAGTGACTTACATCGGGTTTAATTGAACTCCATGCTTCTTCTGGAGTGATATTATTTAAAACCTTAGTAGAAGTGCGATTTATTATGTAATTTGCACAGTTAATTTCTTCTGCCCAAAAATTAAGACTAAGTCCTTTAGATTGAAGCATACAATTAGCCATTTCCTTTAAGGTACGATTCTTCCTTTCAGCTACACCATTTTGTTTGGAGTATATGGAACAATATGTTGCATTTGAATTCCATTCTCAGTGCAAAAGTTGATGAATTTGTTGTTAACATATTCTCCGCCATTATCAGATCTTAGCTTAAGAATACTTGTAGCCAGAGAATGAAACAACTGGAAGTGGACCACATAAATCACTATGCACAAGCAGTAAAGGGGCTGATGCGTGCCAAGAGGCACGTTTTTCAAAACTATCCCGATGATGTTTTCTGAGTACACATCCAGAACAAGCACCATCTCTGCAAGATACCATTGGAAGACCTGTCACCATATTTTCTTACATAGTGTTAGCGCTCAAATCTGCCTCAGGCTGAGGAAGGCAAAACTCGAGGCCACATCAAACCACGCTCAGCCTCGTAGCTAGCCCTACGAGGACAGGAGAGGGCTCTCTCCGGGTCTATCTCGGCAAAAGGTCTTCAAAGGGGCTGAGATGACTCAAAATTAATACTGATTTTAGGCTAGTAAAGAGATAGGAAAGTTTGATTTAGATTTTTTGGGTTTTTGTTGGAGAAATGGGAAAGAACAATTTTGGGTGCGGGGATTAAGGTCAGATCTTTGCAGAATTCGAGTTGGGGCGAGGTAGGAAATAGTCTTGATGCCTTTGATCAGGTGTATGGATGGATCAGAATGACAAGGAGTTGAAGAGGGCAAAGGAGAACATGGATCCTCTCCAAACTGGCAAAAACATGTAAAACTAAACAAATTTAAAGGAAGAGCACTGTAAACAATGAATTCAACCTCATTTACTCATTCATTTAGTTTCAGAAGCATAAGAAGGGAATGACATACATCAAACATGAATAAACTTACAATAAACTGAGAGATAACACCATCAAGAACTGAAAGCCACAAGAATCCCAATAGGTGCTGCAAAACCTCTGATCTTTCCTTAGCCAAAATATGAAAAATATGTACAATAGTGTGCCAAGATCTTCCCAAGAGTCCAACCCCTGCTACTGATTGAAAATTTACATAATAAAGACCATTCCAACCCATTCCCTAACCTCTAGGGGTCGATCTCCTCCTTCTAGGAGCAGTTTCAACCAATTCTAAACAAGGAACTGAAATCTAGGTAGTCAAACAACTAACCCCTATATGCTAGGAAACTGATTCATTCATTAAATTTTTTGCTATTTTGTGAATGAATCATCTAGAATAGGTAAATAAGTACAAAATTTACATCATGTACATTAAATTACATCAAGACAAACCAAAAATTATATCAAGAGGTGAAACAAGTCATAACTGGTCGAATTCCTGAGCTGGCAAGTGAAAAATTGACCAAAAACCTCTATGCGCAGCGCACCTTTCAGACTGATTTTGAGGCACTTTCTGGCATCCAAATTGAGCTCACAATAGCTCGTTGGAAAGCCCTGGATGTCTAATTTCCAACCCAAGTGGAATTTCCCAATTTGGAGCTCATTTTCCCCCTCAAAACTGCATTCTCCCAGAGGTACTTCCTGCTGTTGCAAAAGGTGGCAGCAAGGTGGTTTTCATGGTGTTTTTGGGCCTTTTGACCATCCAGAACTTGATGAAATTCTTCGGCAATAGCTGAGCATGCTTAACTTACCATGAAAAAACCAAAAATACAAATTTTTCCTCCAGCAAGTGTCCCAATCAAAAGCGAGCGCGCTGCGCGTATAGCCAAAAAACTTGTTTTTGGGACCAAAAATTTCAAAATGACAAAAATTTCTCCGAATTCGCTCAAATTCGGAGTGAAGACCCTCCATCATGTGTTATGCTCAACCAATGAAGCCTCAGCCAAAACTTGAAGTGGATCCGGCCTCTTTCACCGTTTTAGTGCTTGGCTCAACCTCCTTTTCAAAATCTTCATTTTTGCTTTGTTGACATGCATGCGAGCCCAATAATGATGTTTCATGTGACGGAGCATGTCTTTGTCTCTATTAGCCTTTGCCAACAACTTCTCTAAGTGGATGTTGACCCTCTCAAGCCAAATCTCTCGGTTAGCCTCTACCTCCTGCTCATAAACTGAATCTGTGTCTGACATGGCTTTGAAAACAAGATGTCTGCAATATGTATGTTGATATAGGTGTAGTGAAATCAAAAGTTCAATGTATGCTCAAAACCTAAACATGTTACATGTATACCAAAGAATCATAGGAAACAAGCCACAGTGGTAATAGCTCTTTTTAAGTAGATTGGCATAAAACAGTGACTGTTTTGATCACAAGGGTATTTGACAAATGAGTAAAACGTGTTATGTGCAGCCTTTGTGATGCTGGCTAAAATTTGTCAAAGGGGAAAATGAGTATGGGATTGTATTTTATCAATGGAGGATGGGAAAATGATATGATAATGACCATAATAAAACAGAGGAAATAACAGTGGTAATACAATGGCAATGGCAGCAGTGATAAAATGATAAACTGAAAGCGTGAGGGCAGTGACACTTTGACAATAGATGCATAGGTACATATATCAACCATACAAGATGGGAAAACCCTCACAAAGCCATCAACATGTTTTTAAAACCCTAAGGAATGAGTCTGCTTATGAGCATAGGGTGTCACCTCTCCATACCCAACACATTAATTTCCCCACTTTAAACACACTATAAGCATTTTCAAAATCGACTGAGCAGCCATGAAAAACCTACTTGCAAGTTTTGGAGTCGATTTGGCAAGATCTAGTTGCATGAACAAAGTTTTCTTGGTGCTGTAACCCAATGCGCAGCGCACCTCTATATGCGCAGCGCCCTTGTTAATTTACACTAGCCAGTGAGACCCAATGCGCAGCGCACCTCTATATGCGCAGCGCACACCTTGTATGAGCAGCAGACTTTTGCAGGAGGCTTTTGGAGGCCTTCCTGGTGTCCACATTAGGCGTGTGATAGCTTGTTGGAAATGGATTTGAGTCTACTTTCCAACCCAAGTGGAATTGTTCAATTTGGAGTTCATTTACCTTGTCATAAATCAAATCTCCCAACACTACTTCCAGCAGGTGCATCAATTCTCCTGAGGCAACGGTATTCTTGACATTTATCAAAAACCATTATACCTGTGTAAAAAGTGAAGGAGGTTTTTCTTCCTTGGCATGTTGTGAACAAAACCCTCTCTCAGTTTTCCAAAATTCATCTTTTATTTCTCTGAAACATCATTTGAGTGAAACCTATCCCGATGTGTGAAACAAGGGATTTTGTCGAAATGAAGCGAAATGAAGAGTATAAGGGGCTTCTAAATTCTTGGGGAAATTTTTGGAAGTAGGGAGGGATGTTAGGAAGTAGGGGAAAGTGGAATATCAGAGATCGAGTGAGGGGAAGGGGTCCAAAAGGGCAAAACACAGGTCTAGCCTGGAAAATTGCCAAGTTGTGGCAAGAAACTAGGGTTTGTGCGAAAATGAAGAATTTGGGGGATCTCAGTGATGGGAAGTGTTTAATAAGGTACATTAAGGATAGGGGAAGGTTTATGAACATCAGGATGCAAGTTTTTCTGATGATTTGTCCATTCAAGAGAAATTGCCTTCAAAACCCTAAGAGAGGGAAATGAACTTACCTAGACGCAACTGAAGCATGAACAAGGTGTAAAATGACCCATTGGAACCTGACAGGATGATGACAACCCTCTGAATGATGATACACTCAGCTGAATGATGACATGGATTGCCATTTGGACAACTTTGAAAAGAGTGAAAACAAACCCTAGACCTAAAGCCTAGTGACCAAATTTTGCTTGAAGACTCTTTGAAATGACAAAATTTGACCTTGACACCTTAAAATCACTTTGTAAGAGCATATTTGATCACTGGAGGAAGGCTACAAAGGCTGACACTAACACATAGATTCTGAAGGGAGCGATAGTTTAAGTGACCAAATCGCTCATGCCAAAGTTTGCTCACTTAATCATTATGAGCAACAAATACCGAGGGAATGTTTGATGACCCAAAGTTGTTAAACTTATACAACCTTGTAGAATCATCAGCAACACCAGTAGCTAAAATCTGTCTAGGATCTCTTAGGTCCTTAATTACAACATTGTGAGGTGAAAATTCAACTATTTTACCTTCACTTGAATGATTCATCTAATATACAGATAGAAGGTTATAGGATAAGGTTGGAACACATAATAAATCATTAAATTGACCATTGTCTATATGAACAGTTCCAGTCCCTACAACACTAAGAGATCTATCATCACCAACATATATATTTTTGGTGTTACAATCATTTAAAGAAGAAAACATGGCTTTGTTTTTGGCCATGTGATAAGAAGCTCCAGAATCAATGAGCCACTCATGAGAATGAGAAGAAGAAGATACATTTAGTGCATAGCCATACCAAGATGCTTGACAAACACATGTAGAAAGTGCTATTCCTAAAGATGAGGTTGAAGTTGAAGAGTGCTCCAAATGGATGTTATGCTTCATCATTGCTGCTTCCAAGGCTTCCATCTTCTTAAAGCATTTGGATTCTAAGTGGCCATCTCGATTACACAAGTGGCAATGTCTATCAGTCTTCTTCCCTTTGTTTTTATTTGCCTTATCATTTTGCTGAAATCATTTTTTATTTTGAGACTGGAATTGCTTAGGACCCTTGTTTGGTTTAGGACCATTCTTTTTAGGATACGACTTCTTAGGATTCTTTGAATTTGGTTGTTGTTGAGCGGCTAAGGCTTTCTTAGAAGAGTTTCCAAGATTAAGAAGACCGAGATGTAAGAGTTTTTCTTAGTTTCCAAGATTAAGAAGACCAAGATGTAAGAGTTTTTCTTGTTCCCTTATTAAAGAATCACAAAAGGCATCAAAGGAAGGGGACTTATAGTCTTGTCCTTGAGAAATGAAGGCTTCTCTTGTAGAATGGAAGGTGGAAACAAACACAGAGTAGGCTAGTACCAACTTAGTAAGAATGGAATAGATAAGGTTACTATCTTCTTTCTTAACCTTAACACCTTCCAAGAGAAGTCTAAGGGTCTTGAAATTGGACAAAAAATCTTCAATGGAAGAAAAATTATTGGGGTCCAATGTAAGAAACTCATTTTTGAGTTGATGGGCTCTAAGTTCATTTTTAATTCCAAAAAATTTAGTGATCTGTTTCAATGCTTCATTAGGAGTATCAAGTTCTGTGATATGGAATCTAAGGTCTGGAGAAATAGACATCCCTATCAACCCACGTGCTTGATCTTGCCTATTTTCCCATTTGGTTGCCTTATCTTGATCTTTCAGTTTGGTTTCTTGGCATGACGCTATTCTATAAAGACCTTTACTTCTAAGTAAATCCACAATGTAGGACCACCATTGGAAGTAGTTGATGCTGTCAAGAATAACTTGGCATGGACTTTCCGTTTTAACAGAAACTAAAGCTATAGATACTGAAACTATCAAGAATAACTTGGCATGGACTTTCCGTTTTAACAGAAACTAAAGCTATAGATACTGAAACTAAGTGTTCCAATGGAAAGATCTCAAAAAATTAGGCTGATTAAAAAAAACAGCTCTGAAAACGGATTCCGAAGGAAGAAGTTATGACTTTTTGAAGAAAAGTTGTCGAAGATGTCGACGAAGTGCGGGGATGTGCGGAAATGAATGATAATGTCATATTTAAAAAAAAAATCTGCCCCCTTTCCAAACTTAATCTAATTAGCTCAACAAAGAGGAAGACTTGAACTCAAGACCTCTATTCTCATAAAGTAACTTTGGACCAAGTGAGCTAGTTTAAAAGGTTAGTAATTTTTGGAAAAGAGGAAGTTTTTTTTTTTTACTCACCGAAGCTTTAGGGTGTGTGCTTACTTGAGAAAGCTCTTTTTTGCCTGCAAAAAAAAAAAAACCACAAAACCCAAAACGGACATACAAAAAAAAAAAAAAAACCTTATGGTTTATAGTTAGCTTTACCCGGAAACCAACAATTTTCCTCAATGTTTCTAATTTTCCGAGATCACACTAAGGCGCAGTGGAAAAGAGCATATGCGTGAGAAAAAAAAATTCCTTTCTGTTTCTAATTTGCCCAGATCGTACAAAGTCCCGAGGCAAAGAGCATACGCAGAAATGAAAGGTGTAGATCCGGTAATAAAAAACAAAGAGATAAATAAACTTAAATAAACAAAGAGAAAAAAACTAGACAATGTGAATAAACATTGTATACCTCTAGATCTTAAAAATAATGTAGCTAGGGCTACCAGAAACCTTTTCGCATGAAACGAAAGGGTTTCCTCACTGGAACAGATGCTCCTAACACAATAGAGCAGTCCTCTCAGCCCGAAAGCAGTCAGCGACAATAGTTCTAGGAAACGGTACTTAGATGCAGTTTTACTGGCTTTAGATTTGGATCACCAACAGATGCGGCCCTCAAATAGCTCCAATACCATGTAGAAATTTACAGGGTAAGTTCCTTAGAAATAACACCAAAGGACACCATTCACAAACAGATCACAGATCAATACACCATTATTGTTGATGTGGTTAAAACCCTCAAAGAGGGAAACAGTCCACAACCTAAGCCAACACGGCCACTTCAAGCAATTTATTAATAAAAGAATGAAAATTTACATAAGCTTCTCTCATGAACGGTTACCCTACAAATGACCCTCCATGCTCTTTAAATAGAGATCATAGACCAATTGGGTGTTAAGCCACAGATCAAGTGTTGGTAATACTGAGGAGAGAATGAACCATCGGATCACTACATATCGTGACCGTCAGTTTGTAAGTTACAAAAGTACATAGTAAAGAAACACACTTTACCTAACTCTACACTAGACCAATTTATACTTAACTATTTCCTATGTGTCAGAATATCCTAACAATGATATGGATGCTCGATCTTGGGACAGGCTTGCTTTCTTGCCACTATGCCTTACTTGCATTCCTCTATCTCCTCGTGATGTGCCTTTGAGTTTATTAAAAGTTTCTTGGAACTTAGAAGGGACCTTATTTCTTAATGAAGGAAACCTTAGTTATGAAAGGTCCATGAGAAAGCCCAATCCATCCAACATTTCGTTCGCTTCCTTCTTTCCTGCATGGATGGTTGTAATTCCTTCCATTGTGCCTTTCTTGCATCCAGTGATTTGATGCCACCAGGCTTTAGGAGTATGAATGGTTCCAATTATGATTTCGTTGAAAACCTGATTGCGTAGTTTTTGCGAAAGCCCTAGATTCCTTTTATTGGTCCACATTCTTGTCTTTCTTAACCCTGCAATAAAATTACAATATCTATATTCATTTGTAATAAAAGAACAATACTATAAATGTAAAAACAATCATGAAGAACATAAATCAACTTTGGACCCCTGGATAGTCCTTTCCCACGTCATGGCGTTGCCAGAATAAGTGCCTTTCTAGGGTATTCATGAAATTCCTCAAATATGTTTTCATCTATGTCTTTCTCTCATTCATAAGATAAGTGTTTAACGTGGTTTCATTTTTCCAATAGTGTTGAAAGGAATGTAGTTTCACTGGTTTTGGGACCTAACACTTTACATGAATGCAACCCACTTCCTGGAATCTTCACTATCTTGAGTAAAGGACAACTTCACCAAGGAGAGTGCTCTCTCTTGCATCCCTCCAATGATTCCAATAACAATATGAGGCTCTCAATGTTGGGTGTGGTTTTTTACCTATTTTCTGCACATTCTTTCCCCAGTTTTGAACTTTCTGTCCTCCAAGCCTATGACTTTATATGACCAAATTCCCTTTTTTCTTACCTTTTTAACCTATTCTACTATCATGTTACTTTGTTGTATTTTACCGAATGTACGAGGCTTTATTCCTTTTTGTGGCTAACTGGGAGAGTATTGAAGAAGTATTTTGGGAGGTCCTTCTTTTTAGGTGATGGCTCGCGAGAACAAAGCTATGAAGTAGACAAACAACAAGGATTAACTACAGAAAAGGGTAGAACGGTTCGCTTTTACACCCTGGATTCTATTATAGGTTGCTGCTACACATTAGATGTTGTTACAGGTTTTTGTTACACATTGGATGTTGTTACAGGATGCTGTTACACCACGCATTGATCCATCGTCACACCAACAATGCTATCGCCAGTAATGACGTGTCATCTCGAACTGCCATTCACTCGATGTTGTTGCGCCGAAGCTAGAAAATGTGGGTACTATTCCACATAACAGTTGTCGATAGTAGGGATTGTTTATTTTTGAAGCAACAAGACTCAAGTAGTTGCAATCATAACTGATGGATATCTATATTTAGCAATAGGTTGTAACTACTTTAATTTTTTATCAGCATGAGAATCGTGAAATTCTCATGACTAATCTGTTCCTAATTTCGGGTTGTAATAACTCTAAAAGACTTGATTTTTCATGTAAAATGACACGACATATAGAAGAGTACTGTTACTCTGCTTTTGTAATTCTGAGTTTATTTTTCATATTAATCAGCATGGTGATGATGTTACTATTCTTCAACTGATTTGTTAATCACTTTTGTGTTCTTCCTGCGCCCTGCTGAGGAGGAAGGGCCCTCCTCTTTGGTAGGGATTGCAATGATATAGGCAGTGTACATTCTAGTTTAGTTAATTGATTTATGGTTTCTCGTTGTTGCTGTACAAATAGTGGATTACATTCACTAATGTTACTATTTATATTATGTTCTTACACTGAGTTAATCAACAGAATGGTAGTAACCAACTGGAGTAGATATTAGTTCCTGTGTGGCACACCTTTACTTTGATAGCTGCGAGTTGTGATTTAATTCTGTAGAGTGTTTTTATGTCTAGACGCATGGATTGATTCAACAATTTAGATCAGTGACATCTTTTATAGTTTTTTACATTTTCTTATGCTTGGCTAGAGTGCATAGGCACAGACAGTGCGAACTCCATTGAAACAACAAGAACTACCCTGGGTTGACAATTAATGTTGTTGTCTCAGTCAATTAAGATTGATTAAAACACCACTACATTTTGGCGTTGTTGCCAGGGATGGCAGTTGACGATACAATCAACCAAGTTGTTTGTTTGATATAGAGTGTTCCTAGTCCACAATTGTTGGGCGGTAAGATGAGAGGTAAGAACCTGCGCATCGTTCTAACATACCTTTGCGGGCTCACCATTGTGATTACTAGGACACCTAGGACATTTTGATGTTTTGTTAGTGTGTCTTCATCTCTTCAGTCGTTAGGCAGAAAGACGAGAGGTAAGAGCCTGTGCATCGCTCTAACATACCTAGGCGGGCTCACCACTGTCAAAGACTAAGACACTTAGAGTGTGATTTAATACACATAGGGTCCATGTGTGCACTTGTAGGAATTACAGAGACACTGAAATGGCCCCCACTCTAATAAGTCATAGGGACAATGGATCGTAAAAAGGAAAGGAAGGGTGAAGATTTAGGAAGGAAGACATTTATCCAGGAACTAATCTCCAAGGCGGAAAAATAACAGTCCATCTCTCAAAGGAATGTAAGGAAAACAAGGCCGCAGAAAGCTGTTACTCCCATAGCGAAAGAAGAAACCTCTAATTCCTCCATCTCAGGATTGTATCGTTCTAAAGCTAGCACTCATACCCTTAAGACCAAGGATTCGATTCACGAGCAAGAAGGGGAAGCTAGTAGCCAGAATTTGAGGACCAAGGGACAAGGGGAACTAAGGGGGAACATCGGACACCTGAGACAGAAAAGCACCTATTGGTTTATCAATATCCAAATACAGGTAGTGTAGTGAAACAGCCAGCCCCAGGGGTATCTGAGGCACTAACCACATCTATACGGCCATCAAAAACACAGCTTGAAGGACATCTGCTACAGAAAGGGTTAGAAGAATTAGTCATGGGGGACAACAATGATAACAATGCTAAAACATACGCCACTATCACCACCTTTGAGTTCCTAATCGGGAATATCGGAGGTGAAGCTCCTATGAAAAATATTCCTCTATCATCCTTACCATCCTTTCAAGGGATGACTATGGAAGATCTAGATACATTTCTATTTGAGTTTGATGTCTTATGTAGAAGTTATGATTATACAACAGATGCTCAGAAATTAAAGCTATTTCCTACTACCTTAAAAGGGGAAGCCTTGAGATGGTTCATGGGATTGGGCTCCACTTCTATTTCAATGTGGAATGATATGAAGGAGACGTTCTTGTCAAAGTACCAGGACTATTGCAGGACCAGGGACTTAAGGGAAGAGATATTTAGAATGACACAGAAGGAGGATGAAAGCCTAGAAGATTATGTGGAACGATTCCACTATAATCTGCAGAGGTCTAAACACAACAATTTAGACCAGGAAATCTTGAAGACTATATTCATCAGAGGAATGAGGGATGACTGTCTTGACACATTGAATCTATTAGGAAAAGGGGATATATCGCAAGAGCCATTCCTTGAAATTGTAAATCTTTGCCTAATATGCTATCGAGGATCGTCCAAAGGACAGAGTACAATTCGGGATGCCTCTATTCGCATACAAAAATCTACAGGCAGAGGAGTAACTAGAGTGGAGATCGGGAATTTGTTTGAAAATTTTAAGACCGATATCCTCAGTACTCTCTCGGCCTAGATAACAATAGCACAGATCAAGAAGACACAAGTAGAAGCTGACACACCCCTGATCGTGTTCTATCTGACTTGCCGGAAGAAAAATCCTTTTAGGGAATGTGAATTAAACAACATTAGCCCATGTAATTTTTGCGAGCTAGAGCATTCGACAGAGCAATGTCCGGAGCTTCCTCGACTAAATCAGTACTTAGAGAGTCAAGCGAAGAGGTGCAATTCTCTTACTTCATCGCACTAAGGAGGCCATGGCAACTGTGACCTCCAGGTATGTCTCAAGACTTTTCCTCTTTCAATACGTGGAACAATGCATATAATAACTAGCAATATATGCCCCTCCTTCAGAACAATTTACTTCACCTTGGAACCAATGGTCTCCATCTCCTCCTGTTTAATATCCTTAACCCCAACCATACCCTTGGAACCATAACTGGAGAGGAAATGCCTAGAATTCAGCTCTACTTGGACCACCCATGCAACAACAGCTGCAGTTACCTCCTTTCCAAGCTCCTGCTCCTCCACCACCTGTGCGACCCCAACTACCTATGCAAACTAACCCAAACCCAAACAATAAAGCAGCTCAGTGCATAGCGGCTCTGACAACCTTCTAGACCTAGCTTTTACCCGCATGGGGCTTAATGAAATACAATGGCGATCAGGCATGGTAATTAACACTAGTCACTCCCCTATCATTACAAAGGAGGACTGTGAACCATCCAGAGGAGATGTTGGAGGCTCTGAGGCAACTACTACACCTACAACAGTTGATATAGAGGAAGCTGTCACATATGTAATAGCCGACCCGCAAAGAACTGTTACGGCTGTAACAGCCAATTCGGGGAAGGTTGATACACCTGTAACAGCATATTCGACTATTGTAATGTGGGACCCCCCGTATCCTCAGAGATTGGCCGAAACTAGAATGACTTCACAACCTGAATCTGATTTTCTTAGGGAGTTGCAAAATTTATATGTACGAATTCCTCTGTTGCAAGCCCTTAAAGAAGTACCCATCTATGCCAAGACAGTGAGAGATTTGTGCATCAAGAAACCTGGGAGGAAGCCTAAAGACCCTGCCACCATACATGTGATGGGAAATTTATCTAAATTAATGTCTACTTAGCATCTCCTTACTAAGTACAATGATCCAGGAAATCCTATGTTCACTGTCTACATTAATGATCAGCCCATAGTCAACACATTGTTCGATCTTAGGGCTGCCATTACTGTAATGACGAAGGATCTCTTTATCGCTCTCAACTTAGAGGGACTTAGATATACTCCTATTGTGCTTGAATTAGCAGACAGGTCCCATGTTAAACCCGAGGGGATGCTAGAGGATATAGTGATTATGATAGATTCCTGGAGATATCCGGCTGATTTTCTTATCTTACATCCCAAATCAAATTTGGGGGGACATCCTTTGATCCTAGGGAGACCTTGGCTAGCCACTGTAGACACATTTATAGGATGTAGGATGGGATCCATGGAGATATCGGATGGCAACACAGAACCTTAATCCTTGTCCCCCAAAACCAAATATGGATGTGTATAACCCTTGGTGGGATGAGTTTGAGCCTGAGTAAGATATTTCCCTGCCACTCTTCACTCTGGGGAAAGTCCAATATTTCAAAAATGGGATAGAAGATGATGTCATTAACAGTTTTATTAGTAATTCACTTTATGTTGCTTCTGTTAAAAATGCAAATGAGGAAGAAGAGGTGGAAGATATAGATTTTGAACAAATGAGGACCGCTTTGAATATTGCTATCACTCCAATTGAGATCGAATCTGGAAAGTTTTTGAATGTTAATCCCAACCTGAATGCTGAACAAAACCAACAATTGTTATAGTTGTTACAGAAGTATAAAAAGGCTTTTGCATGGGATTATACGGATATGAAATGGATCCACCCTAACCTATGCACTCACCATATTTATTTGAAGGATGGTTGCAAACTAGTCAGACAGCCACAACACCGCATGAACCCTGCACTAAAGGAGGTGGTGAAAGAAGAACTACAAAAACTCCTAAGTGCTTATTTTATTTATCCAATATCTGACTGTCAGTGGGTGTCACCGCTTGTCATCATTCCTAAAAAGAATGACAAGTGGAGATTCTGTGTCGATTACAGAGAACTCAATCAGGCCACTCAGAAGGACCATTTTCCCTTACCATTTATAGATCAAGTCCTTGATACTCTCTCCAGAAAGAAATTCTTTTCATTTTTGGATAGATTTAGTGGCTACAATCAGATACATATTTCCCCAGAAGACTAGGATAAAATTACCTTTACTTATCTTTGGGGATCCTATGCATACAGAGTACTTCCTTTTGGGCTCTATAATGTGCTAACAACCTTTCAAAGGGAAATACTGGGAATTTTCTCGAACTTATTAAATGACTAGCTGGAAATATTCATGGAGGATTTCACACCTTATGGAGATGCTTTTGAAACAACATTAGTCAATCTAGAAAAAGCACTAGAACGGTGTGTACAAACTAATGTTGCCTTGAGCACTGAGAAATGTCACATGATGATGAATGAAGGGATCGTGCTTGGACACTACATTTCTGCTGATAGAATCAAGGTAGACCCTGCAAAAATAGAGGTAATTCTAAAAATTCCAACCCCCAAAACGCAAAAAGAGGTACGTAGTTTTTTGGAGCATGCAAGGTATTACAGGAGATTTATAGAAAAAATTTCAAAAATTGCATTGCCATTATTTTCCTTTCTCATGAAGGATGTTTATTTCTTGTGGATAGGGAAGTGTCTGCCATTTATTGTTGTGAAAGGATTGGTTCATTCTATGTATTCTAAAAAGCGTAATTCCTAGAGATTCATATGGTGCCTACATTAAGCTTTGATTTTGTTGTTGTGAAACATTAACACTTCATTCTTCTCAACTAGTCTGCCATTTATTGCTGTGAAAGGATTGGTTCATTGAAGGTATTGTAATTCCCCAAGGTGTATTTTAAGGGGAAGGTACTCTAATGAATTTCGTCGTCTGTCCAGTGCGTATCGAAAAATGGCACCTGTATGCAGTTTATTCTTGTAATTTAATTCGATGGCGGTCTATTCACTGCAGCGGATTTTTAACACGACATGCAAGTAAGTCAACTTCAACCACTAGAGGCCGGAAAATTGAAAAACCACTGACCCGCATCATACAGTGCGGAGCTCTGCGGCCCTAAGATGTATGCCCGACCAGATTAGCTAGTTTTCCTCACTCTATCAATGGATGGACGCATAGTGTAGAATCCTGTGTTTGAATTTTGAAGATTACAATGAACGTAACGAAACCAAATATCTGCTTAATATTCCAGCCAATCCATCAAATTTGTGGCCTCGATTTTTCTGGTTGGAGCACACTCTCTCAGCGGATACTATGCCCGCGCTAGCTCATACTTACTTGAAATCTATTATTAACAGTATCTGCCATTGGCCTAGTTGCCGACACAACTGTTGATCTCATGGTCATTATGCTCACTATTTCTAAGTAGAGGTTCATAGATGCCGGCTAGCCCTGTACTAGACAGATTTTCAGTGTGCATAATCCACCAATGAGTTAAAGTTTTTAAGTTTTGACGGATTATCTCAGTTTCAAGTCTGTCTGAGCATAATTAGTTTTCAGTCCTGAGCAGGATTGACTCTGATACCGAGGATAGACGAGATTATTAGTGGTGCCCTTGGACTGAAAGCAGTGAAAAGATCTGTTAAATATTTTTTACCAAGGCAAAGGAGATCAGAAATCAGTTGCGAAAAAGTCAACTGGCTCGCTTAGAAATAGGTTGTGGCGAGGATATCGCAACCACACAGGGACTTAATTAAATGCAGGAAATAGCTCACGGCAAAACAGAGTAAAACAAAAAGAGGTTGTGGTAAATCTACTTGTGAAAGATTAATACCATAATCCAACTAACCACACTTTATATTATATATCAAAACATAAAGAAATTACATTCGTGTGATAAATGTAAGTTGCAGCTCCAAGTGAAAAACACGACAAACTTTGTTATGAAACCAGCTCACAAAAAGATAGAAAAGATAGATCAACGCCTTAAAAATAAGCATCTTCGAGGGGGCAACCTTTTTACATTACACAAATGAACAATTCTTTGATGATTCAAATGACAAAACATCCTTTCTATATATAAGAGTCTACGGGGTCACAATATAACTAAGCCGACCTAACAATAATAATATAAATGCACAAAAATAACAATAGAGGGATTCTATGGGGCACAATAATAACAATATGGGGACAATAGGGGCACAATAATAACAATAAGGGATACGACGACAATAGCAATGGGGGGATCACTAATATTATAGGGACCTAACATGCCTGTCTCCTTCAAAAAAGTGTTGTCTTCAACGCTTGAGTAGTTCTGGATGCTTCTATATAAAATTCTCATCCTCCGATGTGGAATATTCAACGGATAAGTTCTTCCACTTGATGAGATACTCTGAAATTGATCTATTTTGTAGCCGTCGAGTTCTTGTTTCTTTGACTGTTTCAGGTTCTAATATGATTTTTCCTTCCTCATCAAGTTCTGGCAATATTGTTTGAACTGGAAGCTTGACACCTATAACCTTCTTCAAGCATGAAACATAGAAAATTGGGTGCACTCGAGAAGCTGCAGGAAGCTCCAATTTGTATGCCATAGTACCTATCTTTTGCAACACCTTGTACGGACCATAATACTTTGGTGATAATTTGTTATCCTTCTTAGCTTGCTTGAGAGACATTTGTTTATATGGTTGTAGCCGTAGGAATACCCAATCACCTATATCAAATTTTTTTCGCTGCGATGTTGATCTGCCTACTGTTTCATTCTATTCTGTGCCAAGGTGAGGTTATCCTTTAAGAGTTGGAGAACTTGTTGTTGATGCTCGATGTGATCTTCCATTGCTTGAACCTTAGAATTTTCTCTTAAATATGATGTGATGGATGGTGGATGATATCCATAAAGTGCCATAAATGGGGTCATTTTTGTTGCAGTATGGAAGGAAGTGTTATACCACCATTCAATGAGAGGCAACCATTTGACCCATTTTGTCTGTTTATCAGATACAAAGCAACGAAGATATCCTTCCAAACATTTTTTTACTATCTCAGTTTTCCCTTCAGATTTAGGATGATAAGATGAGCTATGAGCTAACTAAGTACCAAGACAAGAAAATAATGCTGTCCAAAAATTTCCAGTGAAAATGGGATCTCTGTCACTTACAATAATCTTTGGGTTTCCATGTAGCTTTTGAATTATTTCCATAAATGCAGTAGAAACTGTACTCGCTTTAAATGGATGAAATAATGCACAAAAGTGTGCGTACTTGGTAAGTCTGTCCACTACCACCATGATAACACTCTTTCCTTTGGACTTGGGTAAACCTATGATAAAATCCATTGAAAGCTCCTCCTAACATTGGCTTGGAATAGATAAAGGTTGTAATAGTCCTGGAGTCTTAATTGTTTCAACTTTATTTTGTTGGCAAACCAAACATTCCGCCAAAAACTTTTGAATATCCGATTTAAGATCATCCAAAAAAAAACCTTCTTAACCCTGTGGTAGGTTTTTAGAACTCTTGAGTGCCCTCCTAAGGGAGAGGTGTGCAATTCCCTAAGAATCTTTTGTTTGAGTTGGGAATTCTAATTTCTTACATAGGTATACCTGATACTTGTACCATAACGAATCACTTTTCCAGAAAAATGTATCAGATGTACTGGGATCTTGTTGTATCTTTTGAATGAGTGCCCACACTTCCTCGTCATTCTTCCATTCATCCCTTGCTTCGTTTATCCAATCTGGTTGGATAATAGAAATGGCGCAAAGAAATGCTTCCACATCCTCATCCTTTCTTGAGAGTGCATCTGCCACAACATTTTGCTTCCCTTTTTTGTAGGTGATTTCAAAGTCATAACCCAACATCTTTGTGACCCATTTTTGCTGTTCTTCTGAAGATAATCTTTGTTCCAAAAAGTATTTAAGACTATCATGATCTGTTTTTACCTTAAAGTGTCTTTCCATTAGGTAGGGTCGCCATTTCTTAAGTGAATGTAGTATTGCCAACATTTCCTTCTCATAAATATCTTTCTGTAAACACTTTCCTTTGATTGGATTACTTTTGAAAGCAATGCGTCTTTCTTCTTGCATTAAAACAGCACCGATTCCATTTCCTGAGGCATCACATTCCACAATAAAGGTTTTTGTGAAGTCTGGTGTAACTAAGATTGGTGCTTGGCACATTTCCTCTTTAAGATGTTCAAAGGTCTTTGTTGCTTCTGGAGTCCATGAAAATTCATCTTTCTTCAATAATGTTGTTAGAGGTGCTGCTATTCTCCCATAATTCTTAACAAACTTGCGATAATACCTTGTCAACCTGAGAAATCCTCGCAAATACTTTATGGATGTGGGGATTTTCCATTCCTTAATGGTTTTAATTTTGCTAGGGTCTACCTTAACACCTTCATGAGATACAATATAACCCAGATATTCCACCTCTTGTATTTGGAAATTTTTACATATAATTGTTTCTCCTCCAATAGTTTGAGCACAATGTCAACATGTTGGACATGATCTTTCCAAGACTTGTTGTAGATTAGTATATCATCAAAAAATACTAACACAAATTTTCTAGGGAAGAGTTTGAAAATAGAATTCATCAAACCTTGAAATGTAGAAGGTGCATTAGTAAGGCAAAAAGGCATGACCAAAAATTCATAATGACCCTCATGAGTTCTAAATGTTGTTTTTGGAATGTCTTTAGTCTTCATTCTGATTTGATGATATCCTGAATGAAGATCCAATTTGGTGAAGTAAATTGATCCATGCAATTCATCCAATAATTCATCAATGACAAGAATGGGAAATTTATCTTTAATAGTGAGCTTGTTGAGCTCCCTATAATCTGGACACATGTGCCATGATCCATCCTTCTTGTGAACTAATACTACTGGAGTAGAGAAAGAACTTTGACTAGGTTGAATTATACCAGCCTCTAGCGTTTCTGCAACCATGCGTCCAATTTCACTCTTTTGGGCATAGGGATATCTGTACGGCCTGATGTTTGGAGGAACACTTCTTAGAATCAAATGAATAACATGATCATGATCACGAATAGGTGGGAGACCTTTGGGAGTCTCAAATACCTTGGAATGATTGTCCAAGACTTTTTGGAGGTTTGGAGAAATAGATGATTTCGATGTGGGAACCTCTAGCGAACATAATTGTGCAATTACACCTCGTTGTTCCTTCTTTAGAAGCTTTGTCATACCGTTAGAGCTGATTATCTTTCCTGATTTCCCTGTAATACCCCTCAATTCAACTTCCTTTCCTTCCGTAGAAAATTTCATGAAAAGTTCTTGAAAGTTAAAAGCTATTGTACCCAAGGATTGTAGCCATTGGACTCCTGGTACAACATCAGCACCACCCATTGGAATGGAAAGAATTGGGCTATTAAATACATATTCTCCCATGGATAACTTGATATTATGGAAATTTCTAGAGCAGTTTATGGTTTCTCCACTTGCAACGATCACTTGACACTTTAGTGTTGGATATAGGAAGCAATTCAATTCCTTTGCTATCTTACAATGAATAAAATTATGGGTACTTCCCGAATCAATCAACACTATTACCTTTTTCTTCTTGATATTTCCTTCTATATTGATAGTTTGAGGAGTGGTAATTCCAGCCATTGCATTACAAGATATGGTTGGATTCATTTCTTCTTTATCTAGGGTTTGTTCCTGGAGTATATCCTCTTCCTTTGACATTTCTTGTTCCTTTTCTTCCTCCTCTTCATAATCTATGTAGAATAATTTCTTCTCAGTACACTTATCACCTTTAGTGTATTTGCTATCACAACTGTAACAAAGCCCTTTTGCTCTTTTTTCTTCCAATTGTTGTGGTGTCAACCTTGTAGGTTGTGGAAGGCTAGGGGCAGCAACACTTCCATCTTTATAGTTGTGAGTGGTAGGCTTCCTGGTTGCCATAATTTTGCTTTCCATTTTTCTTGCTAACCTGAATGCTTTCTCCAATGAATTAGGGTCCCAAAGGCGAACCTCATGTTGGATATTATCCTTCAAAGTCCCTATGAACACATCAATCCTATGCTCCTTTGGAATATTTTTTACCCTTATGTTCAATTTTTGGAAGTCCTCAATGTGCTCCATTATTGAACCCTTTTGTTTGAGATTTATCAATTGGCTAAAAAAAGTGTTGCTTTTTGTATCCTCATAATGTGCTATCATTTCTTCCGTAAAATTACCCAAGTGACAATTTGTTTACGAGAGCAAAGCCATCGATACCATACAAACTGATTTGGTTTCAAATATAAAGTTGCAATACATACCTTTTGTGTGTTTTTCACATTATGGAGATCGAAAAATTGCTCCATCTATAGTATCCATGTTTCGGGATCCTTGCCATCAAACTTCCTCATATTGATTTTTGGAACATGGTGGGTCTTCAATCCAACATTAGAGTCTATGAAATCATGATTAACATTTATTTTGTTCTCATCATGAGTTTCCTTTACTACCCTTTCACCATTAGTGACCATTTCTTGTAGCAACTTATTCAAATTTAACTTCAATTCTTCCATCTTATCGTCCATGCCATTCATCTTGGCATCCATTCCATTCATCTTATCTTCCATCTTAGCGTCCATGCCATTCATCTTAGCGTCCATGCCATCCATCTTAGCTTCCACGCCGTCCATCTTAGTTTCCACGCCATCCATATTAGCTTCCAATTCATTCATCTTAGCTTCTACACCTTTCTTTAAACCATCCATCTTAGTTTCTATGTCTTTCCTTAAACCATCCATCTTATTTTCTGTTACCTTTTGTGCGAGTGAAATTTGTTGCACTTAGTTTCGTAATATTGATATATCATGTTGCATTTCTTCCTCTTCTTCATGAGTCATGCTAGAGATTTCAAGTTGCTTACTAGGTGATTCCATTTTCTTTCTTCGGGGCATCAATTACCAATAATAATGCTTCACTATGCCCTTTGAATTCCTTCAAACTAATTTTTCAAACCAAGCTTATGCAAAAATTTAAAAAATATACACTTTTTTTCACTTGTAGGAGCTTGATACTGAATCTGATGTACCTTGGTAATTTTGGATCTTCTAGTTCTGAAATCGTAAACTACAATAGCCCTTTGCGTCCTCTTTCCAATTCCACCAGTCTGATCAAAATTGGATTATGCAACGAAGAGTTATGCCAAATCTCCCACAGTGACTTGATTATAGACTAGTTTAGTAGAGCGAACTTGTATGACGTTCCACGTGTCACTGTTTCGACCTTAGTACCTGAAACTGATACACAGACAACTACATGCCGTCCTCTTTCTAAAACTTCTTACGAGATTTCAGTCTGATGCTCAAAAACAAAGTTATGATGATTTTCCCTAGTTCACCTGTTTGGAATGTAATTCGGGAGTATGCAAACACGCAAAATTCCGCAGATCATATCTCCACAAATATAGCAAGAAAAGCTCTGAAATTTGGACCCGAAGTTCAGAACTATTTTGGCCCAAATGGGTTTTCTTTTTAGCTTCTGAAACGTCATAGAAAAAATTTATAGAGAAAATGGCACAATGACTTGTTTGGAGCAGCGAAACCATAGAATCCAAAGCTCTAATACCAAATGTTATGAAACTAGCTAACAAAAAGATAGAAAAGATAGATCAACACCTTAGAAATAAGCCTCTTCGAGGGGGAAACCTCCTTTACATTACACAAATGAACAATTCTTTGATGATTCAAATGACAAAACCTCCTTTCTATATATAGGAGTCTACGGGGTCATAATATAACCAAGCCGACCTAACAATAATAATATAAAGGCACAAAAATAACAATAGAGAGATTCTATGGGGCACAATAATAACAATATGGGGACAATAGGGGCAAAATAATAACAATAAGGGATACAACGACAATAGTTATGGGGGGATCACTAATATTATAGGGACCTAACAAACTTACTGCGATTTACACATCACTAGGTTGCGGAGTAAACTTCTGGAAAACTTCCTAAAACTAGTTTTCGCACCCACCAATATTTCCTTCACGATTTTCTCCTCACTGCCTCTCGCTCTCTAACTTCCCCAGCAATACAAATGACTTTTACATCCATATTTATCTCAACATACAAACTTGACAGTAATACATGACAGAGAAAATAATTAATACTCAACATGGGCGAACTTACTTAGTAATTGGTTTTCTAAACTTGCAGGTGTTGTGGAATGTGGGCAACAGTCGCGGAATATATGTTTGCCCATATCTATTTACCAAATTTTATTAAATGCTGGAACTCCTCTGTTGTGTTGCGGAATGGTCAGGACTATACTTCTGCTCTGACTTCAGTCCTTTTGCCTGCAAACAAAATCACAACCGTGGAGTGGTTGACTTGGCAAGCATTGTGTTTGTCAATGTGTTTAAGGCAGTGGCTAGGATTATTATTTCCAACACTCCCCCTTAATAACAATTGCCGCCATTGAAAATTCCCAAACTGTCTCTGAGATAAACAAAACTTTCACGTACCAATGGCTTTGTGAAAATATTAGCAAACTGTTCCTGTGACCTGTAGTGTTGCAACACAATTTCATCATTGTTAATCAACTCTCTGATAAAATGATATTTAGCATCAATATGCTTGGTCATCTTGTGAAAGACCGAATTCTTTGACAATGCAATTGCAGATGTGTTGTTGCAGAAAATAGTTGTCATTCCCTTTTGGTTGTGGCGAAGATCCCTCAACATTTGTCTCATCCAAACTGCCTGACACACTGCTATTGTTGCGGCGATATATTCAACTTCTGCTATTGATAGTGACACTATTGGCTGCTTCTTGAAGGCCCATGAAATGGCTCCAGAACCCAAATGAAAAACAAATCCTGATGTGCTCTTTCTGTCATTGACATTTCCTGCCCAATCACTGTCAGTGTAACCAACCAGCCTGAAATCATTTGTTGCGGTGTACAAAACGTCGTACTGTTTTGTCCCATTTTCACACCTTAGAATCCTTTTGGCTACTTGCCAATGTGTCTCCTTGGGTGTCTCCATGAACTTCGACACCAAACTCACTGCATACATTATATCTGGCCTAGTGGTGGTCAAATACATCAAGTTGCCTATCATACTTTTGTATAAAGTCGAATTGAAATTGTTGGTGCAATCTTCTTTGCTCAACTTCAACCCCATGACATTTGGAGTTGGTGCGGGCTTTTTGTTCTGCATTTTAAACCTCTCCAAAATGTCTGCTACATATTTTTCTTGAGAGATAAAAATCCCATTTTCTATTTGCTTTACTTCTATGCCCAAAAAGTATCTTAGCAACCCCAAGTTAGTCATTTCAAATTCATTCTTCATGACTTGTTTGAAATCAGCAATGAGGAAATCATCACTGCCTGTAAAAATCAAATCATCTACATATAGGACAACAATAAGAATCTTACCATCACTTTCTTTGATGTAGAGAGTAGGCTCACCATCACATTTGTCGAAACCATTGTCCAACAAGTAAGCATCTATCCTGTTGTACCATGCACACGGTGCTTGCTTGAGCCCATAAAGAGCTTTCCTCAACTGATACACTTTTTATTCTTGGCCTCCTATCTTATAACCAGGCGGTTGCGCAACATAAACTTCCTCTTTCAACACTCCATTCAAGCATGTCGGCTTTACGTCCATTTTAAACACTTTCCATTTATGTTGCGTGGCAATCGCTACAACTGTACACACTGTCTCCATCCTTGCGACTGACGCAAACGTCTCCGAATAATCTCTTCCATGCTACTGCTTGTATCCTCTGACAACTAGCCTTGCTTTGTGCCTTTCAATATTTCCCTCGGTGTTGCTTTTTGTCTTATAGACCCACTTCACTCCAATGATTTGTTTTCCTTGTGGCAAGTCCACTAACTCCCATGTGACATTCTTTTCTATTACTCCTATTTCTTCCTCCATTACCACAACCCATTTTTCTTCTTTGACTGCATCTTCAAAATGTGGGTCATCTACATGACAAAATAAAGCAAATAATAAATTCAGACTAGCGCTGCTATCAACCTCATCTTGCTCATAAATTTTATTTAGATTTCTGAAATTTGGCCTTCTTATGCTTGCTAAAGATGGGCTTGACATGTCACTTGGTGTTGCGCTTTGTGGCGTGCTTGGAGAAGCACTTTCTTGACTGTGTGACACTATCCTATTATTTGTTGATGGTGTTCCTTACTGCCTGCTTTATTGTTCTTGAATAGGAGTAGATGGAGTCACTGTTGAGGAATTACTTGCTGTTGTCAATTCCTCTTTGTCCTCATGTGGTATATATGCTTTCACATTGACTGTCTTCTCTAAAATTCCATCCCATGCTTCCTCTTCTATGAACCATACATCTATACTGATTATGACCTTCTTGGTTAATGGATTGTAGAGCTTTTATGCCTTGGATTCATCATTGTATCCAACAAATATGACTTCTCTCCCTTGTTGTCCAACTTCTTTCTCAACTCATCCGGGACATGTGCATAAGCCACACATCCAAAAACTCTCATATGAGTGACGCTATGCTTTCTTCCACTCCATGCCTCTTCAAGAACTATGTTCTGGATGCTTTTGGTTGGACATCTATTCAAGATATATGTTGCACAAGCGACAAATTCAACCCAATAATCATTTGGCAAATGCTTTGCCTTCAACATACTCTCCATTTCCATAATGGTCCTATTCTTCCTTTCCACCACACCATTTTGTTGAGGTGTATATCTTGTTGTAAATTGCTTGTGAATTCCATGCTCCCTGCAAAATCGAAGGAAGTCATTTGAGATGTATTCACCACCTCTGTCAGTCCTGAGGACTTTGATGTAGTGTCCGCTTTTCTTCTCAACAAGAGCCTTGTATTGGTGAAAGCGCTCAAAGACTTCACTCTTCTATTTTAGAAGATATACCCATGTCTTCCTTGTGTAGTCATCTATGAAGGTCAATACATAGTGGCTGCCACCAATTGATGGTGTCTGCATTGGTCCACATAAATCTAAGTGGACAATCTCTAAAGGTGCATTTTCCCTTATTGACTTTCCTGCTGGAAATGTCTCTTTATGTTGCTTGCCCAAGATACATCCTTCACATAGGTTGTCTAGTTTTTCTATGAGTGGTAACCCTTTCACCGTGCCTTTCCTATGCAGCAAATTCAAACCTCCAAAGTTGAGATGTCCAAATATCAAATGCCATAACCAGTTTTCATCTTTGACCTCTGCTTGATAGTTCACTTGTGTGACAACTGCCTCTTTTCTTCCATCCTCTTGTGAGTTCATTGATAGTTGTGCTTGTGCACCTTCTTCTTTCAAATTTGATCTTATCTTTAGGGGAAACATTCTATTATTTGTCATCTGCACCTTTGCAATCAGCTGTCTGCTTGGAGGCCTATCCAAAATTGTGCACACATCATTTTTGAAAAAAGACATTGTAGCCCTTTTGCATGAGCTGTCTAATGCTTATGAGGTTATGCTTCAAACCAGGGACAAAGTAAACATCTGAGATGTACTTCTTCTCTCCCTTCTTTGTTAAAATATTAACTCTTCCTTTTCCCATGACAGAGACTTTGCTATCAGCCCCTAATGTCACTTCAGATTTCACACTTTCATCTAGATTGGAAATCATTTCTATGTTCCCTGACATGTGGTTGTTACACCCTGAATCTAGAGACCATATATCACTTTGTTTTTCTTGTGCTACATTACAAGCTAAAAAATGCTATCATGGTTTTGATTTTCTTTTGTGAAATTTACACTTGGTTTGTTACTAATGTCATATTGTTTCTTTCTACATTCATTTGCATGATGACCATACTTCTTACAGTAATGACATTGAACTTGAGATTTATCATACCTCTAACCTTGTGCTTGATTTTGGCTTGGGCTTTGACTTGGATTTTGATTACTGCCTCTTCCACTTGAGCTTGAAGGGCTGCTTCTTGCACCTCTATGTGGGCTTCTTCCTCTTCCTCTAGCATATGATCTTGCTCTGCCTCGACCTTGACCAATTGAAACTTGTGTCTTGAAGGCATGCTCCAATGAGGAGCTTGTTGCTCTATTTAGTCTATGTTCATGAAAGATCAGTGATGCATGAAGCTCATCCACTGAGAATTATGAGAGATCCATTGTCTCTTCTATGGCCACAACAATGGCACCAAACCTTGTTGGCAAACTTCTCAAAACTTTCTCAACTATTCTCCTTTCTTCAAGTGTCTCACCATGAGACCTTATTTGAGTAACCAACCCAATTACATGTGTAAAAAATGAGTCCGTATTCTTAGACTCTTTCATACAAAGTGTTTCAAAATATCTTCTTAACATTTGCAGTTTTGTTGTCTTGACTTTTGACGTGCCTTGGTAGACTATCTGGAGGGTGTCCCATGCTTGCTTGGACTTTGTTGCTGCTGCAACCCTTGGGAAAATACTTTCATGAACTGTTTGAAAAATATAGAACAGGGCTTTTGAATCCTTCTTCTGGTTATCCCTTAGCAAATCCCTCTCTGCTTGAGACAAGGTCTTGTATGCTACTGCATTTATTGGTTCTTGGAAACCATTCTCCACCAAATCCCAAAAGTCTTGAGACAAAAACAGGGCCTTCATTGTAATAGCCCAATGATCATAATTTTTGCCATTAAACTAGGTATCTAAGGATTAGTCAAGCTTGTGCTTGATGTTGCCATTTTTGAGTGTAAAAAAAACTTTCTACTTGCTAGTAAATATTCTCAAAAACAATTTTCCCTCAAAACAATTTTAACTGCTAGTAAAAACACTTGTTTTTACACTAACAGAGTTGCCATTTTAGAAAAAATTTACCAGGGAAAAGGAGCTCAGAAATCGGTTGCTGCAAAGTCAACAGAGTAAAACAAAAGGAGGTTGCAGTAAATCTACTTGTGAAAAATTAATACCATAACACAACTAACCACACTTTATATTATATGTCAAAACATAAAGAAATTACATTCCCTTGATTAATGGAGGCTACAACTCCAAGTGAAAAACACAACAAACTCACTGATTTACCCATCACTGGGTTGCAAAGTAAACTTTGTAAAACTTCGTAAAACTGTTTTCACGCGCCCACCAATATTTCCTCCAAGATTTTCTCCTCACTACCTCACACTCTCTAACTTGCCCAACAATACAAATGACTTTACATCCATATTTATCTCAACATACAAACTTGACATTAATACATGACAGATAAAATAATTAATATGCAACATGGGCGACTTTACTTAGCAATTGGTTTTCTGAACTTGCAAATGTTGTGGAGTGTGGGCAAGAGTAACTGTTTGCCCATATCTATTTACCAAAATTTATTAAATGCCTGAACTCCTCTGCTGTGTTGCGGAATGGTCAAGGCTATACTTCTGCTCTGACTTCAGTCCTTTTGCCTGCAAACAAATTCGCAACCGTGGAGTGGTTGACTTGGCAAGCATGGTGTTTGTCAATGTGTTTAAGGTGGTGGTTGGGATTATTATTTCCAACCAGATCTACTTTTTATCCTCTGCAACACTAGCCGCCATTTCCTCTTGTAACGCATAGGTTAGTTTCATAAAGGGGAATTTCCCATTCCCCATCCTCTATTCTATAATAAATCTAGGCTTTAAACTCCTAATTTTTAGAGTGCTAACGATAAACGAAATGCCTTGAACTGCAACAGTTTTCTTTAGGGGAAATTGGTCATTCTGTGTTGCTTTAACACCGAGAAAGAGATTGTATACATGCATTCACCGATAAGAGTTTGAATTACCTATATGCATTCACCGAGGTCACTTAGACAGGAAATATAATAGAATAAAGAGATATGGAAGGAGTGAGATGGAGAGATGGAAGGAGGGAGATGGAGAGAGAGTAGGGTAGGGGGATAAGTTTAATGGAAGGAGATGTATCAAAATGGTATAGTGTTTTTATTGAAAATAATAAAGTTGTTTCTTTATTCATTCATAGGGATATAAAGGTAGGGATGAGAGATGAGGAGAGGGTAGGGTAGGGTAGGGCGATAAGTCTAGTGGAAGGAGATGAAGGAGATGTATCATGATGGTATAGTATTTTTATTAAAAAGAATAAAATTGGTACCTCATTCATCAATAGGGATATAAAGGTAGGGATGAGAGATGGAGAGAGGGTAGGTTAGGGTAGGATAAGGCTACAAGTCTAGTGGAAAGAGATGTATCATGATGATATAGTGTTTCCATTGAAAAGAATAAAGTTGGTACCTCATTCATCAATAGGGATATAAAGGTAGCGATATAAAGGTAGAGATGAGAGATGGAGAGAGAGTAGGGTAAGGCAATAAGTCTAATGGAAGGAGATGTATCAAGATGGTATAGTGTTTCCATTGAAAAAATAAAGTTGATACCTCATTCGTCATTAGAGATATAAAAGTAGGGATGAGAGATGGAGAGAGAGTAGGGTAAGGCCATAAGTCTGCTGGAAAGAGATGTATCAAAATGGTATAGTGTTTCCGTTCAAAAGAATAAAATTAGTACCTCATTCATCAATAGCGAAATATAGGTAGGGATGATATGGAAAGACGTTTCCGGTCAATATCGAAAAACCCTCGCTGATTGGTGGGATCACCCGAAAGTTAAGTTCTTTCAGTGGTTCATTATATATGTAATTAACCCGCACAAGACCTTACGCCTGGTTTAAAACCATGACTATGGCTAGCTCTTTAACGATCGTGCGTGCCGCTTTTGTGTTGATGATAACAAAAGTTTAAATTCTTGTATGACGTATGGCCCAATGGTCATTTTCCGTCCATTAACCAGTGCCATGGAATGGCACAGTGCATCTTCTGTTGGTTTTACAAATGAGTTGGCGCAGGAAAAGTGCCCACCAAAAAATGAAAATCATTTGACATTTAAGTTATGCCATTTTAAATTATAATTACACTAAAGGTAATCTTCCCGAAGTTGAGAAATGATTTATTCATTTAATTAATTTTAAATATTTATTATTATTATATAATTTAAATATATATTTAATTAAAAAAACACATAATATTAAAAAAATAATAATAATTATATTTAATATTTTTTTATTCAAATAATTTTATTTATTTATTTCATTTATAATTTAATTTTTAATTTATTATAACATGTTTTCAAATATGTGAAAATAATTAGTCAATACAGGACTTCATGATACATTTAACATTACCAAAATTAAATCATAAAAATGATCTAAATTTTAACTTCATTTTAGATTATCATTATTAATTATGAAAAGAATTAGTATAAAAAATTAATATATTAAAAAGATACATGCAATCATATTTTTTACCATGTAGATTTACCATTACTTTACCATGGAGATTTTTAATCTATAAATAGTCTTAGTTACAATACTACAAGAAAAAACCATAGCTTAGCAATACCACAAGTACAAAATGGTATAATTCATTTTATATTCAAAATATTTTGTACATATTTTATTTTATTTTATAATATTTTAAAATTAAATTGAAAAGCAAAAATAGTAAAACTACTTTTCAAATAAATCTCAACTCTCTATTTCAAGTACTAGTAGCCATATAAATTAAATCATTGGTAAATGCCCATACGCATCAATTTATAATAAACATCAAAACATTTCACACAAATTAAAAAAAATCATAAGAATCAACTGAATTATAATTATGCTTTAATAGTTTCGGATCCATAAAAATATTAACGAAAAACTCTCATGAATTGCTCACCTAACATAAGCCTTAACTCTAAATTATAACTTTATAAAAAATATTTATTAATATTAATAATAATTAATATTAAGTTCAATACATATATACATTTAAAAAAAATATGTAACAAGATTCTTAACCATGTAAATTCACCCCATTTTATTAATATAATATTCTCAAAAAACGATAACCCATTTCATATGATACATGTTTATATGGCATTTTTTTTTAATTAATGAATTTAATTAAAAGCGAAATAAATGCATAACTGTTTTGGAAATAAAGCTCAATTTTTGAATTGTGTGTACTATCAAGAATATTCTAGAATATTTTGTGGAAGTTAAATCTTTATCATCCAACTATAATTATTGATAACTAAATTAAAATTCTAGAAACGCTACTCCAAAATAGACATGTTTATTGACATAAATATTTGTGGATATTCTATAAATGCTAAGTATCATTAAATACCTAACATATATCTATTATTTACTGATAATTAAATTTAAATTCTAGAATCACTATTAGAAAATAGACGAGGTAATAATTGATTTAATTTTATAATTTATGGAATACATATGCACAATTGATTTGTGTTAATCATTTTTATTAAAAAAGTTAAGATATGATAGCTTTGAAGATTTTGTTAATTAAAATCTAATGTTGACAAAATGAAAGGAAACAATTAGATTGATATTGAGTATTATAAGTTCTTAATGTTGATGAAATGAAAGGAAACAATTAGATTGATATTGAGTAAGATTTTGTTAATTAAAATCTAATGTTGACAAAATGAAAGGAAACAATTAGATTGATATTGAGTATTATAAGTTCCTAATGTTGATGAAATGAAAGGAAACAATTAGATTGATATTGAGTATTATAAGTACCGCAGAAGTGTAAAATATAACAAAATGTAAAATAAAAAATAAAAGAAATTCAAAGTTCAACATGGTAAATAAATTGCTTTGCAATAATTTGGCAAATAAACAAGTTTGCAATACATTTGACATGTTATAAATATATTATTTTAGTAGTGAACTACACAGACATTGTTATTAGTTGGCATAACCATTTAAGCTATCTATCAATGCTTTAAGTAAAACATTTAAGTTTGATTTCGACTTTACATAATTGGTTATATCTATAGTGGATATTTGCTCAAATCTCAATTCCATATTTGATAACATGACCTCATTTGAGCCCCAGGAGTTAGCTCAACCATTCAAATCGGTCCCTGTCAATCGGGGGTCACAGGGTCAATTCCTGAAAGCTCTTGGGGTCAGGTCTAGATATAGGCTGAGGGGTGTGATCCCCTTCAGGGTCGATCTACCCAGTTCTTACCGTGGACGTAATAGCTACCTAGTGACCCCAATGACCATGGGTATTCGTGAACCACATGTGAAAAAAAAAACATGACCTCATTTTGTCACATGATAGACATTGGCCTTATGAGTCCCTGCCAAGGACAATAGATTTTCTCATTCACAGCTATTAGCTTAACATTGACTAATGCATTTATAATGTTTAACTTTGGAATTTTTTTTCTTTTCAATATTGTTAAAAAATCTATTTTCAAATATTTGATTGGACCATAAAGGTATTTGCACAATATAATGTCAAGTGGATATAATTTTTGGATATTGTATGTGTAATGATTTTTTATTCTTATATTTTGCAAGAAAATCATCCAAAATTAAAATCTTTAGAAATAGTTCATACTTAGGTAAATAACATATTCATCATATTTCCCACTATAATTTTAACAAATATTTGCATAAAAAAGAGATAAGAATAAGATGTAAATAAATATATTTACCAAGAATTATTTCTTACCATTATTTATGTAAAAATAAAATTGTAAATGTGTAAACATCTCAATTTATTAATTCATATCAAAACAAGAATAACATTTAATTTACTTTTAGTATTAACCAATAAAAATTATAATATTTTATATAATTTTTTCTAAAACATAATTTCTAACTTTAATAAAGACACTGAACTTTCCCACTACACTTATTTTAAATGAAATATTAATTTTACATTCAAAACATTTACATACCACTAAAATTAAAAAATATTAATTTTACATTCAAAACATTTACATACCACTAAAATTAAAATTTAACCTTTCTTTTAGGTATTTCCCTCCCCTGCTTCGGATTATGCTCGTTACTCGACATTCATATACTAGACATTCATATGTTGCCTACGTTAAGCTTTGATTTTGTGGTTATGAAACATTAACATTTCATTCTTTTGGCGTGAGGACAGGAAAATCGCACCCTAAAAATGAATGGGCAAGTCAATATTATACTCTCTTTTCTCTCGTCTCGGCTCACCATCATGGAGGGGTCGTGCAAGTTTGTGATTGAGCGGGGCCACGTTTGAAAAGTGTGACACATCTATAAAAGTGGAAGTGAGTTGACGGTTGAATCACAGCTTTACAATATGAGGTTTATATATTATTATTTTTGTTTTTATAGGCGGGGAAATTTATTATAATTGGGTTGATTTATTGGTGGTTTGTAAGGGGCAAGCTTTTACTAGTGGTCTTTAAAGGGCAGTTTTCACTAGTGGTTCGTAAAGGACAGGTTTTCACTCCTGCCAGAAACTTCCAAGAGGCTTTTACACTTGCCAGATGCTTCTTGGTTTTGGACTATTAACTTATTTCCTTGTCTCTTGGTTTTGGACTATTAACCTAATTTCCTTACACCCTAAAAAAGTGAACTCTTACCCAAACAAAAACAGTTTTAAGATATACTCCAAACGCCTTATTATTATTGTTATTCCAAACTTCTAGTTAATTCAAAAATATATATACAATATTTAACTAAAAATAAAACTATCCTATATGTTATTATTATTGTTATTGCACACTTTTGGTTAATTAAAATTAAATTATACCAAATTTAACGAAATTACAAAGATTTGGCTCAAGTAAAAGAGTAACATTATATAAAATATATAGACCTCCAAAAAAAGAGTAACATTATATAAAAATAAATGGATAACAATATATGTGGTATATAATATCTCTATCTCAAATAATATAATATTCATTTCTCATTAAATTCCAAAAGTCTTAAAAAATTGATGTACCTCAGTGCAATCAAAATAATATTTTTATTTCTCACAATATGATAATCATTTCTCGTTGAATTCCAAAAGTCTTGAAAAGGAAAAAATGATGCATCTCAGTGCAATTAAAATAGTATTTTTGAATTTGATATAATATTTAATCTCAAAAGTTTTATAGAGTGATCATATTAACAAAAATTCAATTTTTTCAAATAAATATGTTGCATTTTATTGAAGTGAAAAAAATTTACATTAATTTTTATTTTAGTTTTTTAAAAATTTAATATTTATCTGGAATAGATAAATTTATAATTATATTATTATTATTATTATTATTATTTATCTTAAGATAATCTGTTTAACACGTAATTACTCTCTGGAACCCTTTCTTCTGCACTAGCAGGGATGTTTACTCTTCAGCTGCTAGATCTCTTCGGGAACAACTTGGAAGGTAATATTCCCAATCAATTTAGTTAATTGAAAGCTTTGTTTGAACTGGACCTTTCCAAAAACGAGTTTACTGGAGAAATTCATGAGGTTTTTGCAAGTTTGCAGCAGCTAAGACGATTAAATCTAAGCTATAACAAATTCAGTGGTAACATACTGGACAATATCGGGAATTGTTCCAGACTCGAGCTTTTGGACATCAGTTACAACCAACTAAGCGGGGTGATGCCATCGCAAGTTGCTAACCTTCCTAACCTACAGTTCTACATAAATGTCTCACATAATGCACTCGCAGGAAAGCTGCCTACCAAACGAGGAATGCAAATGGTTCTAGCAATTGATCTCTCTGCCAATAATTTTTCGGGGAGCATACCTGGCCAAATAGTGAATTGTGCTGGATTGGACTACCTTAATTTCTCTCACAATTCATTGGAAGGCACTATTCTAACATCAATTGATCAACTTACAGGCCTACAAGATTTGGATTTGTCTTTCAACAAGCTTTCCGGTCCATTGCCTGACTCTATAGGGGAATTACAGAATCTTATGCATTTAAACTTGTCGTACAATAACTTCACAGGAGAAGTACCATCCTCTTGAGCTTTCAGAAAACTGAATTTTACATCATTCTTAGGGAATGCAGGACTGTGTGGAAGATGGTTAGATATGACCCCTTGTAAATTCCATCATGATTCCAAGAGAAGGATAGTTATCCTGGCGACTTTGGTTGGCTTAACTTTGCTATTTGTATCTTGTCTAGTTTTAATATTTGTGATATGTTTTCGTAGTAGAAAGTCTGCATTGTTGGAAAGTATTTCAGCTAGATTAGGGACGATGCTCAGGAGCCAACTCTGGGAGACGAAGATTGTAAGTGAGGAAGAGGTTAGTTGAGCAACTAATGGTTTCAGCCGGGATAACCTAGTGGGATGTGGTGGCCATGGGTCAGTGTATAAGGGCGTATTAGACAATGGCACAATAGTTGAGGTCAAATTTATACACCCCGCCACATCAGGAGGAGGTGCATACAAGAGACTTATAAAAGAATGCAAGATGTTGGGCAGAGTCCAACATCGGAATCAGGTGAGAATATTGGGCGTATATTCAAGTTTCCAAGTCAAATCTTTGATTATGGAGTTCATGTCACAGGGAAGCCTAGATAAGCATTTGCATTGTAGGGAAAATAGTTGCAGATTGGGTATAAAAATATGGTTGAGCATTCTCAAGGATGTGGCTCATGGAATGGCATATCTTCACCATTATTGCTCTCTAGCCATTATTCATTACGATCTGAAACCTTCCAACATTTTATTGGATGAGACGATGATAGCCCATGGTGGAGATTTCGGTATTTCATGCCTAATGATCTCGCCGCAAGCGCATGGCGATTCAACAACAACTGCATCAGCGGATACATCAAGTGTTGTGATAGGATCGATTGGTTACATTGCACCAGGTAAATACTGATCATATCCTTGATTAATTGAGATGGGTTATGTATATATATGAGTCACTGATAAAAGTTCTATATACAATCATTACAGAATATGGTACAGGAGCGTGCCTGTCCATGAAAGGGGATGTATACAACTACGACATCTTGGTGTTGGAGATGATAACGGGAAAGAAGCCAACAGATCCACTGTTCTCAGAAGAAGGGCGATCAGGTTTGACGTTGCAGAGTTGGGTGGGCGATGCATTCCATGACGGATTGTTGGAGGTAACTGACATGGATTTAATGGAAGAGATTAGAAAGGAAGAAGAAGATGAAAATTATGAATCACATAACAAGATTATGGGACATGGCATCACTGTGTGGTTGGAAAATATAAGTGTGGTGTACCAGAAGCGCTCCCCATGAACGACCCACCCTTCGAGAGGTTGAGGCATCACTAGAGGAGTGTTAGAATTAATGGAGATTAGGTGATTATTGTTACCTAGTTATGATTGTGCTTTTCTTGGTCATTCAGTTCTTATCATTCAGGGGTTTGATTTACTATACCTAACAAAGTGTATCTATTTATTATTGGAGTTTAATGTGAAGCTTAAGTGACATATTTGATTGTAGGAGCTCCTGGTGATCCGCACCTGTGACCTCCTCTTGTGTTGTTTGCCAATTCATGTCTTCCATGTGTGACTGTTGACATGGTATTAGAGTTGCAGGAAGGAGAGGCCTATACGCTGAGTTGAGGATTATAAAAACGTGACATAGTTGCATGGAGACTGAAGAGTAATCATGCGATACTCTTGGAGACTACACAAATTTCCTATTTCCTGCATCGTCACGGGATTCTGGTGTACATCTGCGACTAGGCGAGAACCCGAGGTGAATAGCTGCGAAGATTGGTTTTCCATCGGCGTGGTGTGTGTGGTGGCTACTGTTGTTTTACACAGGTGTTTTGCATGGGATCTGTCTTGGCGTGGTGCTTTGTAGCATGCAGAAGGCTGCAAGATTGCCATGGAGAGGAGCTCGCACCTGCCTATAGGAGGTTCTATCATTTAACTGAGTGGAGGCCTGTGTTGTGAAGGAAGAGGCTGGATCCTGCATGGAAGCCGAGGGCACTGGACTTGCATCGAGAAGGAGGCTGGATTGCCAAGCACAGCCGTAAAGAGGAGTGGATTTCCAGCTGTAGTGTGAGGGCAGCGTGGAGACTGCGTGGTGACGGGCTACCTGGTAGACTCACCAGCAGAGCTGTGAGGAGGAGATTTCAGCAGCGTTCAGAAGGCAGCGTGGAAGAGTCACCCACTGTCTCGCTGAGGGAATAGCGTTGGACAGATGTTGGCTTCCATGCTGGTGCGGTGAGCGTGGAGTATGGTGAACGTTGGCCCCTTGCAATTATCGTTCAGATAATTATAGTTTTATTTTAATTAAAGTTTTATTTTCAAACCTTTAATTAAAAAAAAAATTCTTTGGATTTCTTTTAATTGGAGGGCTCCTTATTTTTTTTTAACATTCGAGGGTTGCTTAAATTGTTGAAGATTTTATTCATTCAAGATGAATAATCAAATCGTTGAAGCTTATCTCAATGAGAGTAATAAGCTTGATGGTTCCAATTACACAAATTGGAAATTTAAGCTCCAGACTGTGCTTGAGGGACAAAATGCCTATGGCATTGCCACCAGTGATGAGTTCAAGCCGACTACTGCAACTAGTGGATCGAATACAATAATTCAAGACTGGGAGAAAAGGGAGATGAAGGCGAAGATTCTTCTTCAGTTATCAGTCAAAGATTGCATCATCCCTCACATTTAGGATTGCAAGACAACGAATGACATCTAGACGATTCTCAAAGAGATGTACGAGATCAAGAACACCAGTCGAACTTTGTACCTGAGGAAGAAGATTCTCTCAATCAAGATGGAGGAAAATGAGTCTATTTCTTCATTCATATCCCGGATAAAGGAAGTCAAAGATAAACTAACTGATATCGGTTAGTCCGTGGCAAATGATGATCTGGTGACAATTAATATTAACGACATGACATATGACTATCAGATATTTATAATGGGATTAAATGCAAGAGAAAAGCCACTAGGCTTTGAAGAGCTCACTGGGATTTTGCTACAAGAAGAGGAAATGAGGTTGTCTCTCAAACCTCAAAACCCAGATCTTGCATTGATGACCAAGTTCAAGTCGAAGGGGAAAGCAGTGGTTGATCACAGGAATATCAAGAAAAAGGAAACCACAAGGTATGACCTGGCATAAACATGACTCTGCTCCTAAATGCTTTTATTGTGGTAAGATAGGCCATATTGCTAAATTTTTCCATAGGAAAAAGGCAGATGGAGAGAGGTACAGCAGAGAAGACATGCAGGTCATTTGGCTGATGTAGATGCAGATCAGAATCAGGATGTCAGATTTTTTATGGCTGAGGATGAGACTGTGTTAGCTACTGAGGAGGATGAATAAGATATTTGGTTCGTAGATTTTGGAGCCTCCTCACATATGACAGGTAAAAAGCAATGGTTCATAAATTTTAGAGAATCCAAGGTTGGAGTAAAAGTATACCTTGGAGATAATAGAGGGTACGAGATCAAGGGACATGGAGATGTCATTGTTACTCTGCCTGATGGAAAGATCAGGAATATATCTGATGTGTGGTATGTTCCTGGTATTAAGAAGAACTTGATTTCTGTATCAAAGATTATAGATTAGGATCTCAAGGTAGAATTCTTTAAATCTCATTGTATTATTAAAGACTTGTTGGACTAGATGAAGCCTATTGCTACATGTATTCATATAGGAGGACTCTACAAACTGGATGTGAAGAGTATACCACAGCAAGCATTGATGTCATTGGATAAGTCTGCTGAAAATTTGTGGCATCAGCGACTTGGGCACATCAATTTCAATGACCTTCTTTTGTTGCAGAACAAAGGTATGGTAGATGGTCTTCCTATTTTGAAAAAGTTGCATATTGATTGTGAAGCATGTGCATTTGGTAAACAACATAGAGATGAATTTCCTGCTGTTAAAGATAGGAAACATAAGGATATACTTGAACTTGTACACATTGATTTATGTGGCCCTATGCAGACAAGATCGTTAGGTGGGGCCTACTACGTTTTAATATTTGTTGATGATTATACAAGATTCACATGGGTGTATTTTCTCAGATAGAAGAGTCATGCCTTTGAGTATTTCAAGTAGTTTAGGAACATGATCGAGAAGTAGATAGGAAATTTCATCAGGATTCTTCGATCAGATGAAGGCGGAGAATTCAAGAAAGGGGATTTCAACAAATACTGTAAAGAACATGGGATACAACAACAGTTTACAACACCTTACACTCCTCAGTAGAATGGAGTAGCTGAGAGGAAAAACAAAACACTGGTGGAGTGTGCTCGCAGTATGTTGAAAGGTAAGAATCTAACTAATGGTTTTTGGGCAGAAGTTGTCAATACTGCAGTGTATTTGAAGAATAGGAGTCCCACTAAAAGTCTTGATTATAAAAATCCTTTTGAAACATTGTTTGGCTTCAAGCCTGCATTAAATCATCTTAGAGTATTTGGTTGTAAAGCTTTTGCGCATGTTCCCAAAGAAAACTGAAAGAATTTAGATTCAAACGCCATTAAATGTACCTTCATTGGATACTGCAGTGAGTATAAGGCTTATAAAATGTTTGATCCTTCTACTCACAAGGTGTTTGTCAGTAGAGACGTAGTATTCCATGAACAGGTTGATGATGGAAATCCTGTTCAAGATAATGAAGAATGGCATGTACCCTTACTTTTGGATGAGGATATGAAACAGGGATGAGTCAGCAGCAACAACAACAACAACAAAAGAAACAATAGCAACAACAGTAACAACAGAAGCAGGATAAAGAGGAGGAAATTGAGTTCAGTACACAAAGAAAAGAACAAATCAGAATAGTTGAACCCCCACCGCTTAGGAGATCTAGTAGACCGAAACAGTTACCAGCTTGATATAGGGATTGTGCGCTCATGACTAGTATGTTAAACATTGCAGAACCTTCAAATTTTTATGAAGCTAGTATGATGCAGGGGCATTTGGACCCCCTTAATCAAAATGCAAATTTTGAAGCAGAGGAAGGAGGAGACATGGACCATCGGAGCAAGGAGAGGAAATTCTGTTTAAAACAGAGTAAATGATGGAATCGATAAAAGTATCAAGAAGACTTGATTTAATGTAATCTGCCATATATATCCATATAGTGTTGGGTCCCTATAATACTAGTGATTACCCCATTACTATTGTATTTATACCTCTTATTAATATTGTTGTGCCCCTATTGCCCCCATATTGTTATTACTGTGCCCCATAGAATCCCTCTATTGTTATTTTTGTGGCTTTATATTATTATTGTTAGGTCGGCTGGATTATATTGTCACTCCTTAGACTCCTATATATAGAAAGGAGGTTTTGTCATTTGTATCATCCAAGAATTGTTCATTTATGTAATGTAAAGGAGGTTGTCCCCTCGAAGAGGCTGAATTCTAAGGCGTTGATCTATCTTTTCTATCTTTTCTTGAGCTGGTTTCATAACATTTGGTATCAGAGCTTTGGATTCTAGGGTTTCGCTGCTCCAAACAGGTCATCATGGAATTTTCGCTATAACTTTTTTTCTCTGACGTTTGAGAAGTCGCAAAAAAAACCCATTTGAGAAGAAGTCGCGTTGAACCTTGGGTCCGAATTTCAGAGTTTTTGCACGATATTTCCGGCGATATGATCTGAGGAAGTTGGTCTTTTTGCAGACTCCTGAATTACATTCAAAACAGGTGACTTGGGGAAAATTGTCATAACTTTCTCTCTGGGGATTGGATTGAAGTTTCGTAAGAAGGTACAAAAAGAAGACGGACTGTAGTTTGTTGTGGGTGTTTTTCATATCCAAAGGTCGAAACAGTTACTCGTGGCACATCGTACAAGTTCGCTCTACTGAACTAGTCTATAATCGAGTGACTGTGGGAGATTTCACATAACTCTTCCTTGGAGAATCCAATTTAGGCCAGACTTGTGGCATTGGAAAGAGGACACAGAGGGCTACTACAGGTCACAAATATAAAACTAGATAATTAGAAAGTACAGAGATACATTAGAGGCAATATCGAGCTCCCACAAAGTGAAAAAAGGTGTGTAGATTTTCTTTAATTTTTGCTTAAGCTTGGTTTGAAAATTTATTTTGAAGGAATTCAAAGGGCATATTAGAGAATTATTATCGGTAACTGATGCCCCGAGGAAATAAAATGCAAACACCTAGTAAGGAACCTGAAAGCTCTAGCGTGACTCATGAAGAAGAAGAAGAAATGCTATATGATATATCAAAATTACAAGAACAAGTGCAACAAGTGTCACTCGCACAAAAAGCAACAGAATCTAAGATGGATGGTTTAAGGAAAGATGTAGAAGCTAAGATGGATGGTTTAAAGAAGGGTGTAGAAGCTAAGATGGATTGTTTAAAGAAAGGCGTAGAAGCTAAGATGGATGGCATGGAAGCTAAGGTGAACGGCATGGACGCTAAAATTGATGGCATGGATGATAAGATGGAAGAATTGAAGATAAATATGAATAAGTTGCTACAAGAAATGGTCACTAAGGGTGAAAGGGTACTAAAGGAAACTCATGATGAGAACAAAAGAAATGTTAATCATGATTCCATAGACTCTAATGTTGGATCGAAGACTCACCATATTCCAAAAATCGATATGAGGAAGTTTGATGGCAGGGATCCCGCCACTTGGATATTACAGATGGAGCAATTATTCGATCTCAATAATGTGAAAAACACACAAAAGGTACGTATGGCAACTTTATATTTGGAACCAAATCAGTTTGTATGCTATCAATGGCTTTGCTCTCGTAAACAATTTATCACTTGGGCAATTTTTATGGAAGAATTGATAACACATTATGAGGATACAAAAAGCAACACTTTTTTTAGCCAATTGATAAGTCTCAAACAAAAGGGTTCAATAATGGAGCACATTGAGGAGTTCCAAAAATTGAAGATAAGGGTAAAAGATATTCCAGAGGAGCATAGGATTGATGTGTTCATAGGGTCTTTAAAGGATAATATCCAACATGATGTTCGCCTTTGGGAACCTGATTCATTAGAGAAGGCATTCAAGTTAGCAAGAAAAATGGAAAGCAAAATTATGGCAACCAGGAAGCATACCACTCACAACTATAAATACGGAAGTGTTGTTGCCGCTAGTCTTCCACAACCTATAAGGTTGACACCACAACAATTGGAAGAAAAAAGAGCAAAAGGGCTTTGTTACAGTTGTGATAGCAAATACATTAAAGGTCATAAGTGTGCTGAGAAGAAATTATTCTACATAGATTGTGAAGAGGAAGAAGAAAAGGAGCAAGAAAGGTCAAAAGAAGAGGATATACTCCAGGAACAAAGCCTAGATAAAGAAGAAATGAATCCGACCATATCTTGTAATGCATTGGCAGGAATTACCACTCCTCAAACCATAAAGATAGAAGGACAAATCAAGAAGAAAAAGGTAATAGTGTTGATTGATTCAGGAAGTACCCACAATTTTATTCATTGTAAGGTAGCAAGAGAATTGAATTGCTTCTTATATCCAGCACCAGAGTGTCAAGTGATGGTTGCAAATGGAGGAACAATAAATTGCTCGGGAAAGTGCCATAATATCAAGCTATCCATGGGAGAATATGTATTGACTAGCCCAATGCTTTCCATTCCAATGGGAGGTGCTGATGTTGTACTAGGAGTCCAATGGCTACAATCCTTGGGTACAATAGCTTTTAATTTTCAAGAACTTTTCATGAAATTTTCTATGGAAGGAAAGGAAGTTGAATTAAGGGGTATTGCAGGGAAACCGGGAAAGATAATAAACTCTAACGGTATGACAAAGCTTCTAAAAAGGGAACAAAGAGGTGTAATTGCACAATTATGTTCGCTAGATGTGTCCACAGTGGAATCATCTATTTCTCCAGATCTCCAAAAAGTTTTGGACAATCATTCCAAGGTATTTGAGACTCCCAAATGTCTCCCACCTATTCGTGATCATGATCATGCTATTCATCTGATTCCAGGAAGTGTTCCTCCAAACATCAGGCCGTACAGATATCCCTATGCCCAAAAGAGTGAAATTGAACGTATGGTTGCAGAAATGCTAGAGGCTGGTATAATTCAACCAAGTCAAAGTTCTTTCTCTGCTCCGGTCGTATTGGTGCACAAGAAGGATGGATCATGGCGCATGTGTCCAGATTATAGGGAGCTCAACAAGCTCACTATTAAAGATAAGTTTCCCATTCCTGTCATTGATGAATTACTGGATGAATTGCATGGATCAATTTACTTCACCAAGTTGGATCTTCGTTCAGGATATCATCAAATCAAAATGAAGATTGAAGACATTCCAAAAACAACATTTATAACTCATGAGGGTCATTATGAATTTTTGGTCATGCCTTTTGGCCTTACCAATGCACCTTCAACATTTCAAGGTTTGATGAATTCAATTTTCAAACCATTCCTTAGAAAATTTGTGTTAGTATTTTTTGATGATATACTAATCTACAGCAAGTCTTGGAAGGATCATGTTGAACATGTTGACAGGGTGTTACAACTATTGGAGGAGAAACAGTTATACGCAAAAAGATCCAAATGTTTCTTTGGAGTACACGAGGTGGAATATCTGGGTCATATTGTATCTCATGAAGGAGTTAAGGTAGACCCTAGCAAAATTAAAGCCATTAAGGAATGGAAAATTTCCACATCCATAAAGCATCTGCGAGGATTTCTCGGGTTGACAGGGTATTATCGCAAGCTTGTTAAGAATTATGGGAGAATAGCAGCACCTCTAACAACATTATTGAAGAAAGATGCATTTTCATGGACCCCAGAAGCAACAAAGGCATTCGAACATCTTAAAGAGGCAATGTGGCAAGCACCGGTCTTAGCTACACCGGACTTCACAAAAACCTTTATTGTGGAATGTGATGCTTCAGGAAATGGAATTGGTGCTGTTTTAATGCAAGATGAAAGACCCATTGCTTTTGAAAGTCGTCCAATCAAGGGAAAGTTTTTACACAAAGCTATTTATGAGAAGGAAATGTTGGCAATACTCCATGCACTTAAGAAATGGCAACCCTACCTAATAGGAAGACACTTCAAGGTAAAAACGGATCATGATAGCCTTAAATACTTTTTAGAACAAAGATTATCCTCTGAAAAGCAACAAAAGTGGGTCACAAAGATGTTGGGTTATGACTTTGAAATCATCTACAAAAAAGGGAAGCAAAATGTGGTGGCAGATGCACTCTCAAGAAAGGATGAGGATGTGGAAGCATTGTTGTGCGCCATTTCTATTATCCAACCAGATTGGATAAATGAAGCAAGGGAGGAATGGAAGAATGACGAAGAAGTGTGGGCACTTATTCGAAAGTTACAACAAGATTCCAGTATGTCTGATACATTTAGCTGGAAAAATGATTCGTTATGGTACAAAGATCGCTTATACCTCTGTAAGAATTCCCAGCTAAAACAAAAGATTCTTATGGAATTGCACGCTTCTCCCTTAGGAGGGCACTCAGGATTTTTAAAAACTTACCACAGGGTTAAGAAGGAATTTTTTTGGGATGGCCTTAAATCAGATATTCAAAAGTTTGTGGCGGAATGTTTGGTTTTCCAACAAAATAAAGTTGAAACAATTAAGACACCAGGTCTATTACAACCTTTATCCATTCCAAACCAATGTTGGGAGGAGGTTTCAATGGATTTTATCATAGGTTTACCAAAGTCTGAGGGAAAGAGTGTCATCATGGTGGTAGTTGACAGACTTACCAAGTATGCACACTTTTGTGCATTATCACATCCATTTAAAGCCAGTACAGTTTCTACTGCATTTATGGAAACAATTCAAAAGCTACATGGAAACCCAAAGATTATTGTAAGTGACAGAGATCCCATTTTCACTGGAAATTTTTGGACAGAATTATTTTCTTGTCTTGGTACTCAGTTAACTCATAGCTCATCTTATCATCCTCAATCTGATGGGCAAACTGAGATAGTAAACAAATGTTTGGAAGGATATCTTCGTTGCTTTGTATCTGATAAACAGACACAATGGGTCAAATGGTTGCCTTTGGCTGAATGGTGGTATAACACTTCCTTCCATACAGCAACAAAAATGACCCCATTTATGGCACTTTATGGGTATCAACCACCATCCATCACATCATATTTAAGAGAAAATTCTAAGGTTCAGGCAGTGGAACATCACATCGAACATCAACAACAAGTCCTCCAACTCTTAAAGGATAACCTCGTGTTGGCACATAATAGAATGAAACAATAGGCAGATCAACATCGCAGTGAAAGAAGTTTTGATGTAGGTGATTGGGTATTCCTACGGCTACAACCATATAAGCAAATGTCCCTCAAGCAAGCTAAGAAGGATAATAAATAACACCAAAGTATTATGGTCCGCACAAGGTGTTGCAAAAGATTGGTACTATGGCATACAAATTGGAGCTTCCTGCAACTTCTCGATTGCACCCAGTTTTCCATGTTTCATGTTTAAAGAAGGTTATAGGCGACAAGCTCCCAGTTCAAACAATATTTCCAGAACTTGACGAGGAAGGAAAAATTATATTGGAACCGGAAGCAGTCACAGAAACAAGAACTCGACAGCTACGAAATCGATCAATTTCAGAGTATCTTATCAAGTGGAAGAACTTATCCACTGAAGATTCCACATGGGAGGATGAGAATTTTATGCAGAAGTATCCAGAACTACTGAAGCGTTGAGGACAACACTTTTTTGAAGGAGAGGGGCATGTTGGGTCCCTATAATACTAGTGATTACCCCATTACTATTGTAGTTATACCCCTTATTAATATTGTTGTGCCCCTATTGCCTCCATATTGTTATTACTGTGCCCCATAGAATCCCTCTATTGTTATTTTTGTGGCTTTACATTATTATTGTTAGGTCGGCTGGATTATATTGTGACTCCTTAGACTCCTATATATAGAAAGGAGGTTTTGTCATTTGTATCATCCAAGAATTGTTCATTTATGTAATGTAAAGGAGGTTGCCCCCTCGAAGAGGCTGAATTCTAAGGCGTTGATCTATCTTTTCTATCTTTTCTTGAGTTGGTTTCATAACATATAGCGAGCTGTAGAGAGAATTAAGGGTTGTTGAGATATTTGTGAGAGGAGATTATGGAGATATTTGATCGGATCCTTCGAGTGATCCAATCCAATATTTCATATATATTTGATGAACCTACGTGTTCAATAGGAGATAGAGACGAGACAGTAATAGATAGAGATTTGTTAGCCGAGTGAGCAAAATGTAATCAAATGGGAACTTGTTCTAAGGCTGAAATGCCTTAGCTTGTAATCGTTCTGTATAATATACAAAAGTGTGTTTCAGTGTTGAATTTGTGCATTGTGTGTATTTCATAGATAATCTGAATGTTCAGTGTTGCATTATTGATCAACCATCGATCACTTAGGGATCGATGGCGATCCAATATTAAACGAATTACGTATGGAGTGATAACAGTGTTGTAACAGAGTATGGCAGGGAACTATGGTTTTAACATAAACCCATCAATCGCAGGAGAGATCAAGTCCAAGAGGAGGTTGGAGAAACGATGCACAGGATCCGTTGGATCTGTGAGACCAACGGACAAGATTAAGTTGCATTATCGCATCGGAACTTGTTTCATATGGGCGGACCTCAGGGTTCAAAGAATGCCGATATGCGATCGCCGATATATCACATCAGCATAAACATTTGGTTGATATCGGACCGGGAGTGGAGCGATTGTGATTGCGATGATGCGATAGATCATGGACCGTCGGATCGAGATTCAGGATTGATGGTTGTGATCTAATCGTTGATCACATTCGGAAAATTCAATAACGAAGGACGATAGAACAACGATACTCCGATGAGCGATTAAGCGATACGCCGATAGCCATGAAACGCCAATCGGTGATCAGAGAATGCGAAGGACGACGCAACACTGTGGAAAGGATTGGAGGAGCGGACCTGACAATTTATAGATGCGGGTGAAATCTTTTTGAAATCTGGCCTAAGTGTTATGGTCAGGTTTCCAGGTTTCCGTGTGCATTCCTGTTTATCGATTAAGTTGAATGGTCCCAGGTTTAAAGGCCTAAGGCCTCAAATAAACACTTTCGATAGGTTTGTGGGCCATAACCCACAGGACTCAGGATCGAAAAATTGATATGAAAGGGATTTTGCCTTACCCAAAAATCTCCTTTCATCATTTGGTATCAGAGCTCGGAAAAATATCAGAGCAGGGAAAGAGGATTTACTGCGAGAAGGAGGAAGAGTTTGCAAGCAGAAGGAGAAGAGGTACAGTTGTTGAAGTATGGTGAGTTTATGGTCTTATTGTCATGCAGATCGCGACAGCCGAAGGTGAGACGACTTGCAGCAACCTAGAGCATGGAATGCTCAATTGGTTCCAAAGAAGAGAACTAGAAGGATGCCAAAAGACTAAGCTCAGAGGAGAAAGCTTGGTGAGGTATCATGTAGCAGAGGAAGACTATTACTGCAGAGGTTCGTTACAGCTCACAGAAGATCATGAAGGCAATTCCACTAAGAAGTGGGTAGAATTGCTAAGGGATAAGGAGAAGCATATGACCAGGAGGTCATAAATTTTTGTGCCTCGGGAGTCTGATGCAGGGGCATCTGACCCCCCTTAATCAAAATGCAAATTTTGAAGCGGAGCAAGGAGGAGACGTGGACCATCAGAGAAAACCGGGGAAATTCTGTTTAAAACAGAGTAAATGATGGAATGGATAAAAGTCTCGAGAAGACTTGATTTAATGTAATCTGCCATATATATCCATATAGCGAGCTGTAGAGAGAATTAAGGGTTGTTGAGATATTTGTGAGAGGAGATTATGGAGAGATTTGATCGGATCCTTCCAGTGATCCGATCCAATATTTCATATATATTTGATGAACCTGCGTGTTCAATAGGAGATAGAGACGAGACAGTAATAGATAGAGATTTGTAAGCTGAGTGAGCAAAATGTAATCAAATGGGAACTTGTTCTAAGGCTGAAATGCCTTAGCTTATAATATACAAAAGTGTGTTTCAATGTTGAATTTGTGCGCTGTGTGTATTTCATAGATAATCTGAATGTTCAGTGTTGCATTGTTGATCGACCATCGATCACTTAAGGATCAATGGCGATCCAATATTAAACAAATTACATATGGAGTGATAACAGTGTTGTAACAGAATATGGCAGGGAACTATGGTTTTAATGTAAACCCATCAATCACAAGAGAGATCAACTCCAAGAGGAGGTTGGAGAAACGATGCACAAGATCTGTTGGATCTGTGAGACCAATGGACAAGATTAAGTCGCATTATCGCATCGAAACTTGTTTCATATGGGTGGAACTTAGGGTTCAAAGAATGCCAATATGCGATCGTCGATATATCACATCAGCATAAACATTTGGTTGATATCAGACCGGGCGTGGAGCGATTTCGATTGCGATGATGTGATATATCATGGATCGTCGGATCGAGAGTCAGGATCGACGGTCGTGATCTAATCGCTGATCACATTCAGAAAATTCAATAACTAAGGACGGTGGAACAACAATACTCCAATGAGTGATTAAGCGATACACCGATAGCCATGAACCGCCGATCGGCCATCGAAGAATTCGAAGGACAGCGCAACGCTGTGGAAAGGATTGGAGGAGCGGACCCGACGATTTATAGATGCGAGTGAAATCTTTTTGAAATCTAGCCTTACTGTTATGGTCGAGTTTCCATGTTTCTGTGTGCATTCCTGTGTATCGATTAAGTTGAATGGTCCCGGGTTTAAAGGCTTAAGGCCTCAAATAAACGCTTCCGATAGGTTTGTGGACCATAACCCACAAGCCTCAGGATCGAAAAATTGATATGAAAGGGATTTTTCCTTACCCCAAAATCTCCTTTCATCATAGTAAGAGTTCTTAATGGAAGGAAGCAATGAAGGAGGAATATGAATCCATTATTAAGAACAATACTCGGGATATAGTAAAGCTTCCTCATGGTAAACAACCCATAGGTTGCAGATGGTTATTTAAGTTGAAATTTAAAGCAAATGGGTCTATTGATAAGCATAAAGCAAGGTTGGTTGCAAATAGGTATTCCCAAAAAGAAGGTATTGATTTTGAGGAAACATTTGCCCCTGTTGCAAAATTAAATACTATTATATTGATTATTGCTTTAGCCACTAAGTATCATTGGAAAATACATCAATTAGATGTTAAATCTTCTTTCCTAAATGGTGATTTAAAAGAAGAAGTATACTTAGGCTCAACATACCATACTTCCTTCTGCAATCACTGATAGCAACAAGCATAAAGTTGTAGGCGGGGAACCCCCAATAGTTAGCCCGCCATGGGTTAATTAGAATCATCATAGAAGATTCCCTCCAAAACCTCAAAATTCTTATCCAATGGGATATTTTTAGAGACATGCAGACAGATGAGGATATCAAAGCCTTCACATATGATATTAGCCCTACTGTTAGTGAAAAGGATGAAGAAGAGACAGAAACAGATGGAGAAGAAGTGGAGAGGGATGAAGAGGAGATAGATGAGGATGAAGAGGAAGAGAAAGATAAATAAGGTGATGAAGAAATAGAGGAAGATGTCAAGGAGGAAACTGATAAACAAGATGAGGATATAGAGGGAGAAGAAGAGGGGAAAGGCATAGGTAAAAAGGGAAATGGAAAAGAGGAGGCAGAAGACAAGGAGGAGTCACCTAGGGTGTCTCCAAAATCCACTGAGAGAGAGGCAACAACTTCCCTCACTGCCCTTAGCACCCCTATCAAACAAAAAGGCAAAATAAGGAGGCAAACCCCCTTATACTTCAGAACAAGGAAAAACACAAGGATAAGGTAGGGAAAACCCCAAACTCCAACCAAGGTTCCCATTGTTATTGAGGACTCACCTAAAAAACAGGAGAAGATGGATCCTCCTATAAAAACTCAAGATAAAGGATCCTCAGAACAAACCTCCCTTAAGTCTCATATCACCTATGTGAGAAGGCCTTAACCAAGTCTATCTCATCCAAAGGAAAAGGCATCCTACAGGATACACAACAGGACCTACAGGAAGCAGAGGCAGACCTACAAGAAACTCTGCTAAACCTACAGGAAACTCAAAAATTGGATGAGGAAAGAAGTAAGCAGCCTGAAACAAAGAGAGAGGACCAAGAGCTAAGGGAACCTAGTCCTCAACCTAACCTTGACTCCTACTATAGATTTATTGAGGGGATCAGGGTCATTCCACAAAAAAATTTCATTCCATTATTATTTGAGCTTGATAAAGAAAGATCCAGAATGCATAGATGGATGCAGATTGCCAAGTCCAAGGGAGTGGAGGACATTGGTCACATGGAGGAGAAGTTCATAGAGATGGGAAGGGAACTAAGTAGCTTGAGGGATAGAGAGGTCATAATGAAAAATTAGTTGGAGGCAGAAAATGCATGGTTGAAAGGAAAACTGCAATAAAGAGAGAATTAATTGGCATCCATGGCCAGTCTATCTCTGGAAGCAATCCAGTGAAGGATGCCATCTAAGTCCTATGCACTATACCTTAAGGAACAGTGGTTGCAGTTCCAAATCAAGACCCTAGCACAGAGAGGCACCATGTCATTCCAGGATTATAGATAGTTCATTGATCTCTGCGATCAAAGTACATTAGAGGATAGGGCTAAGATATATGAGTTATACTTGCATAACATGGCTTTGATAGATATGAATGTATGGGACCCTAATTCAAAGCTAGGGGATTTATAGTTGATGGCTTTGACATCATGGATGAACTATGAGGAAGCAAGGGCTGCAGAAATGAAGAGGATATTGACAAGGGAACAAACATAGCCTCTTATGATTAGAGCTGAAAATTCCAATCCAATGGTTGTCATTAGCACACATAATTTAATTGCAAATGATCCTCAACTTGCACCCAGGTATCTTGCTACCCAAGAGCAAGCCATTACACATTTTGAGGACATGTTTAGATTGTTAAGGGATGACAGCTTGCAAGCTTACCTAAGGAGATGGAATACTTTTCCATATGATTTGAAGATCAGAGAGTACCACACTTCGTAAAGGATGAGAGAGGCACTGAACATGGCACCCATGTACAAGCAATCCATCCAAAGGCTCAAAGTCAATTGGAGTGCATTGAGACTCAGTCCACCACCGCTCTTGGGGATGTTAGAAGGAAGGAAGGAAGAAGAAGAAAGAAATCATTGGGAGGAGGTAGAAAAGAAGGCAAGATTCTATGCACAAAAAGAGGAAACCACAACAGAAGCATGGGATGTCAGAGAGGCCACTGGAGCTATGAAAGACATGGATATTGATTAAGTTTCTCAAAGGATGAGCAACACTTTTAGTAGGAGGGTGATGATGAACCTCATCATTGGGTATTTATATGGGCCTTAATTCACCTCCTAGCTAGTCAAATCAAATCTTCTCACAATTTATTACATGTTTTGATTATATTTTGTTTAATGACATGAGTTAAAGTGAGATATTATGCCTAGTGGACTAATATTCATTAAATGTAGGTTTGGAAGAGAAAATCAAGGAATTTTGGAAAGATCAAGGTTTGAAACTCGAATGGGACAAGGGAGAGAGATTGTAGGAGGTAAATCCTCCTTATTTACTCCTCCCCCATTCTAATATTCCTGTATTAATCACACCGGCTTAGAGTGCAATCACCCAAGTCATGAAGATCAAAAGGTAGTCTAGCAAGTGATAGACAAAGAGTTAGTTCATCTCGAGTTTGGGAGCTGAGCCTCCCTAGATTTAAGGAAGTCATTTGGGACCTCAATTGTATAAGTGGAGAGGCCGAGAGCCTCATTAGGATTCAAATTTTTGTTGTAAAAAAACTAGTTATTTTCGAGCTCCAGACTTGTGGAAGACATTAATGTAATTTTCTGTTTTGATAATGAAAATGAGCTTTTTCTTGATCCAACGTTGAGTTAACTCAGAGGGCTGAAGCTCTTAGGTTACGGCCCAACCCTAGCAACAAATTCTCCTCTTCTTGTATCTATATGCTTGGCTTAGTTTCACAGGTTCATGGTTAAATTGTCTTTAGAAGTATTTCACTGCAAGTAATGTAGATTTGATTAGTTGTTTATTAGTTTGCTTCCATTTGTGCTTTACTTCAGTAGCAGGTTAGAAGGGATAAAAGGAGCACCACAAAGTTTTCTGTAGGTGTCTTGGCCTCACCTCTTCCCTCAGGGATCATGATTTGAGGAAAAGACCCTTATGCAGCCCCAAAAAGACAAATTTCCATTTTTTCATAAGATTTAAAGTTTACTGTACTTGAACCAACATTTGATGAGTTTTGCAAGTGTAGGATTTAATTGCCATCTCTTCCATATTTAGTCTTATAGTAGATCTCATCCATGATTCCATTTTATTCAGCAATTTTCCTCATGCATGAAGTAGACAACTAGTTCATTAAATTTTGCTTTTCTAGCTTGTTAGAATTCTTCTTGTTTACATGACTTTTTGGAAATTATAAATGGTTGATGCAGAGTAGGTGATTCAGAAATCTAAAGAGATCTCATAGCAGGCAACCACCTTCCAACTTCATCCATCCATAACCATTTCTTACTTGCACCAAGATCTTCACCAATCTCATCATTTTACATAGAATTTCCTCCAAGCATGTTGAGCAAATACAACCATCTCCTAACCTTGGTTTTGAGTTCTAAGTGATCCTAGGAATTTTTTCACTCCATTCCACCCATCCACCACCTTCCCTAAGCCTTCCATCACCTCCAACAACCACCTTTTTTCTCTCAGCTGTATCCTGTAGAAATACAAGGAATATTGTACGTTTCTAATACATCTTGTAGGTTTTCCTGTAGTGGCCTATTTTGAGGTCAAATTGAGGGAAAACCTCTAGGAATCCACACCAGGTCAAGGGTCTCCCAAACCTTCCAAATATCTCCTAAACCTCCCAACTATGCACCAGCATCACTAAGCCACCTACCACATCACCAAAAGAGATTAGGGTTTACACCTGATTTTTTAGAAAAATAATAAAAAGAACAAAACAAATTTATTTCATTCCTTTACATGCACAATAGTGATGTTTGATGTCTTGAATATCCATGATTTATATAATAACATTTCATACATGTCGGCTTGGCATTCTTGTAAAGCATAGTTTCTCAGCAGTTAGTTAGAGAATGTTGTTTTTAGCATAGGATTTCAGTCATTTTCCTTATTTGCAGTAGATAAGATTTCTCTTTCTTTCATTAGCAATCAAGATTCTTATGAATCCATAGAAGCCTCTCTTGAAAACAATAGTGGTCTCTCGCTAGCTGAACAGTGACAAAGGCAAAACCATCACTTTTACTTGTGTATACAACACTGTCAGCTCCAAGTTTGTACAAACACCAGGTTGATAAAGTAAAGCTTGTAGCTCCAGGAGTTGCAACATTCTTGCTGCAATACATCAGCTACTACATGCTGAGAGAGAGAAAAGAGATTTTGGATTGTGTGTGAATTTTTATACATTGAAGTATTAGCATGCATATATTTTGCATTGCACCTCACAAGGTTATGATTACCCCTGGTTGATAATTTATGTTTGTCAAATTCTAAGTCTATAATTTGCACCAACATTTGTATGCCATTGTCGTTGATCCGGGTCGATATTGGTGGCCACCCACCAATTTCACTTGGACCCCCACCATTATTTCTTTCATTTTTTCAGTTTCCTTAATTGTAGCATAATTTACTAATTTTAACAGTTTTTCGGGTCCTAAACTTCCGGAGCCGTTGTGAGGCCCTAAACGACGTTTTTTTGGCAATCTATCGCCAACAATTTTTTAGATAAAATTGTCTTTTTTTTCGTAGTACTGAGAGAGATTTTTCCAATGGGGTATCATGCATGTCAAACGGAGATAATATGACAAAGTCACAACCCCGGGAATTTGACTGCCCAACTAACCCCAACGGGGCTCATGAACTCTTGGTGTTACATCTCCTTGGGTTAGGGTTTTTCTTGTTTAGGATTTGCTCTTATTTTTCAATAATAAAAAGGCCCTTGAGCCTCATTGTAACATAGTTCAGAGGCATGTATCTGCCACATCTCTCCTTTGAGATAAGCTACCATTGCCCGAGCTAGTTTATTTTCATTTCTGTTTGTAAGCATATTTCAGTATTTTACATTAATGAAATATAAGTATTATTTCTGTTGCATCTTTGTATTTATGGTTATCTTTGTAATTTTTTGCGTTCCTATTTAAATATGGATCAGTGGTATCAGAGCAGTCTTCTCTTTCTCTGTCTTTGTTTGCATGTCCCCAATGAGGTCAGGATATAAGGAGTTAGGGATTGAACTAGTCGAACCTTTACAAGACTAGCCTCGCAAATCCCGACGGCCTCCCATGGCGAATGAAAAGAAAGATGAGGGGGCAGAAGATCCTATTAAAATCTTCCTTGAAGAAGTCCTCAAGTGAAAAGGAACGCGATGATGGACAATTTTTCCTAGATCCTTCAGCGGCTACCTAGGGGCGACGGATCTAATAGCTGCTCCAGAAACACCACACCATTTAAGGTACAAGTTAAATTTGAAATCCCCATATTTGAGGGTCAAATAGATGTAGATGTCGTAGATAAATGGTTAAATCTTCTAGAATGGTATTTTTATGTTCATGATTTTTCCACGTGGGAAAAGATTACTTTCGCTCTTCTCAAAGCAACCCTCCACGTTAAGGAATGGTGGGAAACTTACTACGAGTAGAAGGATGGAAGTACAAACTCACTATTTTCAACCACTCCCACTTGGAATTCATTTCGAGATGCCATCAAGGAGTAGTACTACCCTGTTGGGAGCTATGAGGACAAATAAATAAAGTGGACCACGTTGCGACAAGGAAGGGACCAAGATGTGCCAGAGTTTACCAATGTTTTTCATATCTTGCGCATGAAGTTGGGCATCAAGGATTCTAAGAAACATTTGGTACTCAAGTACCGTAGCTGCCTACATAGATACATCTAGGGTGAGATGAATTTCTTGGACATCTCCTTACTTGGCACAGCATACCAATACATCGTCAAGATCGAGCAGAAGTTTAAACAAAAGAAGCGACACTTTGAATCTGCAAATTTGAAGAACAAAGGACAAATCCGAGGTGGGGTGACCCAAGACAACCCATTGAAGTCGCAAGAAAAGAACAACACCACAAAGTCAAAGAAGGAGACAGGAAAGTGGTGTGAGTTACACAAGAGCCCAACTCACAGCACAAGTGAGTGTCGAACCAAGTAGTCGTTGGTGGCCAAGTTGAAGGCTTCAGAATCAAATGCATGTTTCGACCTTGAGTCAAAAGTTGACAAGAGGAATGACAAAGGGAAGTAGGTCATTGATGCAGAGCCCAGCACAAGTATTTCCACCGTTAAGATCCATAAGAATGAGCTCGAAGATCCAGAGGAGGGGGAGCGTATTTTCCACTCACAGATGTGGGTGAAGGGTTCTCCAATTCAATTCATTATTGATAGTGGGAGCCAAAAGAACCTCATTTCAGCAAAGGTCATGAAGTGGCTAGGACTACCGACCATACCACATGCGCAACTGTACAACATCAGGTGGCTTCACCAAGGACGAGATCTCCGAGTCCGCCAGCAGTGTCGCCTTCCCTACAACATCAAGCCCTTCAAATATGAGGTAGTGTGTGATGTTGCATCGCTTGATGTTTGTGATGTATTATTGGGCCAACCATACTTGTGGAAGCGACATGTTGTGTATGAGTCAAGGCCTCACTTTGTTATCATTTATTTGTGTAATACATTATACAGGATATAGAAGGTAGCCCCACCTACCACCACTTCTTTGATCTCTGCTAAGAAAGGCAGTAAGATCATCTCCCAGGCTAGGAAATTTATTTTCTTTCTAATTCACTCTCAAAGTAATGGGAAGATCGTAGCCACATCCATGGCCGTTGGGAAGGGTTCCTCCACGCAGCAGAAGCAGGTAGATACGATCATGAAAGGATACATGGACATCTTCTCCTCACTGATAGGGGTACCGTTACACTGTCAGGTCAAGCATTCGTTCGATCTGACTCCCAGAGCACCTCTACCCAACGGGTCGATATATCATTGCCCCATTATGGAAAATGCCAAGTACAAGCAGCAACATGGTTAACATCAGGTGTCACACAAGTTTCAGGTGGGCGACAAAGTTTGGTTGCATTTGTAGAAAGAATGCCTTACTAGAGACCATCAGAAGCTTAGACCACTCTGATATGGTCCTTACACTAATAACAAAGATGTGGGAAATAATTATTTGGAGCACATCATTCCCCCATTTCTTGGCTTGCACCAAGTGTTTAATGTGGGCCGCCCTCGAACATGATTCCCACCATTACTGGTTACATCAGAGATTGCAGAACAACTCACCAGGGACCAAGTTCAACAAAAGTTTCCCCATCTCATGGAGGCAATCAACGCAATGGGGACCATTGCTTCCTAAAGGGGGGGGGGAATGATCCAGGTGGATATTGGTGCGCACTTGCCAATTCCACTTGAATCCCCACCATTGTTTCTTTCAATTTTTTGGTTTCCTTAATTGTAGCACAATTTACTATTTTTAGCATTTTTTCAGGTCCTAAACTTCCGGAGCCATTTTGAGGCCCTAAACAACGTTATTTTGGCAATATACCACCAACAATTTTTTGATTAAATTGTCTTTTTCGTCGTATTCCTCGAAGATATCTTTCCAACGAGGTATCATGCGCGTCAAACAGAGATAATATGACCAAGTCACGACCCCGGGAAGTTGGTTGTCCAACTAACCCCAATAGGGCCCATAAACTCTTGGTGTTACATCTCCTTGGGTTAGGGTTTTGGTTGTTTAGGGTTTTCTCTTATTGTACAATAATAAAAAGGCCCTAGAGTCTCATTGTAACACAGTTCAGAGGCATGTAGCCACCACATCTCTCCTCAAAGATAAGCTACCATCACCCGAGCCAGTTTATTTCCATTTTTGTTTGTAAGCATATTTTAGTATTTTACATTAATGAAGTGAAGTATTATTTCTATTGCATCTGTGTATTTATGGTTATCTCTGTAAATTTTTGCATTCCTATTTAAATCCGGATCAGCCGGGGAGGTGCTAAGGGAAGATACTGAAAGTTTTTTCGTGTGACTTCTTTTTTTTTTTCTAAATTTTTTAGGATAGGGAGAGTTGAAGTGGTAAGATGTGGGGTAAGGCCTACGCACTTGTGGAAATTATAATTTTCCAAAGCCACGTCCTCATTGTTTGGTAAGTATAAGTTCTACATTTCTCTGCATAATGTATGAATATGGGTCAATATACTAGAACCATATTTTACAATATTTCTAGTGGTAGTGTGAGCACCATTTGGTCCACTAATAAACTAGCAGGGAAAAAGAATTTTGTAAATAACAAGGAAAAGGAGATAGGGGAATTTGAACTGAATACTGATTGTTTTGAACAAGGATTAATAAAGGATCCTAAGCAGATCAATACCTACACAAAAGATATAGTTCTGATAGAGAATATTTTGTTCCTTCTCATCAAGAATCTTCTCTTACTAGGGGGACAACATCTTTGCTTAGTGGTAAGCCTGAAGAGGAATTCCTCTTCAATCCTATTCAAGAACCAAAGTTCCAGACTGATCCAAATCGGATCCATAAATGACTGTCAAAGAACCTTGACTGTATCAGGACGAAACAAATCCTTGAAGAATCCAAAACAACAATCGGAAACACCCTGAACCGGTGGCCATGGCAGCTTGCGTGAAACGACGAGGACCTCAGTCAAAGCGCGTTGATTGAGGCCCATGGAGACTAAGCAGGAGGTTGATGTAGCCCCTGGGAGCCCCGGAACTAGAAAAGGAGCTGATTTTCGATGTGCTGGGCAAACAAGGCCGAAATGGAGGGGCCTTAAGCCCTTGGTCACGTCGGGAGCCGGAGAACCGCAGGCGGAGAAATGAAAAGCGCCAACGTACAAAGGTGGGACCCACGACCTGGAAACCGGCGGTTTTGATCGGGGCGCCCTTGAACAGTAAGAGGTTTTGGAGGAGAACGGAGCGATCCCACTCAGTGATCCACGCGTGGCAGCGGAGGTGAGAGAAAAACCGTCGTGATCTCACGTTATTGGTCGAGCAAGTCAACCGCGCTTGACGTGCATATGACGTTGGATCGTGAAGAACCCAGATCAGATGGCTGAGATTGTGCCCGATAGACAGAAGCGGAATCGACAGGGAATTAAGCCGCGATTTAAGGGGATTTGGAATCTGTTGACCGCCACGGTGGAGAAAGAACGTATCCACGACATAACTGAAGAAACGAATCGACGAGTAGGCTGGCGCTGTTTCGATGGGGACGCGTGGCTACTTCCCGAGCATTCATGCTGACGCTGAACAGGGAACTCCAAGCACACAGGTGGTAGGCAAATCGACGTAGGCAGGACAGGAACCGAACAGGCATGGAGATTGAATGGCTAAAGCCATGAACAAAGACAATCGAAAAAAAGATTCAGAGAGAGGAGGAATAGAGAGGAGTCCAAGCGACCAAGAGAGACAGTGAACAGTGAACCCTGAGAGGAGGACTGAACACAGAGAGCAGTAAAGCCAAGCAGAGGAGACAGAGGGCCGAGCTGACCACAGGTAGCATCGAGCACCAGAGAGCTTGAAGATTCACGCCTTCCCATAGAGGAATATGTCCAGATTGAGCATCACAGTTGGCTCTTTCCACTGTAGACCGAGGGTCACAGAGCTGGTATGAAGGAAAAGAGTCTATGAACTCCGAGTGGCTTGGGGAATCCAAGAACCACCCTACCAAGCAAAATCTGCTTCAGGAGAACTCATATTGAGTCCCTGTATTGTAATTTCTCTACTGAAAGAGACAATAAAATAAGGCCACCACTGAAGCTAGACTGGAGACGTAGCCCTGGAGAATAGGGTGAACTCCTTATTAGAAAGTGTTTGTGTCTTTGTGTTGCTTACTATATTTATCTGTTGTCTTTCCACTTATTTTCTTTGTATTAGCAATCTGATCGATCCGTTGTTTAAATAACACAGAACACACACACCATCACATGAGTCTGTAATACCTTTTGTTTAATAAATCTTCAACTGAGGTCACTCATAGGGTGATTATCAGATCAGGTGGTATCAGAGCTCTAGGCTATAAGGTTAGACAAGCTTGTGTTGGTTTAGCTGTAAATGCTCACTATATCAAAGCTCAAATTAGGAGAAGGAGAGTTGGTGGAAACTAATCCTGAAATTGGGAGAGTCTATTCTCGGAAGACAATGTCAGAAGAAGGTTATATAGGGCTAGACCCTCAATTCATAGAAAGTTTCCTAGCTATAAAGTCTATGGTAGAAGAAATGTATAGGGAATTTAGAAAGCATAAGGGTGAAGATTCATCAGGCTCTAAGAAAGATAAAGAAGAAGATGAATCTCATTCCCATGACCACTCCAAAGGAAAGGGAAAATAAGAAATCTTCCCTACACCTCCTAATAGCCCTATGCATAATAAGAAAGCATCTTTGATTAAGTTAGATGTTAAATTTGATTTGCCTATATATGATGGAGAGCTAAATGCTGAAAATTTGGACAATTGGATTAGAAAAATTGATGTGTATTGCAGAGTACAAAATATAGACTCAGACAAGAGTAAGATTCAGTTGGCAAGCCTATGCCTAGGAGGCACTGCCTTGGTTTGGTGGGAAGGTAGAACCCAAGATGATATGAGGAGGCACGGCAAGACCATCTCTGTCTGGAGTGAATTTGTTACTGCAATCAAAAAGCAGTTCTATCCATTGGCCTACATGCAACAAGCCATGATGAGTTGGCAAACTCTTCGGCAGTTGAAGGGGCAAAGTGTACAAGGGTATACTGAAGAGTTCAGAAAGAGAGCATTGATGTTGGGTATTTCATTAGACTCACCAAAAACTCTTTTGAAGTACATTGGTGGTCTACACAGCTACATGAGGCATACCATCCTCATGTTTAATCCCACTAGTATAGATGAGGTATCTGTACAAGCTACTCATCTAGAAGCTAGAGGAAAGAATGGAAATCCAGAAGTTGGGGGACCATCCCAACCCACTGTAAGCAAGAGAAAGGAGAAAAGAAAGCATAAGTGGAAAGCAAGGAAGGCTAAAACTGCACAAAAAGGTAAAGCTTCATGCACTCACTATGAAAAGGAGGGGCATGATGATGAGCACTGTTGGATTCTGCATCCAGAGCTGAGGCCTAAGAAGTCCAAGGGAAAGAAGAAGAAGACTGTTGCAGCTATTCAGAAAGATTTGGGGTCAGACTTGGGAGATGAAACAATCATTGCAACCATAGGTATAAAAGGTAAGAATTCTGAAGCATCTACTAGTAATTCTGCTCAATCTATTATTGATGAAGAACATGAGAGAAAAAGGCATGAGCTTTTCCATATTCAAGTTCTTTCTAGAAATCAAAAGATTGATACTTTGTTTGATAGTGGCTCACAAGTAAATCTGATTTCTGAAGCAATTGTAAAGAAATTGGGATTAGCAACTACACTTCATAAGAAGCCATACCCATTAGGATGGTTGAATGATAAAGCACAACTACAAGTGACTAGACAATGCAAACTCAAGTTTTCTTTTGGGTCAGCATTTGTAGATGAGGTTGAGTTAGATGTAATTCCTTTGGATATATGTGGAATTGTTTTAGGAAGTCCTTACTTGTATGATAGAAAGGCTATTTTCTATAGAGCTGAGAACAAGTATCTACTTGTTAAAGATGGAATCAAATACTTTGTAAGAGCTCATAAGCTTAAGAATAATTATACTCTCATAAACTCAGGACAGATGAAAAGAATGATAAATTACTGCAAACCGTTCTTACTAATGGTTGTAAAGGAAAAGAAAACTAATAAAACCAATGTATTTGAGGGTTGTAATTCTGATCAGTAAGCTGATATAGAAAAGATTGTTTTAGAGTATGATGTCTTGTTTCAAGAACCTCAAGGTTTGCCACCCAAAAAGGGAATAGTACATGATATTATTTTGCAGCAAGATGTTCCTTTGCCTAACATTGGGATGTACAGGTTATCTGCTTTAGAGAATGCTGAAATCAAGAAGCAGGTGCAGGAGTTGCTCGAGAAAGGGTTCATCAGGCCTAGCACATCATCATGTGGGTCACCAATCGTTTTGGTGAGAAAGAAAGATGGCTCGTGGAGAATGTGCATTGATTATCGAGCACTGAATAAAATAACAATCAAAAATCGTTATCCCCTTCCTCGCATAGATGATCTTTTAGATCAATTGAAGGAAGCTGTTTATTTCACCAAGCTGGATTTGCACAGTGGATACCATCAGGTCAGAGTTGCAGAGCAAGATGCATGGAAGACTGCTTTCAAAACAAAGCAGGGATTGTATGAATGGCTGGTTATGCCTTTTGGCTTGACCAATGCCCCTGCTACTTTCATGATATTAATGAATGATGTACTTAGACCTTTTCTTGATGATTTTGTTATTGTGTATCTGGATGAAATTCTGATTTTTAGTAAAACATGGGAAGAACATTTAAAGCATGTTAAGCAGACATTAGATGTTTTGAAAAGAGAAAAACTTTATGTTAAACTCTCCAAATGTGAATTTGGCAAAACCTCTCTAAATTATTTGGGTCATATAGTAGGGGGAGGTGAATTGAAAATAGACCCCTCTAAAGTGGCAGTCATTGTAAACTGGCCTAAACCCAAGTCTGCTACAGAAGTGAGAAGCTTCTTAGGAGCAGCACAGTATTGGAGGAAGTTCATTTCAAATTTTTCCTCAATTGCATCTCTCTTACATGCTTTGACAGGATTGAACAAGGTGTTTCAGTGGGGAGGCAAACGGCGGAAAGTCTTCGACACCTTGAAAGAAAAAATTAGTACAACACCTGCACTAGCACTGCCAGATCTACAAAGAACATTTGAAATCCAAACTGATGCCAGTGACTATGCCATGGGAGCAGTGTTGACACAACAATGTAAACCCATATGTTATCATTCTGAGACTTTTAACCTTGCAGTAGTCAACTATCCTACCTATGATAAAGAATTGTATGCATTAGTTCAAAGTGTGAAAAAGTGGAAACATTACTTAATGGGTAAAGAAATAGTAATACGTATTGATCATCAACCACTTCAATACCTACACTCCCAAACTAAGTTGCAACAATCAAGACATTACAGATGGATGGGTTTTCTACAACAGGTTCATTTAGTCATCAGATATAAAAAGGGCATACATAACAAGGTTGTAGACATGTTATCTAGACCCATTATAAATGCATCTACCATACTTAAGCATAATTCTATGTTGCATGAAAGCTACATAGAACAGTGTGCTCAGGATATGGACTTTAAAGATGTATATGCAACTTTGAGTCAAGGCAAAAGAGTAGAAGGATTGGACTATCATGTGAAGGACCGACTCTTATATCCTTGTGGGAAACTCTGCATTCCACAAACTGAGAGAGCAAAGATAATTAGGGAAGCACACACTTCTATGATATCAGGTCACTTTGGGGTAAGTAAAATAGTTGCACAGCTGCAAAGGTTCTGTTATTGGCCGAGAATGAGTGAGACAGTTTCTAGATACGTAAAGGGATGTGCTATGTGTGCTAAAAGCAAGCCCAACAACAGAAAACTAGGCTTGTACACTCCATTGCTAGTTCCTTCTCACCCTTGGGAAAAAATTTCCATGGATTTTGTTGGAGGACTACCTAAATCTAGGAAAGGTCATGATTATCTATATGTTGTTGTGGATAGGTTCAAAAAAATGTATATTTTGATACCCTGTAGTAAACATATTACAACTGAACAAACTACAAAATTATTCTTTGAACATGTATGGGTTCATTTCGGATTACCCACTTCTATTGTATCTGATCGAGACACCCGATTTGTGGGGAAGTTTTGGTCCAGTCTGTGGGAACTAATGGATGCCAAATTGAAGAAAAGCACAACTTTTCATCCACAAACAGATGGCCAGACAAAAGTAGTTAACAGGACAATGATCCAGTTACTGAGAGGATATTGCAGCAAACACCCTAAGCTTTGGGATGAACACTTGTGTTATGTGCAGCATGCTTACAATAGAGCCAAACACTCTTCTACCGAGAGATCTCCTTTTGAGACCTGCTTTGGTTTCATACAAAGGTCTCCCTTGGATTTTGTCTTTGGTAAAGATACCATGGTTGATAGACACAGTGATTTGGACAGGGCAACTAGGTTCATTGAACAAATCTAGGAGATCCACCAGGCAGTACGGGAATAGCTAGAAAAGAGCCAGGCCAAGTACAAGGCTAGGCATGATAAGCATCGGATGGAGCATAGCTTTCAAGTTGGAGACCAAGTCTGGTTGTATATCAGCAAGGACAGGATGCAAGGTGAAGGAAAGAAGCTAAAACCTATCAGGTATGGACCCTTCAGGATACTTGAGAAGATTGGTGAAAATGCTTTTCGCCTTGATCTGCCAGCTTACATGCACATCTACTCAGTCATGAACGCAGATTGCTTGAGGTTGTTTGAACCTTCAATGATTGAGGATCCTGAAGAGCGGAGTCAATTACCTTCTGTTGACGACCTGCTACCTGAATATCTTAATGAGTTGCAGGAAGATATAGTGCTGGACAGGAAGGTAAGGACGACGTGCAGTGGACAAGTGGAATACCTCAGGATTGGGCTTAAAGGTTCGAAGCCGAGCAATGCGAAGTGGATTGAGATTGGACAAGTGAGATAGCAGTTTCCTCACTTAGTTGATGCTTGAAGAAAACCAACTTTTGGTGGTCCAAAAGCTTTTCAGTAGGGAGGCTGTGATCCAAATCGGATCCATAAACGACTGTTAAAGAACCCTGACTATATCGGGATGAAACAAATCCTTGAAGAATCCAAAACAGCAATCAGAAACACCCTGAACCAGTGGCCATGGCAGCCGGCGTGGAATGACGAGGACCTCGGTCAAAGCATGCTGACCGAGGCCCATGGAGACTGCGCAGGAGGTCGATGTAGCCCCTGGGAGCCCCAGAACGGGAAAAGGAGTTGATTTTCGATGCGCGATTAGCGCCTAATCACGCATCGCTGGGAAAACAGGGCCGAAATGGAGGGGCCTTAAGCCCTTGGTCACGTTGGGAGCTGGAGAACCGCGGGCGGAGAAACGAAAAGCGCCAACGTACGAAGGTGGGACCCACGACCTAGAAACCAACAGTTTTGATCGGGGCGCCCTTGAACGGTAATAGGTTTTGGAGGAGAACAGAGCGATCCCACTCAGTGATCCACACATGGCAACGGAGGTGAGAGAAAAACCGCCGTGATTGCGCGTTATTGGTCGATCAAGTCAACCGCGCTCGACGTGCGTATGACGTTGGATCGGGAGGAGCCCAGATCGGACGGTTGAGATTGAGCCCGATAGACAGAAGCGGAATCAATAGGGAATTAAGCCACGATTTAAGGGGATTTGGAATCCGTTGACCACCACGGTAGAGAAAGAACGTATCCCTGACATAACCGAAGAAACGAATTGACGAGCAGGCTGGCGCTATTCTGATGGGGACGCGTGGCTACTTCCCGAGCGTTCATGCTGATGCCGAACAGGGAACTCCAAGCACATAGGCGGTAGGTGAATCGATGTAGGCGGGAGAGGAACCGAACAAGCATGGAGATCGAATGGATAAAGCCATGAACAGAGACAGTCGAAAAAAATATTCAGAGAGAGGAGGAATAGAGAGGAGTCCAAGCGATCAAGAGAGATAGTGAATAGTGAACCCTGAGAGGAGGACTGAACATAGAGAGCAGTAAAGCCAAGCAGAGGAGACAGAGGGCCGAGCTAGCCATAGGAAGCATCGAGCACCAGAGAGCTTAAAGATTCAAGCCTTCCCATAGAGGAATCTATTCGGATTGAGCATCACAGCTGGCTCTTTCCACTGTAGACCGAGGGTCACAGAGCTGGTAGGAAGGAAAAGAGTCTGTGAACTCCGAGTGGCTTGGGGAATCCAAGAACCACCCTGCCAAGAAAAATCTACTTCAGGAGAACTCATATTGAGTCCCTGTATTGTAATTTCTCTGTTGAAAGAGACAATAAAACAAGGCCACCACTGAAGCTGGACCGGAGACATAGCCCTGGAGAATAGGGTGAACTCCTTATTAAAAATTGTTTGTGTCTTTGTGTTGCTTACTGTATTTCTCTGCTGTCTTTCCACTTATTTTCTGTGTATTGGCAATCTGATCGATTCGTTGTTTCAATAACACAGAACACACACACCATCACATGAGTTTGTAATACCTTTTGTTTAATAAATCTTCAACTGAGGTCACTCATAGGGTGATTATCAGATCACAGACAACTGACTTTGAAGGATCTGCAACTCACGAGGGTCCCACTCCCTTCTAGTTCGATATGGCTCATCTAGAGGGTATTGGTACTACTACAGATGGGGACTATCATGAGAAGGAAGAGGAACCAGTTACATTTGAATTTCCTATTAAAGATTTTGTTGGAGCCAGTCAGATGAAAAGCATTCCTCCCTCTACCTTGCCTAATTTTCGTGGTACCTTTAGGGAAGAACCATATACCTTCTTATTTGAGTTTTATGTATTGTGTAGGAGCTATGATTATTCTTCAAATTATCAAAAGTGTAAGTTGTTTCCTACCACATTAAAATAAGCGGCCTTCATGTGGTGTATGGGATTGAGCGCAAACTCCATTTCAACAGGGGATGACATGGAGAAGGTATTCTTGAGAAAGTATCAGGATTACTATAAAACTAGGGACATCAGAGAAGAAATATTTGGCATGAACCAGAAAGAGGAGGAAAGCCTAGAGGATTTCTTGGAAAGATTCCAGTACAATTTGCAAAGATCCAAGATGAACCAGTTGAAAAAATAAACCTTGAGAACAATTTTGCTAAGGGCCATAAGACCGGAATCTTTGGAGGTTTTGAACATGATGCGAGTAGGTGATGTATCAAAATTGAGATATGATGATGTGTGTGAGTTATGTCGATGATATTCGAGGGGAAATTATAAGTTTGAGAGAGGATAAATAGATGCTTCTTCTAGGCTCATCAAACTAGTTGCAAGGGTTGGGGTAACGAGAGCTGAAATTGGTAATTTATTTGAAAATTTGAAAATTGACATTCTTAGCACTTTGTCTTCACAGTTGGATTTTTTGCAGGCTAAGAAGAAACATGAGGAACTGGAAAAGGTCCTAGCTGTGTTCTGCTCCAAATGTAGGAAGAAACATCCCTTGAGGGAGTGTCCTGCATCCAGTATAGAGGTATGTCAAATTTGTGAAGTTGAGCATTCTATTGATAAATGTCCTTCTTTTCCAGAGATTAAAGCAGCATACCTAGTAGATCAAGAAGTTGCCAGTGCACTTTATGCAATGACACCTCAAGGTCCCTAGCAACCACATCCTACAGGTATGTCATAGCAACATTTTCAATTTCCTTATACCCAAAATTAGATGTGGAATTTTCCAATGCCCTGGTAGCCCTAGCTTCCATAACAAACTTTACAGGGAAACTTTCCTTACCCTGTTGCACCAAATTATCCCCCTCAAAATTTTTATTCACCACAACCCATACCACAACAAGTAGTTTAGCCACAACCACAACTTCAGTTGCCTGCCCTACCAACTCAATCATGTCCCACACAACTTCCCGCCCAGTCAATATGCAATCTCAACAATAAATTTGTCCAACCTACTCACAATGTTGGAGCGGCCACTTATCCCACTTATCCTACCTATTGCATCACACCTCAGCCTCTGCAGAAAATTTTTGTACCTTTGCTGCAGGAAATTAAACTTAGGTTAGGAAAAGTGGTGACCCAACCTGGAAAAATTGAAGAGATTATAGAGGAAGAAACCCTTGATACACCTGAAATAGAAAATATACAATAAATAGTAGAACAAAACATTATAAGATCACAAAAACCTTACTCATCTCAAATTGTCTAGCCTCCATTTCCAAAGAGTTTGGAGGTGAAAGAAATAATGAAACAACCCAAGTTTGATCTAGTATCCGAATTAAGAAATGTATGCATCAATATTCCTTTACTATAAGAAACTAGGGATATCCCAATTTATGCTAAAACAGTTAGGGAACTATGCACCAAAAATCCAGGGAGACAAAATAAAGAATCTTGTACAATTCAAGTAGGTGGAAAACTTGCAAGCCTTATGTCTATTGGATTTGCCATTGAAAAGTATGTATACCCTGGAATACCCGTGGTTTCGACCTTCATCAATGGATACAAAATAAGAAATATCTTAATTGATTTGGGTGTAGCCATTAATGTAATGAAGATGGAAACATTGTCCCATATAGGATCCTTTGACTTGCTTCCTACCCCTATTGTATTAGAATTGGCAGACAGATCTAAGGTCAAGCCAGAAGGTGTATTGGAAGACATTGTCATTTCATTAGATTCCTAGGAATATCATACAGAATTTTATGTTCTTCAGCCTAAGACCAGTTTGGGAGGGCACCCTTTGATCTTGGGGAGACCTTGGTTGGCCACAACAGATGCCTTCATAAGGTGTAGACCAGGAAACATGACCATCACCCATGGGGCTGAAACTAAACACATCAATCTATATCCCCCTACTAAACCCATCTTAAAATCAGGAGATACTCATTCGATTGATGAAGAACATAATTCATAAATTATCCACCTAGTGTTGACAAAAGCCCAAGTTATGAGCCTTAAAGAGAACTGAGGAAAATTTAATTAATTGCTATATTTCAAATCCTGGTTTTTCTCGAAATTCAGAGGGATAGTCAAGTCATGAGACATATGTTATTGTTTTTTTGCTAGAATAGAACTTCCAAGGACATGGTACAATAGCTGAATTAAATTCAACCCTCTTATCTGCATTTCCTGCAATGACTGAAGGTGGAGGCAAGGTAATTAAGATATTTCCCAAAAAAACTTTAAATATCAATTATGCCTTAACTCATGAACAGGAAAATCAATTAAGACAAAAATTGAAAGACTTTTTAGATACATTTGCTTGGGAATATACAGATATGAAGGGTATTCACCCGGACACTTGCATTCATCATATTTATATAGAAGGAAATTCCAAGCTTGTAAGGCAACCACAAAGAAAGATGAATCCTTCTTTAAGAGAAATTGTAAAAGATGAACTTCATAAGCTATTAAATGTAAGATTCATTTATCCCATTTTAGACAGCCAGTGGGTATCTCCATTGGTTATCATCCTTAAGAAGAATGGAAAATGACGAGAGTGTGTAGATTACAGGGAACTAAATAAAGCTACATTAAAAGACCTTTGTCCCTTACCTTTAATAGATCAAGTGCTGGACACCTTAGCAGGAAAGATGTATTTTTCTTTCTTAGATGGGTTCAGCGGGTACAACCAGATCAAGATAGCTCCAGAGGACTAGGATAAAACAACATTCACATGTCCCTGGGATACTTATGCATATAAGGTATTACCATTTGGTCTATGCAACGCACCAACCACATTTCAAAGGGTGATACTTGGTATTTTCTCTGATCTTTTACATGATTGTGTAGAGGTTTACATGGATGATTTTACGGTAATGGGTGATACTTTTGAAGAAGATTTACTTAATCTTAGAAAAAATTTGCAAAGATGTAGAGAAACTACTCTTTCATTAAGTAATAAAAAATGTTTTATGATCATGACTGAAGGAATTGTTTTGGCTCATCATGTTTTTGTTGTAAGAATTAAAGTTGCCCTGGAAAATATTGAAGTGATTGTGAATATGCCTCCACCAACTAGCCAAAAGGGAGTCATAATTTTCCTTGGGCATGCAGGCTACTACAGATGGTTTATTGAAAATTTTACCAAGGTAACCTCGTCACTGTTTAAATTATTGATAAAGTAATTTGAATTTCGTTGGAATGATGAATGTCAAACTTCATTTGACACACTCAAGGATAAGCTTTCTTCAACACCTGTATTGAGAGGACCAGATTGGAAATTTCCATTTCATATTTCCATTGATTCCGCTTATTCAGCTATAGGGGCAGTGTTGGGCCAAAAGGAACACCTCTTAACCTATGCTATTTATTTTGTTAGTAAAAATTTGACTCGCGTTGAATTGAATTATACCGTAACTGAGAAAGCATTCCTCAATGTGGTTTATGCTATTAATAAGTTTATACATTGCATCATTGGCTATGAAGTTTTTGTACATACCGATCATTCTGTTATTCGGTATCTCATGAATAAACCAATTACTAACAGTAGAATTACAAGATGGCTTTTGTTGCCGTGGGAATTTGAAATCATTGTATTGGATACGTCGGGAAAAGAAAATCAAGTAGTTGATTTCCTTTCTAGGCTCAACCATGAAGATGAGGATGTTCTTATTAATGATAGCTTCCTAGATGAGAATTTGTTTTCCATTTCTGCCAAATCACCTTGGTTTGCAGATATGGCTAATTACCTTGCTACAGGGAAGTTACCACCTTACTTCTCATCTAATCAGAAAAAGAAAATTATTAGAAAAAGTGTTGCTTACTCTTGGATAAAAGGAGACCTATTTTTCACTGGACCTGATTTGATTATTCGTAGGTGTGTTAGAGAGGACGAGATATATGACATCTTGAGAGCTTGCCACGATGAACCCTATGGAGGGAACTTTGCAGACAAGAAAACAACCTATAAAATCCACCGCTCAAGTTATTGTTGGCCAAGTATTTTCAAATATGCAGAGTATGTTCGTAAATGTGATAGTTGCCAAAGAATAGGGTGACCTGTTCAAGTAGATGAAATGCCTTTGCAGCCACAAGTTCTCATAGAACCATTCAAGAGGTGGGCTCTTGAATTTGTAGGCCCCATTAATCCCATGTCCAAAGGTAAGAAGTATATTTTAGTGTGTATTGATTATGTTATGAAGTGGGTGGAAGCAAAAGCAGTACCTAGAGCAATAGAGAGAGTAGTGGTAGATTTTCTCTTTTCTAAAATTTTTGTAAGATTTGGTGTACCAAGGGAAATTGTTCCTAATTAGGGCACCTAGTTTGTGTCTAATCTTGTGCAGGGAATTGTACAAAAATATCATATCACTCATCGGAAGTCCATTCCCTACCATCCATAGGCCAATGGGTAGGTGGAATCAACAAATAGGGTGTTGGAAACAATCTTGACTAAGATAGTGAAACTACATAAAAAGGATTGGTTCGATCGACTTCCCGAGGCCTTACAAGCCTGCAGAATCACATGGAGAAACACTACTAGCTTCTCTTCGTATGATATTTCCAATTGAATTTTTGATCATAACTTTTAAGCTGGAAGCAGATTTGGGCATAGATTTCACTGGGGCACAACAACATAGGAACATGCAGATCAACGAACTAGATGAGATTAGGTAGGATTATTTTCAACATACTGACCTTATCCAACAACAAAGGGATAAATGGCATGACAGATACATTAAGAAGAAGTAGTTTAAGGAAGGATACTGGGCATTGTTGATCAATTCAAAATTCAATAATTTCAAAGGACAATTTAACACACATTGATAATGGATCTGTTCAAATCAAAACAATAGATAATGAAAATCTCACCTTCTTAGTGAATGGAAATAGACTCAAGTTATATCAAAAGCCCCAATCTATGGAGGAATGCTTGGAGGATATTGTGAAGAAGAAAGAGTTGGAAATGGTAGGAAAAGGGGGTATCTCTTTCACTACCTCTTCTTGATTTTCTACCACAATAAATTGAGCTTACTTTTTCCTTCTTGTGCTCAGTAAACCATGAGAGGAGTGTCTATTGGATACAATTTTATTCCTTTTCCAGCTCCACTAGACTATTTACGGGAAAGGAACCCAATTGGAGTTTTCTTTTTAGTATTTTAGATCCTCTAAAATTGAAATCTGGCGAGCATGAACTCCCTTGGGCTCGTTAAAATCATAGGACAGCAGATCCCTCGAGATCCCCAAGTAAATTATGTTTCATACCTTAATAAATCTTTGGTTTTCTCATGTTGGACTGAGGTGGGATTCTCTAAGGCCCTCCTTCCAACAATCTTGTCCCATTGACATCAGTGCATTATCTAGGTTCAAGATCAGAGATATGTGATTCCTTGAAGCATGTATACATCAATGACAGGCTATCTCGCCTGCAACAATGGAGATTCATCAAGGCTCCTTGACTACTGGATCCTGTAGGGGGTTCGACAACAACTTATCTATTCACACCTGCTAGGATGCATCGGTTGTACCTTGGTCCTCACTTTCATTATTGGTGATGGACCTTGTGTTGATTAACAGTTGATCTTAAACGACCTGTAATCCAATGAGATCACTGCACATTCGACTTCGACACATTTATTCATGTAGCAGGGAATTGTACAAGGATAGGTAAAGATGGAGTTCAATATTTTTCTTGCTGACAAATCAATACGAGTTAGAAATAAATAAGACAACAACCTATAACAACAACAATTAAAGGAAATTTGCATCATCATTTTGATAGAAATATAGTGGGATTCCTTCATATGAATTTTTGTTTTCTACAAAATTCACGAATTCCTGTAGAAGGATTTCCTGCAGAAGAATTTCCTACAACAGAGTATTGGTTGTTGCACTCTCGATATTATTCAAATAATTCCAGTAGAACATCTCTTCAAGGACCTGAAAAGCATTAATTTGATTACCAAAGTCTTCAAAGCTAATCAAAACCATGATATTTTATGATCTTGCATGCGATATGGGTTTTCAAAGTGGCTTATCATTTTAAAGCAAGTGCGGTCGTCATCTCCAGGTACCTGACCATTGAAAGGTAAGTTGAGAAGGTATGTTTGACGTCAAGTACTTGAGGTAAAAAGTAATGGTACGAGTTTTTTTAAATTTGCATTATTACGAGTCATAGTCATCCTTCCTTAATAAGGTAGCTATGAGCCATTTTATGTCATAACATGAGTTCCCATTCCTGATAATTACCTCGATGTGTACTATGGTCATTTCTCCAATGAAAAATCTACAGAACGGATCATGATTGTAATCATGATCATGTCCTGTGCCATATGAGCTTGCCTTATTACACCGTTCCTTTCTTAATTGAGCCATTTGCACTTCTATCGATTTTGAAATACCTTGCATAGCCTTGAAGGATGTTGAAAGGCTGAACCAAACTCTGCTCTCCCCTACTCTTAGTGTCTTTCAAACATGTGTTCAGTCATCAAGTTTGAACCACAGGGTCCAGCATTGTTGGATGCACATCCACAGAGCAAGAAGAGATTGAAGAAGGTGGGGTAGATTTCATTGTTTCTAAAGTTTAATGGGCATAATTATGAAGTGACCAAGTCCTTTTCCCTAAATTTGAATCGAGATCGAGCACATGTGGGCAACATAAATTTGAAATTGATGGAAGAGATGGTGGATTAAGCTTGTGAGATTATGTGGGAAGGAGAACGTTGGTTCAAAAACCAACGATTTAACAGTGAAATATGTGCACCTTTCCTGAGGAAGGAGCATGAAAATCCAGACTAGGGTAAAGGGATTTCGCAAGGCTACCTTCAAAGTAAGTATCGATATCTTATTTTTATCTTGCAAAAATATATTACCTGTGAGGGCCAATTTCGATTTTCTTTTCTTTTTCATATTCAGCTCCTTAAGTCATTTTTGGGATAAACCCCTAAACCTACCATATTACTTGAGGATGTCTTTGTTGAAAATGGCCACTTCCGCTCAGGAGAGGGTGGAATACATAGAAGAAAACCTTTACCAACATGGCCTTGTCAAAATTATTATGATACAGGTTTTAAGGAAGCAGAACAAGACCTGGGAAGAATTTTAATCAGAAAATTATTTTTTGGATGATGAGGAAGTTCCCAATTTACCAGAGACTGGGGAGGATTAGCCAAAAGAGAGATCGAAGAAGAAACCTCGAAATCGTGACCAACTAAAAGAAGAAGGTAAGAAAGAAGAGGACGTCATGGTGACCGGGGAGACTGTGGGAAAGAAGCCAAAGCCATCATTGTGCGCCACTCCTCCTATCAGGTGTTTCACTAGAAGCCAAGCTTCTAAGATGGTTACGAAGGAAAGTGAAGAGGAGGGTGTACAATAGACAAAGACTAGCTGGAAGGTTAAGAAACCCCTGGGAGTATCTAAGGGGAAGAAAATACAGATTGAAATGGCCAAGTTCATTGATAAGGAGGAATGGGAGGCCACATCCTTTCAAACCCAACAATTTCAGGAAAGCATGGATAAAACTATGGAAAATTGTCAAGAACGAGAGGAACAAAAAATTCCTCATTTGTCTCAAGGATAGAAAGAAGATGAAGGAACTTCCAAGAAAAGCCAGTTGCGCAAGGAGCTGGAGGAAACTATAACTGATCTTACCTTGTTCGAAAGAGTTCTTCATAGGGAGAATGAGACTTTGAAAGAAAACAACATGCACCTTCAGAAGGATTTGGATGAATTGAAGACCAAGCATGAGAAGGCGTGCAGAATAATGAAAAAGAACCAGGTCCAAATAGACCATTTTCACAAGAAAAATGAGGAATACAGGAACATGGTTCAAAAGGCTGAGTCTAGCAGAGCATAATTGGATCATCTGGCTGCAGTGGATGCAACACAAGGAAAAAATAAATTTTCTTTCTGAAGCTACAACAATTTTGCTTGCATAGGGACATGCAAGATGCTAGGTGTGGGGGAGATGTTGAGCCTAGATTTTGGCCATTTTTGACAACACTTCTAAGGCTTTTCTTTCCCCTTCAAAACTCTTTTTGACCTCCAATTACCCTATTTTTTCCATTTAATACCTTGTTTTGACTAGAAGGGTGTTGTGGACTCTAAGGTATGCAAATGACTCCAAATGTATCATTTCATTTTATTCTTAAGTATTTTGAGGTTAAATGCTACCTAATTAACTTATCTACAACTTTGAGGGTACTAATCAAATTTCATGTAGACCAACCGTATTTTGGGACAGTTCTGCAATTCCCTGTAGAATATCAGCGATTTCCTATAGACGCACTGATTTCTTGTAGAAGCGATGATTCCTTGTAGAAGCACTGATTTTTGGTAGAAGCAATGATTTCCTGCAGTAGCGCCGATTTCTTGCAGAGACTGCAATGGTTAGGTATGTTCTGGTCAGCCATAAAAGGAACATGAACATGGGTTTTGCTAGAAAATCCATCTACATGGATGCTATCCTATTGGCTGCTCTAGAATAGCCTTCGAAACTGCCTAGATCGTTATTCCTTTCATCTCTGGCTGAATTAGGAAAACAACTCCAGCGATCAAACAAAGTTAGTTTGATCCATGCTTTCATTCATGGATCAAACCCAGGATGTCGATTCACTATTTTTTCTAATTTATTTTAGCAAACATTTGTAATATTTTAGTCTTTTCTTAATTTGGGCAAAGTCTTTGCCCACACACTTGTATAAAGAAAATTACATTTGATTTGTATGAGGATGTCGGATGTATCAGAATTTTGTAATGTTGTAATCATTTTCCATATTAATATAAAGTTTGATGTTCTACTGATATTGATTTGTAAGCTCATTTAGTAGTTAAGGGGTTGTGAGTAAGGGAGGGTCCCCCCTTTACTCGCAACTCTAAGTAGTTGTATATTTGTATTCATTTAATTTGTCTTTTATGTATTAACATGAATTATTTACACAGTTTCATTTTCTCTTTACTGGTTATAGCAACGCATGTTTAATGATCAATGGTAGAATTTTTTCATCAATGTGTTTGAGTTATGCATTTCATGTTTCAATGTACATTGTAAGTGATTGGGAATGAGTTGGTTTACTTGTTGTTGATTAATCTTATATCTTTTCATGATCTACATCAACAATCTTAGGTGTTGTAGAGAGATGAATTATCTACTCCATAGCCTTTCTTGCTAAGTGATGAGAGAGAGAAAAGAGATTTGGGATTGTGTGTGAATTTTTATGCACTGGAGTATTAGCCTGCATATATTTTGCATTGCACCTCACAAGGTTACGATTAGCCCTGGTTGATAATTTATGTTTGTCAAAACTATAAGTCTATATTACAGGTGGAACCAGATAAAGATTACAGGTGGAACCAGACAAATATTTCCAACAAGATGTTGGAAACTACATCACTACTGAGAGGGGTGGGGAGGGGACGGGGGGGCCGTGTTGAATTAGTAGTTATGGTCTTTATTCAATTTTAAATATTTTTCCCACAATATCAAATAACCATGCACATTCACAACATTAGCTTAACTAAATATGAAAGCAATAATAAACTCAAAGCATAATAATCATGAGAAATATTAACACAAGCATGCACACATAAGAACACAAGTATTTCTAATGGAAACCCTTTCGAGAGAAAACCACCCTGCTACCACTGCACTGCTCATTTCTTTTATTAATCTGTTGCACAAATTTTACATGGATTAGCATACACCCTATTGTGGCCACAACCCCCACCCCAATAATTTTTCAATAAAATCATGGGGACCCTTAGTTTTTGAACCCCCTCCTTTACTAACATTATGGCAAATTTTGAATTTTATGATCTTTATTACTTGCCGCAAGGTTTTTCAATCATGTTGGTTCTTATCATATTTTTGCACATCCTTCATTTTTTCCATTATGATTGACGCTTTTGGATTTTTGGCACCTCTTCGCTATCCTTTGAGTTCATGAAATAATTTTCATGTTGGTCATGAAAATGCGACATGGAAGCTTCGGTTGCTACATCAACTTACATATGGCTTTTGTTTTCATTGGTTAGCATTCCCTAGAGATAACTTGGCACATTAAGTCACATTCAATTAATGGTCATATTGGTTGCTTATTTCCATCACATTCCTTGGCATACCTGCATCATCTAGACAATGTAAGATTAATTTTTTTTAATTCATCGCATTTACTTGCCAGACCTACCTGAAACCTCCAATGCAACATTATTTTTAACTTCTCGGGCATTTAGAGCTTGCGTAACAGATCCATGTTGGCAATCAAAATATTTGAAAAAACCATTTTCTATTAAACATGACGTTTCTTTCCGTGTATCACTGGAAAATCCTGTCATTTTGATCAATATCACCAAATTCTGGAACCGAATCTCAAATCTCAGGATTAAGAATCATGAAATTTGAAGATTAGAATATCGAATATGTTTATGGCTGCCTTGACATGTTAATCTCTCATTCATTACTTTGTTGATTAATTTTTTTGCAAGTATGCAGGCTATTGTGAATCTACCAGGTGGCCATATTGGATACATATGAGACTAGAAGGTGCGCTTTGGTTAGAGTTTGGTGCATAAAACCTCCAACCGAATTCTCTTTGGTAGAAGCAAGGACTGTAGGAATCAATAACAAAGCAAAAAAAAGGGTTTTGGAAGACATTTAAAAAGGCAGGAGAAGACGGAAAAGGGGATGCAAATATAGGGAAGAGAGGCATAAATTCTTTTTGCATACCCAATTTATTTGTAAAGGGGGCTTTTGAGTATTAGAGAGGCAAAGGATTTTCACTCGTGTAGTTCTTTGTTATTCCACGAGAACAGTTTATATTTTTTAGATTAATGGAGTATTATTATTTTTTGTAACCAACAATTAAGCATTATTGTTTTGTTGTGATCATTATTGAATAAATCATTCAGTTTCAATTTAATGAATATGATTGTTCCATTTCCAGTGTTATTATTGGAATGTTAATGATCTATGCTCAAATTAAAATGTTGTTAAGCTATCTTGTAGGATTAAATATTCAAAATTTGAAATTGAATGTAGCATATGAACAAAACCTTATTGCTTTAAACTACTAGCTATCTATGAGCTTAAAGTAATAAGTTTTTGTACTATAAATGTCATGTTATTTGAACTATTTCAGTATTGTGGCATGAACTTATTGTTCTTATGTAATTTCTCCACTTTAATTCAAAGGTGTTAGAAAGTATATTTTTGTTAACTATTTAGCAGGAATTTGTTTGTATACACTTGTTTGAACAAGGATTAGGTCTTGGAACTATTTCCCTGGCCTATTACCTTTATCCTATTCCAAATTCAACATTTTTATTTTTCTTTTCCCTTCCTTTTACATCTTTCTCTTGATTGGGACAAGGATCTATTTCTCATCCTAGACAAGATTATTTCCTTTTTGCATAGTTTTGCATCTGCATTTAAGCTTTGTAAAGCCCTCTCTCAAAGAGGCGAAAATCATTAAATTATGGTTTGATCAACCTTCAATTTGATCAAAAGTTTTTGTTGATCTATTCCCTTAATTTACATCATTAAAGATCAATATAAAGGAGTTGTAAAATTATTGTATATTTTGTATTATGTTAATTTATCTTTTTTTATTCTTTAACCTAGATCTTTTATAATTTTCTTTTATTTAATTTTAATATTTAATTTGACAATTTAGTTAGAATTAATAATTTTTTTTATTTTAATAAATAACATTATAGAGCTGCCCCCGACCGGGGTGATAAAGTGGAAGGGTATAGGCATGATGCCTGACAGAAGGAGAGGACGGCCAGGACTGTCGACCAATGCCCACATGCTTGTACAACAGGGAGTGGTAGCATCCTGCATGACCACTGGACAACCTAACGAGAGAAGTGGCGTAAGGCGGGCGATTATGAGGAGAGAGGGTGTTGGGAACGACAGCAATAGAAGGATGGGATGGAAGGTAGGTGTGAAGGGGTATGTTAGGGTGGTAAGAGTAGGGAGAATGAATAGAACGCAGAGAAGGGAAGACGGGAGCAGGGCAGCGCAGAAGTCTGGGAATTCTTTGGTTGAGCATATTGAATCCAGGTATGTTTCTTTCCTGTAATTCCCACTGAGAATTATAGTATGTCGAGCGAGGGTGGTGAGCTTTGGTACTTGGGAAAGGGGCTATGAAGGGGTAGACCTGAGGATAGGGATGAGGGGCGGAGGGATAACTTAGAATTGTTGTCTATTAGGACCCAGGGCATAGGCGCGACCAGGGAGTGCAAAACTCTGATAAAGGGTTGGCCCTGGGTAACAAAGGATGAGAATTCTCGAGAGGAATGGAGGTTAGACTACCCGACCTCTTTCCTTAGAATGCAGTGGGGGAGAGCCAAGAAATCCTAGAGCGACAGAGAGGGGCTGAATTGGTGGGGATTCTAAGAAAGAAAAAGATGATGAAGGAATGGATGTGCGAAGATTTTCTAGATCTAATGTTTCTTGTTGATAATTATAAACAGGGTTCTGATAACGATGCGATGGCCCGCCTAAGTAGAGGTAGGGGCCATGGGGGTTGAGGGCGTTCAAGCCAGGAAAAAAAAGAACCTATCACCTCGGAGACCGCAGAGCCTAAAAAGGGTAGGAGACCCATCGATGTGACGGTCAATGAGGCGGCCAGAGCCTACAGAGAAGGAATGGATGCCGGCATCCGTAAGTTGATCCAGGAGATGGAAGGCAACATAATAGAGGAAGACTCATAACCAGAAATGGAAGAATGGAGGGACCTCGTCCCCGACCCAGGGAACACTAGGGGCGGGTTGTCTCTATTTAAATAAACCTTGCAAGTGTACTGGGTCATGAAGCGTCAGCTAGCTAGAGCTTTGGAACAGGTGGCGGGGGAGATGGCAGAAATTACGCGAGGCACGCTCGCCTCAAAAAAGAGCTGAAGAATATGCAACTTCTGTTGTTCATGCAGGGTAGCAAGATGGATAGGATCCAACATAGAATTATGGAGCTGTCTCCGGCGCCGGGTGACTCTGTTGCAACACTGGCCATCATGGATTCCGAGCAGGATGATAACAAGGACTAGTATTTTATACTTCAAGTTATGCTGGACTTTTTAGTGGATAGCTTTTATTTTTCTTGTCTTAGTATGTCTGTCAAGACCATAAACTGTATATCTAGTTGTGAAGTGTATCTAGCTTGGGTGGAAAGACTTGTTAAATTTTGCTACTGAATGGCTTATCACAGGTTCAGGTGGCCAACAGACTTGGTTTCCCATTTGGGCAAGCTGAGGCCACCCAGATTTTGTATATGGAACAACTTGCTATTATAAATACAAAAGAGGATCCACCATAGCTTACAAAAAAAAAACATTATAGAGCTAACTTAAAGAGAATTAGGAATGATTTTTATATTAATCTAGAGACTAAATTTAACTAGATTAAATAGTAGATAAACTATACTGGATTTAACTTTAGTAGAATATTAATATCACCTTAGGACTAACCTTTTTCTATTCTAGTAATAAATAGATAGTATAGAAGTAATAACATAGTTATAGATTAGATTATTAATAGTATATCATAGCTTATATTTAGGTAATATTAACCTGAGCCTAGGATATACTAATATTAGAATATTTATAGTAATATAGAGTAATATCTAATACAACTTTAATGCATAGTTTAGTATAATACATCAAGGCTAGACTAACACTTAGACTAGGATAAGCTAACCTTAGGTTTAGGTTAATTGATTCATTAATTCAGCTTAAGGATTTACTTCTTTACAAGAGCTTTGCAAGAAGGTAGATCCGATATTTCTCTTTCGGTTGGTAAGAAATATAAACACCACAAGTTAGCAAGAAAGGAAAGAGGGTAACTGGACCCAATTGAACCGATCGAAACCACCAATAGAAACATAAAAGGGTCTAATTTGGGACCCTAATCGGCTGGTCTACCTTACATGTTTATGAGGTCATTTTTTCCCATCAACACACCCATAAGTCAGAAGACTCAACTTCCTTCATAGTGTGCTAGCACCTATCAGATAGGAAATTTGTTTCTCTCATAGATCTACGGAAATTTATCCATTGGAAACTCTCATGACCAACAATCATCACCCAACTACCATTAGACTATCCAACTCCTATTGGCTTGAGAAATATGTTCCTTCTATTGAATCTTCCAAATCACTATCTACTCTGAAGCATCCATAGCTTCACTTCTTCCATGCGAACCACGTTTCAGAATATTTCACATTCGGTTCTCAATTCACCCAACAAGAGCAACCCAACAACACCATCTTTCTGCACATAAAATCTGAACTAGAGGAGGGAAATTCTTCACTTCTTCTAACACAAAAAAACTACTCCCAAACACACCACAAGCTGCCAATTTTTTTTTTTTCAAAAAAATAAAAATAAACTATAAATCTTCTTCTCAACTCTATCTCTGATGTATGGACACAATACTTTGATAAAACATTGCAAACCTATGTGATCAACTATGACAATATCTACTCACTCACAATGCCCTCATAATAGCATGCTCTCACACTCTCTAGACAACCAACCAAATAGACTCAAAACCTTCCTCTATTTATCATTTGTATGTGATGATTAACTCAGAAAATGCTACAGATTATGGAGCACTCGACATTTTTTTTCACACATCTAATTTTCTTCGACAAACTCCTTGACTTGATCAAGCCACTCTCTCCACTACTTGATGGATATTCTCAAGTTTAACCAATATCTAGAAGATCCACTACCTTTTCCGTCCATTTAATAAAAATTTATGATCAAGAACATCACCATAATACCAATATTAGCTGAAATCTGCGAGGAATCTAGAGAAAACTCATTTTAAGCCTCAGTCGCAGGCAAACCACTAGCTAAATTCGACTGGTCTCACGTACAAGCCTAATTCCTAGTGACTGGAACCCCTCAGTTACATACACAAACATGCATGGAAGCGACTGGGGCAGAGGATGGAACAAACTCAATCAAACATTAGGGGAATTTTGAGGTCTAAAATGGGTGTCCTAAGGAAATTATAAAACAATAGTGGAAATAATAAAATAAGATTACATTACATCATCAAATTTTAGAGGGAGAAAGGAAAAAAGTATTTTTTTTCAACTCGTAATTTCAACTTATCTCCCTATGGGTTTACTCAAATTTCGAGTGGAAACACTTGTTGGATGTAGAATTTGTTTCCTTGTCCAAGGAGTACCCATGTTACATACTTTTGATGGACTCTACTACACGAAAAATGAGAAATACATGCAATATGAGCCTCTTTGGATGAGGAATTAAATTTTTTCATCCAATGAGTACTCATGCTCGAAATTTGAGTAAAACCTTAGGGAGATAAGTTGAAAATACGAGTTGAAAAAGTAGTTTTATTATTTTACATTTTTACTCCAAAAATGGTGAATCATCCCCTATGGTTGACATCATCATCTTGAATCCTGTTGGTTCTTATAAAATTTATTTTGTTTGTACATTTTTCGTAGGAGGCCGATTTTAGACCTCAAAAATCCCCTAATTTCAGCTCAGATCCTGACCAAACTTCTTCCAGCGCCTGACAAGCCTTTGTATGAAATTTGGAAGTCACTATCACCTATGCAACACTTTACAAAGTCACTACCACATCACTATCATAATCAAAGTCAAAACAAGTTGACTTGGATGCTAACCACAACCATACTAAAACCCGGGCCATCAAAATACTCCACAACAACTCGACCATCAGTATGCAGCTCCAGAACAGGTCATACATCCTCAAACACATGTACAAACATCTCAAGCATTCCATGACACTAGTATATCCTCTCCAAGCCCTATGTATCATATCATCAACATGTCGACCTAATCAGCATCATGAACAAGTAGATCATCACATCTCTACAAGCAGCATCAAGAACAAGAAGATCATCATATCTCTACTTTGTACTAACCATACAACACCTCAGCACAACTGATCATCAAGGGAAGTGCAACACACCATCATCCAACTCAAAAAAAACAAAATGAACGTGAGGACCATGACATCCTATGATCACACTCTATATGGAAAACCTACAAATCGTTGTTCCATCCTCAAGCTCCATGCTAGTAGACATGTCAAAGCCAATGCGACACATCATCCATGTACAAGCCACATGTAACTAAACATACAAGTGCTAACCAGCTCACTTGCAACCCAAGGTACCAGATTGACATCAATTCCAACCAACAACACATCTATAGCATACATCAATTCCAACAATCTCCCCCTTTGGCATTGATGGCAACCCCACCTGAAAACAACCATTTGAAAATTGATCTTCATCCTCACATTACCCCCCTTTGACATCAATGGAAAAGAGCTATACATGTCAAAGAAAAATGTTATATTTTCCTCTACAAGAAATGGGCTCCATCAATAAAAATAATTCCACTCAATATCCATATGCAAGTGATGAATAATGGGATAACAAAAGACTCCTCTGCATAATAGAAAAGCATGTGTAATAAACTCCCCCTAGACACAAGCTATGCCTAATCAACAACACACTGGTCCAACAACATGTATCTCAAATCAGCAGCAGTAAAGTATGTAACTCCCAGGGCAGCATGAAAATAAGCAATAACAACAATAATTGAAACACATGCTCTCTCTCCTGAAGCAGTAGCATCATAATCCATGTCATAATAGTATAAGAAGATACCAATCAAATCACCAACATATAGCAACAACAACATAATGTGATCAACTCTATAGCAGCAACAACATATATCCAACCAACTTTGAAGCAACAATAGCAAATACATCCTCTTCGCAATGTACCATCCAGTAGCACAAATATCATACATAAAAAGCAACAACCACTATCTGAGGTAGTATCTCTCACTCCTATCTCAATAAGTAGCTACAACATCCTTTGAGGAACAAGGTCACATATCATGACCAACCATACTCCACTGAATGCAAAACATCTTCATGGCTAAATGTAAATTGATATATATATCTTTATCAATGCCTCATTTCCATATGCAAGAAGACACTCCACATGAACCTCTAATACCAACCCAATGATATGCAACAAAGTACAGGGCTTCATAGGCCTATTACATGGCTACCAAAATGATAACACATGGTGTCACAATTACATCAATAAGCCCATATATAGTTGAACTATGATTCATATGACTCTCTTTCAATGCATGCATGACTCTAGAATGTCCCACCATGATAAGTATGTGAATATAAATGAATAATACATGAATTACATGGTTGTAGCAACAACCACTATACATAGTTGCATCAACTCTCATGACTCATTATACAACACATGTCATTCATGGGTTATGACTCTATGTGTGAAACATACAAGAATGAGACTCTCTCATACATGGCTATCATAACAATCTTCTCAGTAATTCATGTCTAATACAATGTTATGATGCAAGTTCATAGAGAATATGATCTACAACATGCCCTCTTCATAGCAGCAAGATAATGTTAATATAAATCACATAAGAGACATGTATCAACCTCTACAAATCATCAATCTGAATAAATATTTCAGTAACAGTAATCAATTACACCTAACAATACATAGTGGCCCAACAATAGCATATATCAGCGACATCGTAAACCAGCAACATAGAACACCAATCGACCAATATATCAACTCTCCATAGTTATACATAGAAACAAAAATAACAATCATATGGATCATGAATTTATGCAATATAAACTAAACAAAAATTAACAACAAAAATATAATGATGCAATAGTAGAAACAACAAAACATCCTCATAAATATAGCCATTATGCACCAAGTATCATCATGAGAAACTACAGTTATAACATGAAATAATTCCATCCTGATCAACTTCTAGTTTTCTGCATATAAGCTGCAAATTTCTAATTCATGAATGCAAGTAGCTATAACCGTACACCATCATCGTACTAATATCCATGGCACCAACACATGCATAACATCATCAACCCAAAATCCATAATACAAACCAACTACATGTCAGACCATATAAGTAACACATAATCCTTGCACGACTAAGTTTCAAACTCATGCAACAACCTCATGTCAGATAAACACATAACATGGAACATATGGTAACTCCTCCAAGAAACCATGATGTCATAAAAACCCATCGAAATATTGGAAGCATATAAAGAGCTCTCCCTGAACATGTGCTATCACATTTTACCAAACTTCCCTCCTTAGGATATTTTTGCTCAAGCTCACATCACAAATCTCATATCATAATATTATCACAATAGCTTTTGCAAACACAACATTAGTAGCAAAAATTCCATCATCATGAAATCATCATCAAGGAAATAAACATCATTAATACCAAACTACATGCATCAAAAACAACACCTCAAAAAATAGATCTAGTCACATATACTTCACTAGTTATGGCAACACTATCAATGATTCTACTTGCAAACAAAGATGCACTATAGCTCCCCGTGAGGCCATGCAAGCTTTAGTTTCTTCTTTTTGGTCCTTGTTGCTCCTTCTTCCTCCAAAATTTGAGTGGTTGCTCTCTTTCATGTGGATGCCCAAATGTCCTCTTGTTTGGCCTACTTTGCATATTCTTCATTCTTTGATTTGGTGACCTCAAGTGTCTTGGAGTCTTTCCTATAACCAATATTATCACATATGTAGCATCTGATATTCCATAAACATGGAGGAAATGGCTCATATCTCTTGTTCTTCATTCTACTCCTCTTTCCATGCAACTTGCATTCAATAGCCTTGTGGCCAAAATCCTTGCATGAGTAGAAATAACCATAAAAATGAGCATTATACCTGATTTTCGCTGAACTCCATGAAGTGGGTTGTATTCCTTTCTAGTTTTCTTGATGGGGTCTTCTATAACAATGCTTCTCTTGTTGCATGGATGTATAGTTCGTTGCAATATGCCCAAGATTTTGGCAATTGTAGCACCTCACATTTCTCAAAGGTAAAAATGACCTTCTTGAATTTTTTCGTGGCATCACCTTGGGCTTATCTTCCTTGAGCTCCTTCTTTGATTGTTGATTGTGTTGATGGATCTCTTTCTACTTTTTCTACTGCTATCATCAATTCTATTATAGCTATAATTAAACTTGTTTCTCCTTTGTGCATGCCAAAATCTAGATTGATAGATGAGGAAGTGGTTTTCTCCTCTATATCACTTCTTAGTGAGACCACTTTTGCTTCCAATATCTCACATTCCTCCTCCTTTTCTCTATATTGATTTCTCATTTCTTGATCAATATTTTTTTCCTCATCAAGCTTAATTTTTAATCTATTGATCTCTTCTCTTAATCCATTCTCCTTCTCATCGAAAATCTAAAAAAATATTTTCTTATCCTTACATGCAGAGGTTAGTTTATCCACTTTAATAGTTAATTCCTTAATTACAATCATAGCCAACTAATATCAGCCTTATTTAGATCAATATCCTTCTCATCATCACTATCAAACTCAATAGAATCATTAGAATCATAGTTTATAAATTCTTTCAAAATATTACCTCGTGATACATTTGTTTTGAATGGGATTTCAAAATTTGTTGCTTCATCTGCAATGGATTGAATCTTCCTTCTTTAAACCCTTTTTATTTTGATACATCCTCTTTGCTTTTGGCGATGATCCACTATCTACTCTCCAAGTGGTCAAGCTTCACTAAAGAAAACTTAGCTCTAATACCAATTTTTGAAAACTAGATCACTATTGGGGGGTGGGGGGTGAATAAGTAGAGATTGCCTTTACATTAATTTTGAATATTTTTCCCACAATATAAAATAGCCATGCAAATTCACAACATTAGATTAACCAAATATGCAAGAAACAATAAACTCAAAGCATAATAATCATGAGAAATATTAACACAATCATGCACACATAAGAACACAAGTATTTTTGGAGGAAACCCTTTCGTGAGAAAACCACCCTGTTGCTGCTACACTGCTCAATCCTTTTATTAATCTGCTAAACAAAATTTACATGGATTATCTTACACCCATAATCTAGAAGACCCGACTTCCTTCACATTGTGCTAGCACCTATCAAATAGGAAATTTGTTTCTCTCATGGATCAATGGAAATCTATCCGCTGGAAGCTCCCACAACCAACGATCTTTGCCCAACTACCATTGGAATGTCCAACTCCTATTGGATGGATAAATATGTTCCTTCTACTGAATCTTCCAAATCATTGTCTACTATGAAGCCTCCACACCTTCACTTCCTCCATGCAAACCACGTTTTAGAATATTTCACATTGGGTTCTCAATTCACTCAACATGAGCAACCCAACAACACCATCATTTTGCACATAAAATCTGAATAAAAAATATGACCTGGAGGAGGGAAATTATTCACTTCTTCTCACACCAAAACACTATTCTCAAACACACCACAAGTTGCCAATTTTCCCAAAAACAACACATAAATTATGAATTTTCTTCTCAACTCTATCTCTGATTTTTGCACACAATACTCTAATAAAACATTGCAAAACTATGTGACCAGCTGCTGCAATCTCTACTCACTCACAATTCCCTCAATATGGCATACTCTCACACTCTCTAGATAACCAATAAAATAAACTCAAAGCCTTCCTCTATTTATCATTTTTCTGTGATGATTAACTGAGTAAATGTTATAGATTATGGAGCGCCCAACATTTCTTTTCACACCTTTGAATTTTCTTGGATCCAACTCCTTGACTTGATCAAGCCACTCTCTCCAATATTTTATGGATATTCTTAAGTTTAAATGACATATTGATGCTCCATTACATTTTCCGACCATATACTAAAAATCTCTGATCAAAAACATTGCCATAATACAAGAATTAGCTAAAATGCCTGAGGAATCCAAAGAAAAACTCGTTTTAAGCCTCAACCGCAGACACACCACTAGCTAAATTTGACTGGTCTTATGCACAAGCCTACTTATCAATAAATGGAACCTCTCAGTCGCATGCACAAGCCTGCATGGGAGCAACTGGTGCAGAGGATGGAATAAAATCAATCAAATTAGCTCAGATCCTGCCTAAACTTCTTCATGAGCTTGACAATCCTCTTTATGACCTCTAGAAGTCACTGACGCCTTTGCAACACTTCAAAAAGTCATTTCCACATCACTAATATCATCATAAGTCAAAACAATATGACTTGTATGCCAACCAACAACCATACTAACACCTGGGCCATAAAAACACTCCACAACAAATTTGCCATCAGTATGCAACTCCATAACATGTCAGACATCCTCCAACACACTAGTAGATCCTCTCCAAGACCTATGTATCATATCATTAACATGTGGACCTAAGCAACATCATGAACAAGGAGATCATTACATCTCTACAAAGTAGCTTCATGAACAAGGAGATCATCATATCTCTACTCTGTATTGACCATGCAACGTGCAAAACACCATCATCCAACTCAACAACAACAACACAAACATGAGCACCATGCATCCTCTGATCACACTCTATATGAAAAACATACAATCATTGCTCCATCCTCAAGCTCTATGCTAGTAAAGATGCCAAAGTTAATGCAAAACATCATCCATGTACAATCCACTTTTAACCAAACATACAAGTGCTAACCAACTCACTTGCAACTCAATGCCAACCAAAAACACATCTGCAACACACATCAATTCCAACACCAGGGCCTCAAAACATCGTGCATCAAAGGGAGTTCATGCTCCAAAATTGAGCAATAGATCGAGTTAAAGTGAAATGGAAGCACTTTGGGCCTGAGGAAGCTACATGGGAGATGGTTGATCAGATGTGGCCATTTTATCCTTCTTTATTTTGCTAGTTGAAGCAAATGTGCTATATATATATATATATATATATATATATATATATATCATTGTGAATATTGTATCAATTTGTGTCTATAAAGCTCCAATAAGAACTATGTTTGTCATGTTTTCAACAGTTTTGGCTTGTCATAAGAGTCATAGAACACCGAGGATGGTGTTTCCCCAAGGGGGAGGAGTTTGTAACAACCCCAAGTTAAATTCCATGTAAATAAATAATTTGTGGACATTATAAAAGAAAAAAAATGAAACCAAGGTCATGGGACAGGTATTGTAAGTTGAATGAGGGGAAAAAACATTAAATTGGGATCCACTTGTTGTTAATTATTTATTTTCTATGGAAATTGGCAAAGGAAAGAGGAAAAAGGTAATAAATGTCAATTAATTGTTACAAGCTAGCAAGGACATGAGACAAAAATGAAAAAAGAATAATGGAAAATAAAAGAAATTCCACATCAGCAGGTGGGAAAGAGGAAGAGACAAGAAAGGATAAAAATAAAAGAATATGCAAGTAAGGAAAAATGAAGAAAAAATAAAATAAGAAAGAGAAGAAAAATGCAAATACAACATTCTAGCATTTTGTTAGGTCCCTATAATACTAGTGTAACCCCCCTATTTTTATCGTTAGCATAGCCCCCTTATTGTTATTTTTGTGTCGTGTATCCTCCATATTGTTATTGTTGTGCCCCATAGAAGCCCATTATTGGTATTTTTGTGCCCCATAGAAGCCCATTATTGGTATTGTTGTGCCTTTACATTATTATTGTTATGTAGGCTCTAATTATATTGTGACCCCTTAGACTCCTATATATACAAAGGAGGTATTTTTATTTGTATCATCCAAGAATTGTTCATTTATGTAATGCAAAGGAGGTTTCCACCTCGAAGAGGATAATTTTAATTCGTTGATCTATCTATTTGTGAGTTGGTTGCATAACATTTGGTATTAGAGGTTTGGATTCGAGTGTTTCGTTGCTTCAAACAAGTCATCGTGAAATTTTCTCTATAATTTTTTTTATATGAAGCTTCAGAAGCTAAAATTACAACCACGTGAAGAAAAAAATATTTTTGAACTTATTGTACGAATTTTAGATCTTGTCTCACTATATTTTCAGATATATGATCCGAGGAAGTTAGGATTTTTGCAAGCTTCAGAATTCCATCTCAAACATGTGACCTAGGGAAACTCGTCATAACTTTCTCTCTAGGCATCGTATTTGAAGTTTGTAAAAGGTGGCTGAAAGAGGATGGACTCTAGTTTTTTGGGTATCATTTTCAGGGCCGAACGTCGAAACCATGACATGTGGAACTTCGTACATGTTCTCTCTACTAAACGAGTCTATAATCAAGTCATAATGGGATATTGAGCATAACTCTTTCTTGAAGAATCCAATATTGGTCTGAATTGTTGGGTTGGAAAGAAGACTCATAGTGATACTACAGAACAAAATTTCACAACTTGAATATTCACAATTACAGAGATACAGTAGTTGCAATTCTAGCTCCTAAAAAGCAAGAAAAAGGTGTGTATTTTTTTAAATTTTGCATAGCTTTTGTTTGAAAAATCAGTTTGAAGTGATTCAAAGAGCATAGTGAAGCATATATATCATTAGTTGATTTCAAAATTCCTCGAAACAAAAAATTGGACACACCTAGTAAGAAATTATGGCACATGAAGAAGAGGAAGAAATTCAACATGATATATCTAAATTACGAGACCAAGTGCAACAAATTTTGCTCGCACAAATGGTAACCAAAAATGAAATGGAAGATAAGATGGATGGTTTGAAGAATGGTTTAAAATAAGACATGGAAGGTTTGAAATATGGAATAGAGGAAAAAATGAAAGGCAACATGGAAGATTTGAATAATGGTTTAAAAGAAAACATGGAAGGTTTGAAGGAAGGTTGGACAAAGTTGCTACAAGAAATGCCTCCTAGTGGCGAAAAGGTATTAGATGAAACTCATGATGAAAATAAAAGGAATTTTAATCATGATTTCATATACTCTAAATTTGGATTGAAGACCCACCATATTTCAAATATCGATATGAGGAAGTTTGATGGTAAGGATCTAGTAACATGGATACTACAGATGGAGCAATATTTTGATCTCCCTAACATGCAACACACACAAAATGTATGCATTTCATCTTTATATTTAGAATCCAATCAGTTTGATGATATCGATGGCTTTGTCACTTGGTCAATTTTTACAAAGGAAATGATAGCACATTATGAGGATATAAAGAGAAACACATTATTTAGCCAATTGATAAATCTCAAACAAAAGGGTTAAATGGCCGAGCACATTGAGGACTTCCAAAAATTGAATATAAGGGTAAATGGTATTCCAAAGGAGCATAGGATTAATGTCTTCATATGGAATTTATAGGATAACATCCAACATGAGGTTCACCTTTGGGAAACTAATTAATTGGAGAAGGCATTTAGGGTGGAAAGGAAAGTGGAAAGAAAAATTATGGCAACAAGGAAGTTTACCACTCACAACTATAAAGATGAAAGTTTTGCTTCTCTTGGCTTTCCACAACCTACAAGGTTGACACCACAACAATTGGAGGAAAAAATAGCAAAAGGGCTATGTTACATTTGTGATAGTAAATACACTAAAGGTCATAAGTGTGCTGAGAATAAACTATTTTACATATATTTTGAAGAGGAGGAAGAAAAGGATCAAGAAACATCAAAAGAAGAGGATATACACTAGGAACCAACCCCAAAGAAAGAAGAAATCAATCCGACCATATCGTGTAATGCATTGGCATGAATTACCACTCCTCAAACTCTCAATATAGAAGGACATATCAAGAAGAAAAAGGTAATAGTATTGATTGATTCTGGTAGTACCCATAGTTTTATTCATTATAAGATAGCCAAGGACTTGAATTACTTCCTATATCCAGCACCAGAGTGTCAAGTAATGGTTGCAAATGGAGGAACTATAAATTCCTTTGGAAAGTGTCATAATACCAATCTATCCATGGGGGAATATGTATTGAATAGTCCAATGCTTACCATTCCAATGGGTGGTGTTGATGTTGTACTAGGATTCCAATAGTTACCATGAGGAGAATTTTGAGGTCTAAAATGGGCCGCCTAAGGAAATTATAAAATAATAGTGGAAATAATAAAATAATAGTAGATTACATCATAAAATTTTAGAGGGAAAAAAAGAAAAAACTATTTTTCCAACTCATGTTTTCAACATATCTCCCTATGGGTTTACTCAAATTTCGAGCAACAACACTTGTTGGATGCAAAATTTGATTAGTCATATAAGGAGTACCCATGTTGCATGCTTTCGATGGATCCTTCTACATGAAAAATGAGAAATACATGAAAAACGTGACTGCAATCACGTTTTTCATGTATTTCTCATTTTTCATGTAGAAGGGTCCATCGAAAGCATGCAAAATGGGTACTCTTTGTATGAGGAATCAAATTATGCATCCAATTGGTGTTGTCTATCGAAATTTGAGTAAACCCATAGGGAGATAAGTTGAAAATACAAGTTCAAAAAGTAGTTTTATTATTTTTATTTTTATTTTTTTTACTTTTTTACTCTAAAATGGTGAATCGCCCCCATGGTTGACATCATCATCTTGAATCTTATTGGTTCTTATAAAGTTTATTTTGGTTGTGCATTTTTCTTAGGAGGCCCATTTTAGACCTCAAAATTCCCTTAATGAATCTTTGGGGATGATAACTTTTAATTTTCAAGAACCTTTCTTGAAATTGTTTTTGGAAGGAAAAGAAGTTGAATTAAGGTGTATCGCAGGGAAATTAGGAAAGGTAATCAGCTCTAATGGCATGAAAAATCTTCTGAAGAAATAAAAACAAGGTGCAATTTCACAATTATGCTTATTATATGTTCAAACATTGAAATCATATATTTCCCTAAATCTCCAAAAAGTCTTGGACAATCATTCCAAGGTATTTGAGACTTCCAAATCTCTCCCATCTATTAGTGATCATGGTCATGCTATTCATTTGATTCCAGAAAGTGTTCCTCCAAACATCAGGTTTTACTGATATCCCTATGCCCAAAAGAGTGAAATTGAATGTATGGTTGCATAAATGCTACATGTTGGTATAATTCAACCTAGTCAAAGTTCTTTCTCTACTCCAATAGTATGGATACACAAGAAGGATGGATCATGGCGCATGTGTTTGGATTATAGGGAGCTCAACAATCTCACTATTAAAGATTAATTTCCCATTCATGTTATTGATGAATTACATGGAGGAATTTACTTCACCAAGTTGGATCTTTGTTCAGGATATCATTAAATTAGAATGAACAATGAAGGGATTTTGAAAACAACATTCAGAACTCATGAGGGTCATTATGAATTTTTGGTCATTCCTTTTGGCCTTACCAATGCACCTTCAACATTTCAAGGTTTGATGAATTCCATTTTCAAACCCTTCCTTAGAAAATTTGTGTTAGTATTTTTTGATGATATACTAATCTACCACAACTCTTGGAAGGATCATGTTCAACATGTTGACTGGGTGCTCAACCTGTTGGAGGAGAAAAAAATATAAGAAAAAAACTCCAAATGATTCTTTGCAATACATGAGGAGGAATATTTGGGTCATATTTTATCTCATGAGGGCGTTAAGCTACACCCTAACAAAATTAAATCCATTAAGGAATGGAAAACCCCCAAAACCTTAAATCATCTTCGTGGATTTCTCGGGTTGATAGGGTATTATCGCAAGTTTATTAAGAATGATGGGAGAATAGTGGCACCTCTAACATCGTTATTTAAAGAAAGATGCATTTTCTTGAACTCCAAAAGCAACTAAGGTCTTTGAACATATTAAAGAGGAAATATGCCAAGCACCAGTCTTAGTTACGCCAAGCTTCACAAAAACCTTTATTGTGGAATGTGATGCCTCAAGAAATGGAATTGGTGTTGTTTTAATGCAAAAAGGAATACTCGTTGCTTTTGAAAGTCATCCAATCAAAGGAATGTATTTACACAAACCTATTTATGAGAAGGAAATGTTGGCAATACTACATGCACTAAAGCAATGGAGACCTTACCTAATGGGAAGACACTTCAAAGTAAAAACAAATCATGATAGCCTTAAATACTTTTTGGAAAAAATATTATCTTCAGAAGAGTGGAAAAAAATGGGTCACAAAGATGTTGGGTTATGAATTTGAAATCATCTACAAAAAAGGGCAACAAAATGTTGTTGCAAATGCACTCTGAAGAAAGGATGAGGATGTGGAAGCATTGCTTTGTGCCATTTCTATTATCAAAACTGAGTGGATAATAAAAGCAAGGGATGAATGGAAGAATTATGAAGAGGTGTGGGCACTCATTCAAAATTGCAACAAGATCCCAGTACGTCTGATACATTTAGCTGGAAAAATGATTCATTATGGTACAAAAATTGCTTGTATCTTCGTAAGAATTCCCAACTCAAACAAAATATTCTTTTGGAATTACACTCCTCTCCCTTAAGAGGGCACTCAGGATTTTTAAAAATTTACCATAGGGTCAAAAGGAACTTTTTTGGGATGGCCTTAAATATGATATTTAGAAGTTTGTGGCAGAATGTTTGGTTTTCCAACAAAATAAAGTTGAGACAATTAAGATTTCGGGTCTATTAGAACCTTTAGCCATTCCAAGTCATCGTTGGGAGGAGGTATCACTGGATTTTATCACAAGTTTACCCAAGTCTAAAGGAAAGAGTGTCATCATGGTGGTAGTTGATATACTTACCAAGTATGCACACTTTTTTTTCATTATCTCATCCTTTTAAAATCAGTACAATTTCTATTGCATTTATGGAAACAATTAAAAAGCTTCATGGAAACCCACAAATTATTGTAAGTGATAGAGATACCATTTTCATTAGAAATTTTTGGACAAAATTATTTTCTTGTCTTGGTACAAAATTAGCTCATAACTCATATTATCATCCTCAATATGATGGGAAAACTGAGATAGTGAACAAATGTTTGGAAAGATATCTTCATTGCTTTGTATCTGATAAACAAACACAATGGGTCAAGTGGTTACCTCTAGTTGAATGGTGGTATAACACTTCCTTCCATACTACAGCAAAAATGACCCCATTTATGGCACTTTATGGATATCATCCACCATCCATCACATCATCTTTAAGAGAAAAGTATAAGGTTAAAACAGTGCAAGATCACATCGAGCATCAATAACAATTTCTCCAACTCTTAAAGGAAAACCTCACTCTGGTGCAAAATCGAATGAAACAACATGCATATCAGCATCGTAGTGAAATAAATTTTGAGGGAGGTGATTGGGTATTTTTACGGCAACAACCATACAAGCAAATGACCTCAAGAAAGCTAAGAAGAATAATAAATTATCACCCAAGTACTATGATCCTTACAAGGTGTTGCAAAATATTTGTACCATGGCATACAAATTGGAGCTGCCTACATCTTCCTGAGTACATCTAGTTTTCCATGTCTCATGCTTAATGAAGGTTGTCAGATACAAACTTCTAGTTCAAGCAGTGTTTCCATAACTTGATGAAGAAGGAAAAATCATATTTGAGCCTGAAGGAGATGGGCATGTTAGGTCCCTATAATACTAGTGTAGCCCCTTTATTGTTATTGTTCGTGTAGCCCCCTTATTTTTATTATTGTACCCATGTATCTGCCATATTGTTATTGTTGTGCGCCATAGAAGCCCATTATTTTTATTGTTGTTCCCTTACACTATTATTGTTATGTAGGCTTTGATTATACTGTGACCCCTTACACCCATATATATACAAAGGAGGTATTTTCATTTGTATTATCCAAGAATTGTTCATTTATGTAATGTAAAGTATGTTTCCTCCTCGAAGAGGATAATTTTGAAGTTGTTGATCTATTTATTTGTGAGTTGGTTGCATAACACATTTCCTTTTGGAAAAGCAAGGAAAACAAGAGGGAACGCTAAAGAACTTAGACACAAGAAAAAAGGAAGGAAGACAATCAAGGAACAAGTAAGGAAATCAAGCAATGGAAGAAGAGTTCGAGTGGTAGCCAAGAGGAAGACTTGAACAATAGTAAGCAAGGGTAGAAAATAACATAGGAAGGAGTGGCCAATAGGAGGATTTTTGTAGGTAACAGTGTGTGTGTTTAATTATCTTATTGGGATGTGAATGCATGGTTCATGCATTGGTTTATTGGTCATTTTTGTTGTCATTGACATCTGATTTTCCTTGATTAACAGTCATGTGCAATCTTTCATTATGCCATTTCCTCGATATCCATGATGAATTGGGTTCCCTGTTGGTTGAGCTTTAGAAGCCCATAGATTTTGGATCCTGGTTGAGGTGGTCTCAAGAAAATACCAGGGGTTGAGGGTGGAGATGGTTTTCTCCAGGAAGCACTTGATAGGTGGGTGGAAATAATAAAATTCCTCAAGGTATGGTGAAACAATTCTAAGGCATACAAGTGTGTATTGCTTTTGGTGATTTCTAGGCTTGGTATTAGGTGAAATCACTATGGCCTAAGAGTGGAGGTGGTTTCCTTTGGATTTCCTTTCTGGTTATGTTTTTCTTTTTCCATGTAATCCCACATTTAGGCTTGGAATATGGCATGGGTGTGATTGGGCTAGAAGAAAGAATTGGCTCAACCTCTTGTCGTTGTGACAAACACCCTCTCTAATTTTGCATACACTCGAATTTTGGAGCCTACGATAGATATTGTGATCGGTCATTCCAAACTCACTTCTTTGACAACTAATGCTTTTGAGCTCCCTTCTTGGATTGGAAGTGTCGAAGTCACTTGCTCACGCATGCTTAGTCCATAACAAGTGCATGAGCACTTTCTTTTACGCAAGATTAGACAAGCATAGCATGTTCCATCAAGACTGTGCGTGTGCGATGTCCAATCCATGTCGAGAATTAGTGTGCATTGACAATGACATTTTCTCACATTCTAGCTACGTTTGTACTTCCATTTCGGTGAGTTTTGCAAATTTTCGCTTCCGCGCACCTTTGTTTTAGTGAGTGTTGTTTTCATGCTTTTGATTGGAACTTTGACTTTATTTCACCCTGATTAGTGTCATTTTCATGTTAACTTTTCTCTAGCATGTGCCACTTTCACTGTCGTTCACATATCGCAAGAGTCATTCACACTTTAGCAATTGCCATCTTTTCACATGTTAGCTGTCGCACAATGTATGTATGCTTGTTCTGGTGGTTTAAATGGGTTATATTTGTGTGAATGAGTTTTCTTAACCATTTAAACATCATTCGCACTCATTCCCAAAGTTTTAAGCACTGGCGCACAAGTGTCATCATGGTCGTTGCAAAGTGTATCATTAGTGTCTCACTTGTCGTAAAGTCATCGAAAAGTTGTCGCATTAAGGGAAATATTTTGTTAGCGTATTCCGAATGATATATGTTGTTGTGTCATTAAAGAGTTTCAAGTGTGTGATCACAGTCAAGTCATACCATTGTTCACATCAGCCTCTTCGATCCCACACTTAGCCAAGTTTTGGAAATTCTCCAGCAACCTAACCTCATACGACCTTCCTTAACTACGCACTGTGCAGTTCCAACCCTCAAGCTTCATCCTTTTCCCTTGACACTTCGCCATGTGAAGTTCCTCCTTCCCAGGACAGTGCATTACATAGTTCTAGTGCTCAAGCTCGACTTTTGGCTCCAAGAATTGCACAATCCATCCCTCCAACCTGGCCCCAGTTGCGGATTGCATAATCTTTGAGATCATGGTCAAACCATGAACTCTTGAACTACAAAAATACACAATCCCCATAATTTCTTTACCTCCTTCCTTGTCAGTATTGCGCATTGTGCAGTCTCAAGCCTTAGGCCTCCACCCTGAGCTCTTGAGCTAAGAAATTGTGCAATCCCCTGGGCTTCTATGTCCTCTGGAACTGTGCAATAGGCTGACTAGTGCCCATCCCCTCAGCCTGTCACCCTTAACACCTAGATTTCACAGTCTCAAGGCTCAAGCTTCACCCCTGAATTCCTGAGCTACGCAATTGTAGACTTACTAATCCTCTTTCCCAGCTTGTCACCTGGTTCTGGCTGAGTAAGTAGATCAATATGTGACATCTTAGACTAGGGGTTTATAGGACTACTGGCATATTGTCATGAGTGGATTATAGATGAAAGTACTCTATCATGCTATGACAAGGTTGTGAAGAATGAGATGGAGAAGGAAGACATGATAGAAGCCACATATGGGGCTAAATAGATAAGATTATCATCATGTGAGAAGATGAAGGAAAACCAAACTATAAGAGACGATGAATATCAATATCACATGGAAGACTCCTAATCTTCAAGTCATAAGGAGGAGGAAGAAGAAAAACATGTACCATATTTTCAAGAAGACAAAGAAAGAAGCAGCAAGAAGGATAACTTGGCACTGTCACATAATCATGCAATCCATGTCATTAGTGTCATGTCATGTCCTCTCACAAGTCATCATATGCCACATCATTATTGTGGATTATGTAATTACCTATTCAAAATGTATTGTAAAGTGGAATTCCAAATGACACATTCAGAATCTGAAGGGTCATGTAAAGTTGAAAAGTCATTCATAGTCAAAAAGTGTTGAGGGTAGTCAAAGAGTCACAAGGAAGGTGAAGCATCACCTCTTGTATGAGCAAAGGGCTTTTCACCTTGGCTCCTCCCACAAGGCATTAGAGAGACAAACTAGTTCTTTTGAGGAGCAACAAGTGGCTCCAACACTCCACTATTGGAGCTAGTGGTGTTCATTGTATACATGTGTCTTGGAAATTTTACTTAGTAATAGAAACCTTCATGGCTAGCACGTTCTTCATGCATGGATTATGAATATTTGTAAGACTATTTTTCAAATGTTTTTATTTCATGTTTTCTTTCATCTGTGCTTAAGTAGTTGAACTATTTAGGTTATTTTAGTGCTCATCTTATTGAGAATGTGTTTTAATGGTTGTTATTATTATCCCATCCTTTTGGACTATTTTGCATGATGTTGGACATATCTTTCTCATTGATTAGCTGTAATGACCATCGCATATTTTGTGGACTATTCTGCTAGATGTTAGACTGATCCTTCTTGGTTGTGTGTGTCTCTACTAGGGTGGCACTATTACCTCTCTCTTAGAGGATCACTTTACTTTTTCCCTCTAAAGTAGAAGAACTTTGACACACCTACAACCAAACACTCACTAGGCACACCTTCTTTCATTTCAAAGGCATACACACATTCCTCTCTCTTGCTTACAGTTAGAGCCAAGGAAAACATATAAGAATACATGTCAACCAGGTTGATAATCTAGATGGGGATCCTATTCCAAACAATGTGAGGTCTAATTGGGACTTCACATCAGGGAAACCCCTTGGTTGACGGATTTCCAACACATTAACAATGGTGCTCGAAGGAGGGCCAGATGACAAGATGTGCCCGTTGAGTCTGTTTTGAATCTCCTATGATAAATGGATCTTTCCCAAATCATAATCCCGAAGTGTTTTTCTAATCTACCTCCTGGAAAACACTCAATCTCCATGAAACTTGTTCATGCTTTGTCTCAATTAAATTTTAATGGCGACGGTGGTATATTTTTATCCAAACACATAAATAATTTTCTTAGGTTTTGTAAAACTTTCAAAATCGATGATGAAGATATTATGTGTATTCTATTCACCTTCACTCTTGAAGGTCATGTTAAGCATTGGTGTCATACTTTACCATCTGCTTCCATTCATTCTCTTCGTCATTTTACTAAGGCTCTTCATCAAGCTTTTGATGGGTATGATTACCGAGATGTTTATAAAAGGATCAATCAATTTAGAATAGAGCCTGATGAATCAGTTGAGAATTTTGCTAATATATTCCTTCATTTATATTATGAGTTTCCTGAAGAAGATATGGATCATAATTTTTGTAAGAAAAAGTTTGAAATTTTGGTTCTGGTTTCTTTGAATCAATTTGAATATAAACCTCCTAATGTTGTTACTTCCCCAACTCTTGTAAATCAGTAGACACCTCTAATTTCATAGGAGGAACCTATTACTCCTTTTAGTATTTGTCCTCCTTGTAATGATTGTAAAGTTGGGAAATTTGGAAATTAAATTCCTGATCCATCTTCTCATTCTTCTTCCACTCTTCATGATTTAGATTCAATGGATGAAATTATAGTATGGCTCATCAATCCTATGGTGAAGACTAACTCCTCCATTTTGCAAGATGATGTTACTGTTCATAACTCTAGTCTCGAATCTAATTTGGATTTTTTTATTATCCCCTATCATCTACATGCCATGACTCTTTGTACCATGATCCGTTTGAGAAATTTGTTCCACCAACTAATTTTCCACACTCTCTTGATTTGCGAGTTTCTCGTACATATTGCGATCAGATACAAGGTAGTCACATTACATAGGTAGAGGATCAGGAAGGTGAAGATGCTTTCAATTTTTCTTCTCTAGCTCAAAATCCTCCATGTGAAGATGATGTGCTTCTATTTTTAATCTCTTAATCTTGGTAGTGAATCTAATGAAATAATTTTTTTATATCCGCAGTCTTGGGCAAAATTAATTTTGATGATGATGATTTTGTTGATGTATGTGATAACGAATTCCCAAGTGCATCAACTAATATTTCGATTTCTCATGAAGATTTAATTTAGATCTAAAATTTGATTCGATCAAAGAATATGTTCTTATCAAAACTTCCTCTTCATCTCACTATCCCTTATGTTTTGTTGTTTGTGATGAATCTACTTGCAACAGAGATACTCCATGCTCTTCAAGTTCTTCACCCAATGAGTTATTTTATCAAACGACACAAGATAGTGATATTATCCATGATGAAAATGAAAACAATCAAAACATTTAGCACTCTTTATATCGCCCATCATCTCTTCTCTTGCATGAAGAAAACTCTTCAAACTAGCTTGCTCAAGAAATCTCCTTGGTTCATTTATCTTCGGATTTGTGATCAGAAGAATGTTTCGATTTGAGTAATCTAGTTGTTGAAGTTTAAAAATATGGTCAAAACAATGATAGAGATGGCTATCATCAGGTGAATAGTGGTCGTATTGAAACCAGTGGCTGCAACTATGTTCACACCATTCAAGATTTGTTTCAATCTTCAGGATGCAATTTTAGAGTCCTTGAGAGTTTCAGGACTTGTCAGGAAATCGAGGCACTTCAACTTTCATTGATGGTTATGTAAGGATGTCGTGACTCTGGTAAGCCCCTTGAACTAAGTCAAATTTGGTTTCTTTTGCAAAATCCTTCTCTTTGCATGGTTTCACTCGATGTAAATCTCTTTCTAAAAGATATTTGGTATTTCGGATGTAATATTTCAAACTTTCAATATTTTACTTCTAATCAGATTCAAGAATCTTCTTCATGCAAATCGCATGCATCAAATTCAGGTTTGGAATGGGTATCTCTCATAAAGTCATGGAATTGTGAATTTGGTAATTTCAAAGACTATCTTTGGCCAAAGGAATCATGCCTATCATATTCATATCTTAATAGTCATCTCCTGGTTTTTCTTGCGAATGTAATGTTCCAAATTTTTCCCTTCATAGCACCTAAAATCATCTTCAATGATAATGAATACATGAATTATTGTGTAAATCAAACTATTCTTTTTTCACTATATCCTAATTGGTCTCATGTGTTTGTTGTGCTAACATCCCTTTCTAACTATTTTAATGATTACAATGCTTGTACAGTTTGTCATCAGTTCAAGGAAAATGATTTGTCACATTCGGCTCGTGATGAAGTTGGTTAGATTATTTGAAGAATTCATAGAGTTGTTCAAATTGATTTATCTTTGTTAATTACAAACTGGGAATCTGATGCTCTAACTAGATCATCTGATCATGATTTTTTCTCTGATGATTGTCATTCAACTTAATATTTTCCCATCAACACATTCAATCACAATTGTTTTACACCCTTCAATCTATATGGTTTAACATTACATTGTTCAGGTATTGGTCGAGCATTTGAGGCACTTCAGCCTTTATTGTTGGTTATGTGAGGTCCTCACTATCTCGACATGACTACTGAATATGATCAAATTTATTTTCTGTCATAATATTCTCATGATAATCTCGTGTCTCTGATTGAAAATTTATCTTTTCCAAGATTTCAGGGTTTTCAATAGGATTATCATGAATTTTACGATCTAATCACTGAATGGTTGGAACAATCCTACTTGGAAAGCTCTGTTACAAATAACAAGTTTCGCTATTTCCTCATTCTTTCTAATGATTTTGGCACAGATGGAGACACATTCGTTGGAAGCTTCAAAGGTTTGTTAAGTGATGGTTCTCATAAAAAAGGTAAGAATATGAACTGGTTAGAAGCAGTGGCCATGGACTATCTTTCTACTGACAGGCAAGACCTTCAAATTTTTGTGCAAGCTATTCAAGTTCTTATCTTTTCTATTTCACATTGTTTTATATTTGTTTTAATTAGTTGCATCTTTGTGATTGCAGGTCAGGAACAATTACAGTGGCTACATTGGAAATTCCATTATACATGACCCTGACCTTCTAGTTTGTTAGGTTAGGAGTAGGTCTAGTTGCATTTTAGTTTACCTACACGTCCATCCTTAATTGATTTCTTGTAATTTTTCTTGTGTTTTCTGGATTTGGTTTCACATCATGATTTGCTTTGGCCATTTTCTATCTTGTCTTCTAGTTTTTCTTCCTTGTTGTGTATTGTCTTTTCTTTCGTTTTGTGAAAGCATGCATGAAGATTCTTTGTTGGCTCTAAGGGAATGTGGAAAAATAGAAAATGACTTTGTAACACTATAAAAAATTTCTAACTCCATGTCCTTCTTCCTTGTCTTGGTTACATCTTTTGGTCGATGATACTCCAACATAAAATATGATCCTTGCATTAAGAAAGCCTTGCGTCGAACCATGACCTCCATGTCTATTCTGGAAGCCCTGTGCCTGCACTTGGGTTTTCATGTTTCATGTTTTAGGTTTATCCAATCAAGTAGAGAAAGACAAGGGGAAAATCTAAATGAAAAAACTAATATCAATGGTTTTATATATGATTCTCTGAAGTGAAAACCTCTTCTGTTCTCAATAAGTCAGGATCCCTCTTCCGCCCAAGAAATAAATAAGTGTCATTGCATAGTCCTATATAAAATAATAAATAAATATGAAAGAAGAGAAAATATTCCTATGTAGAGAGGTGAAGCAACTCCGTCAAGGTACTGTCTAGGCCTACTGGAAATGAAGAAATGTTTCAACGAAGAAATGTTTATGTCCCTGAAGTGACTCCATCAGGTACTGTCTAGGCTTTTTGGTAGCAGAGAAACACTAGAGATGAAAAACTATATCTAAATATCTAAAGCTCGCAAACTTCATTACCTTATCCTAATTTGAAACATTGTGTGATTTTTGATCTTATGTTTATGTTTAACCAAGTAAAGAAGTGAAGGAGTTTATGTTTATTCATGGGGTAAGTGGGGAATCCATGGTAATCTCAATAATGAATCAAAACTTCTTAAAGGACTAGACCCTGCAATAAAGAATTGACCAAGGCAGAGAAATTGGAGTTCTACCAGTGGGTCTCCAAGTGTTGTCGCTGCAACAAATACCCTCCAAAATTTTGCATACACTGCAATTCAGAGCCTACTGTAGATCTTTTGATCGATTATTTCGTAGTCACTTCTTGGTTAGCTAATGCATTTGAGCTCCCTTCTTAGATTGTAAGTGTCGAAGTCACTTTCTCACACATGATAAGTTCGTAACAAGTGCATGATCGCTTTCTTTTATGCAAGATTGGACAAGAACAACACATTCCATCAATATTGTGCATGTTCCATTTCCAAGCCATATCGATAGTCAGTGTGCACTAACAATGAAAGTTTCTCACATTCTAGCTACGTTTGTACTTCCATTTCGATGAGTTTTGCAAATTGTTGCTTCCGCGCACCTTTGTTTTCGTGAGTTCTGTTTTCATGTTTTTGATTGTTTCTTTCACTTTTATTAGTGTCATTTTCATGTTATCTTTTCTATGGAATGTTCCACTTTCGTTGTCATTCACATATCGCAAGAGTCATTCGCACTTTAGCAATTGTCGTATTTTCACATGTTAGTTGTTGCACAATGTATGCACGATTTTTCTGGTTGTTTCAGGGAGTTATCTTTGTGTGAATGATTTTTTATAACCATTTAAACATCAGACACACTCATTCTTAAAGTTTTAAGAATTTTTTCACATGTCTCATCATGGTCGTCGCAAAGTGTACCGTTAATGTCACACTTATTGTAAAGTCGTCGCAAAGTTGTCGTGTTGAGGGAAATATGTTGTTAACGTATTTTGGATGATATGTTTTTTTGTTGTCAAATTATTTCAACTGTGTGATCATAGTCAATTCATATCACTATTCACATCAGCCTCTTTGGTCCCACACTTAGCCAATTTTTGGAAATTCCCCACAAACCTAGCCTTATTCGGCCTTCCTCAACACACACTGCGTAGATCCAAACCTCAAGATAAATCCTTTTCCCCTAAAATTGTGTAATTCATAGCTCTTGCTTCCCAGGGATGTGCACTGCGCAATGCTAGTGCCCAAGCCTGACCTTTGGCTCTAGAATTATGTAATTCAACCCTCCATCCTCGCTCGAACTGCACACTGTGTAATCTTTAAGCTCAAGATCAAACCCTAAGCTCTTGAACTTCACAAGTGCGCAATCACCAGGCCTAATTTTCCTCCTAGAGCTACGTATTTAGCTAAAACAATGCAAAATCCCTTTAGCCCAGCTCACTAACCCAAGATTGCGCAATTTCTCTCTCCTTCCAAGTTAGTATTGTGCATTGAAAAGTATCAAGGCTCAAGCCTCAACCCTGAGCTCTTGAACTATTCAATCACATTGGCTCCTCTATCCTCCAGAACTATGTAATCACCTGGGCTCCTCTGCCCTCCAGAACTATGCAATAGGTTGATCCAGTGCCCATCCCCTTAGCCTATCACCCTGAGCTCCCACATTGCACAATTTTCTTCCTCAGTCCAACTCGAACTGCGCATTACACAGTCTCAAGGCTCAAGCTTCACCCTTGACTACTTAAGTTGCGTAATTGCGTAGTTACTGAGCCTCTTTCCTAGCCTATCACCCGATTCCAGCTTAGTCAATGGATCAATATGCACCATCTTAGACTAGGGGTTTATAAGGCTAATGTTGTCTTGTCATGAGTGGATTGCAGATCCAGTTACTCTAGCATGTTATGGCAAGGTGGTGAAGGACTTGGAGAAGGAGGACATTCTAGAAGATACATATGGAGCTAAAGAGATAAGGTGATCATCAAGTGAGAAGATGAAGGAACACCAAACTATAACAGAACATTAAGATCAAGATCACATGGAAGACTCCTCATCTTCAAGTCATAAGGTGGAGGAAGAAGAACAACATGTACCATATTTTCAAGAATACAAATAAAGAAGTAGCAAGGACATCTTGGCATTGTCACATCATCATGCAATCCATGTCATCAGTGTCATGTCATGTCTTGTCACAAGTCATCATCTGCCACATCATTATTATGGATTATGTAAGTTCCTATTCAAAATGAATTGTAAATTGGAAGTCCAAATGACACATTAATAATATGAAGAGTCATGTAAAGTCGAAATAGTCACAATGAAGGTGAAGCATCACCTCTTGGTTATATATATATATATACCCTCATTGTATGAGCAAAGGAATTTTCACCTTGGCTCCTCCTGCAAGGCATTAGAGATATAAAGCAGTTCTTTTAAGGAGAAAGGAGTGACTCCAATGCTCCACTATTGGACCTAGTGATGTTTATTGTATACATGTGTCTTGGAACTTTTACTTAATAATATAAGCCTTCATGGACAACATGTTCTTCATGCATGGATTGTGAATATTTGTAAAACTATTTTGTGGATGTTTGTATTTCATGTTTTCTTTCATCTATGCTAAAGTAGTTGAACTATTTCGGTTATTTTAGTACTCATATTATTTTGAATGTTCTGTAATGGTTGTTATTGTTGTCCCATCCTTGTGGACTATTATGTAGGATACTAGACAGATCTTTCTCACTGATTGGTTGTAATGATCATCGCCTATTTTGTGGACTATTCCACTGGATGTTAGATAGATCCTTCTTGATTGTGTGTGTCTCTACTAGGGTGGTACTATTACCTCTCTCTTAGAGGCTCACTTTACTCTTCTCCTCCAAAGTAGAATAAATTTGACACACCTACAACTGAACACTCACTAAGCATAATTTCTTCCTTTTCGAAGGCACACACACGTTCCTCTCTCTTGTTAACAGTTAGAGCCAAGGAAAATATATAAGAATACATGGTAGTCGGGTCGATACTTTAGATGGGGCTTCTATTCCAAATGGTGTGAGGTCTAATTGGGACTTCACATCGGGGAGACCCCTTGGTGGACGCATTTCCAACACCGTCAACACAACCCCAATCTACAATTAGGTGGCACGTGGAAGTCCCTCACGTGGTTCGTATTATGAATATGTTATTGTGCCATTCTTTAATGAGATCAATGAGTACAAGTTCATATTTAATTTGTTGATTATGTTATAGGTTTGTCATGGCTCCATTCTGGTTAAATGCTTATTACATGCATGATATATGTGTGTGTGTGTGTGTGTCTTACTATATGAAGTGCTCTTGTTATTGATATTTCTCATGGTTTACAGTCTCTTGAATGATTTATAAGGTTGCATGAGATAATATGTGTTTATTGCAGCTAGTATGAGAGGGAAACAAGCCTTCTTGGTGAACATTATGATAAAACCTATGAAACAATGAACAACTATGTATTCATGCTTCATAGGTACCATAGTCACAAAGTGTTTGTATAAATGATTCACATGTGTTGGGCAAGCTTGAGAAAGAACTGAGCCTAAGAACAAAACATAAAGACTTTTACTTATTATTGACAAATTTCTGGATAATTTTGGGCAATTGGCCTATAGGTTAGCCCTAAAATTCTAGAACAAGGTTTGTGGTAGCACCCTCAGAGCTGGGAAATTTCGGCTTTTGCCACACCGAGGATGGGTTATCCATGTATTTGGAGGCCTCTGGCCACTCTTACAGACCTACATGTGTGTGGCTTGGTTGTAATCTAGGTCAAGGGGTAATCACAACTCAGGGAAAATGATCACCAGTGAAAATAGATTGATAAGCATTGTGATCATGTGCCCTTATGTGTTGGAGTAAGTTTTGAAAAGTGGACCCCATTTCCATAACTTCACCTTGGAAGTTGGGTTATGAATAATAAATATCAGTTTATGTTTACCTTGGTAAGTTGGAAACATGGGTAAATGTGGGGTGGAGTGTTACAATGGGTTTTTTTTCAAGGTATTAAATCCCTTAATGCATTCGAAAATTCAATTAGAAAAATGGAAATTTGTAATTTAACCAACCACTGCTTAATTGTATTTCGGTGATGATTATTATAAAAGGTTAAAAAAGTAGAATGTTTAGACTTGTTCATTTCTTAAGGGGGAATTCAATTCCAAGTTTTCGTCATTCATCAATTCTCTATATAACATTGTCATCTATAATTGCTCTACAGTGTATTACACCCTACCACATATCATTGATAGGAATCATCCATAGGGATTTTATTAGTGGATGTTTGATGAACTATTGCATCACAGTTACCCACCTTCAACCTGATACACTCTCCTTCTACTTAGTGTAACATGTTTGATGATTTTTCTATTTGAATATCTAGGATATGCCCCCATTATTGGGTAATAATGGAAAATTGGCCATTCCAAAACATTCCAAAGGAAAAGATATAGGTGGACTTCATACTTGTCAAATAAAATTATATATTTTTTATTTGCATAATTTTCCCTTCATGGGAAAATTATTATTATTTGATTTATTTTTAGAAATCTTACAATATTCCTAAAATATTTTATTATTTGATTTATTTTCTTAGCCATCGTATTTATTCTCACTATCTTAATGTTCACATTTATGAAAATAATTGAAATATGAAAAATGAAAGGGTAAGCAAATGAACACACTGTCCACAAAAATGAACACAAGATGTATCCTGAGAATCCTAATGTGGTATAAAATCCAACTAGAAGATGAGGCCTATGCTCTAGTCTATTTTCTTTAGTTATCAAAAGGAAAATACCAGTAAAGGGTACTTACTTCGAGTTTTTGATGACACTATTACTCGAATGATTACCACAAAGACTTCTACATCCATCATTATGCCCTCATATTCTACCATATAGATGCTTTAGTCAATTATGGAACAAGGATAATCATAAAAGAATGGAAAGACTTTGTTTCTTCCTTGTTAGCTTATGGGGTCCTGACCCAGGTTTGAATTTATTTAGCCAAACAAATCCCTACACTAATGTCCCTTTCAGCATCCGCTCGCAGAGCACAGACTAAAGTCTCACCCAAAGCAGTATGGGGGGATTTTGGAACCAAGTTTTTGCACCCTTGAGATGTTTGTGATGTCAATTTAGTCCAACTATGTCTGCCTTCATGCAGGTCATTTCGCGCACTGTTCTAACCTTCAATACCTTCACTATCTGTTATAATTGTCTTTCGTGCAGCCCTTACCATGGGCTGAGATGCTTTCACACTACTATGGCAACGACCTGCGCTATTTCCCCAAACTACACTGCATATCTTACTTATCTTCTTAACAGATCTTAGTTAACTTTGTGTAAATAGATATTTTATCTTGCGTTCACTTAATCAACACAGTTATACACATTCATGCATCATATAAGCATTACAAGTGCAATTTATATCCAATGTAACAGATGCATAAAACATGAAATAAATACATAGAAATGGTAGGGAACTTCTCTATATTATTACTTCCAATTGTTACAGACTCGACTCGGCCTACGCACTCAGCTGTGGGGGTCTGTGCACTCAGCTGCAGACTATTAGGCCTCTACACACTCAGTTGCAGAGCCTTCTCCTACTCTATGACCCAAAACTAGACTTTTCTCCTCAGATCTAACTCAACTCTTCATCTGTCTCATGATTTGTTTGATGTCTTAACTACTTAGAGCCTTGCTCTATTTATACAATCCGATGGTTAGCAGACCATGGGTAGATCTCTACAGCTGACATTACATTAACAAAATTAAGGGCGGACAACCCTATGACTCTTTTACAAACTACACGCTTCGTGCCCATAAAATTCAGAGTCTTTACATTGGAATTAAAATCTTTGACCAAAAATTGGGCTCTAAGCCCCAAAATTTCCCTCAGGGGATCCCGCACCCAACATGCCCCCAACACAAACATCGTGACTTGCCCTCAAGTGACTCTATCGGTGTGGAGATCTTTGCGCGAAGACCTCCCAACTCTGACTGGATCACTGTAAGTTCACCAGCGCATTGAGTGGCTGCCTACTATACTTCCTCGATGTGTTGTTCAGTGATTATTGTGGCTGAATTGTTGCACTGAATCCTTTCCTATGTTGCTTGCAGCTGCGTGAGATTTTCTTCAATGGAGGCTGTAATGGTGTAGGCCTCATCAATCCACGACTGTAAGCACGCCTTCAAAATTGCTTCCTTATGCCGAGCAACATCCACCTGCTCCTTGAGCGCTTTAGCCTACTGCATCCTAGCGAGCCTTTGTTGTAAGGGAAATCATTTGCACAATCCCTTTTACTTCATCATATCTTTGTTGTAGCTCGTGAGCCTCTGTCTCTAGGCGTTGTATGTTTGTGTCCTCCTGCAAGGTGGTTAGGACCTCGAGAGACTACTCGAATAACTTTGTGCAGTCTATCACTGCAATGTTGACTGCCTCTATTGCTGTCATGATCGCGGTGGCGCGTTGTTCCTTAACCTCTGGCGGAGTTGAAGGTTGTGCCTTCAACTGCAGTTCTGTTATCTGAAGGTTCAGCTCCAGCTAAACCCTGGCCATTTCCTCTCTGGCACTGCACACCCCTGCTACTAACTTCTGGATGCGCACCTCCACCGATTCTTCTGCTTGGATGGCCAACTCTGGGACCATCTAGTAGGCTTCGTCCACCACCTGCACTATTTTTCTGTTTTGCGCCACTACCTCATTGCGTTGTAGGCTCAATTGTTCAATGTTGATGCACTTCTTTCTCATTACCTGAAGCACACGACCCTCCCTGGCTCATAGTTCTACAGTGTCTCCATCCTGTAAAATATAGAGTGTCTCCTAAGGGAGCGCAACCACGTTTAATCTGATTCCCTTCAACCCGTTGACCACAGGCATGTCGGCCTCATTTTCTGTAATAAATGCGCCATCTTCCAACACTATTGTGTTAGTCATCCATGCGCGTAGCATTTCCTCAGCTGCAGACATGCCTACTGTGAGGTTAGTTGACATAGTGCCAGCTTATGGAGTGTGCACCTGCAACTCCTGTATCTGCGTCTGGAGAGCTCGACCATTCCCCCGACATTCGGTCCATTAATTCTCGATTGGTGGTAGATTTTCAAGAATCTAGCTCATAAAGTTCACCTTAAATGTCGGTTGCCCACTCCATTTGGTCTCAAACCTAGCATCACATCGTGAATAGTGACTGTAACAGTCACTTTCCATCCGACCCATGCTGCAGCACAACTACCCTCGCACTGTCGCGGACCTTGTGACACTTCGCTACTGCACATAATCCTAACATCGTGCAGCTCCCGGGCAGAGTAGTTTATAGTCCCGCACCTCCTTTAAGCTACCTGGAGTGCTAAGACTGTGCTTTTGTCGACTAGTCAGATGGTCAAGCCCCCTGTGTATGGCTTCAAATGGCTGCCATTGTCCTAGAAAGAGTTCTCCATTTAACTTTACCAACTGTACCGCGCCACCATCTGTGATCTCCTTAATAACATACAGTCCCAGCCAATTCATTCTAAGCTTCCTTGGGAATTTATCGAACTTACTATCATACAACAATACCAAATCATTCACCTTGAAGGTGTGAAACTTAATATATCGATCATGCCAAACCTTTTTACGTTGCTTTTGGACCTGCTGGTGAAATCCAACCAAAAAGCGTTCTTCCTCGAGCTCCTCCAATTGTGCGAGCCTCTTCTCTAGGGCTCTGCGATCCATCATACCTGTGAATGCTGCTATGCATCGACTAGGCATGATGTATTCCATAGGCATTATAGCTTCCACTCCATAGACAATCCTAAAAGATGTCTATCCTGTCAGTTTCTTGCATGTCGTCCTATAAGGCCATAATACAACAGGTACGTGCAGGTCCCAATCACTTCATTGTGCATTGCATATCTTGGTCAGCGCGGTATCTAGTACTTTATTGAACGCTTCTACTGTCTCGTTAGCCTATGGGTGATAAGATGTGCTCTTCTGATGATACACCTGCAATTCTTTCATGAGCACGTTGATTGTTTGTTTAGGAACTGTGTATCACGATTGCTCATCAGGATTTTTGGACATCCAAATTGTGTTAGTACGTGTTCAAACAGAAACTTCGTGGCAGTCACGGTTGTGAAATCCTTCACCAGCTACGCTTCTGCCCAACGAGTCAGGTACTCTATCGCAGTGATAATATATCTTGTCCTTGTCTTTCCTTGAGGTTTGATAGGTCCTACAAACTCTATTGCCCATTTTTCAAAAGGTTGCAACGTCATTTGTGGGTTCAAAGGAATATTGTTCCTCCACAATGGCTTACCTGTCCTTTGACATACATCACATGCCTTGCAATGTGCTTTTGAATCCTAATGAAGGGTTGGCCACCACAACCCTATGCAGAGAATCTTCTACGCGGTTGTTGTCCCTACATAATGTCCTCCCACAATGCCCCCACGAGCGTCCTTGAGGATGTTGCTTCGTTCGAACTCAGGTACATACCTTTGCAGTATCTCATCATTTCCCATCTTGTACAGATGCCACGCAATGACAGAGAAATTTTTCACATGCGCCATTAATTCATTCTTCTGCTGGATAGAGTATCCTTCCAACACAGTTCTAGTTCTTAAAAAGTGAATTATATCTTCAAAATGTCCATCCGCTACATGCACAGTAAAAAGTTATGCGTCAGGTAATCCTTCCTCCATACTAGTAGATTCCTCTTCTGTCTCAATGCGCGATAGGTGATCTGGTCCCGCGCTCAATCGTTCAGGCTTCACAACAACTTCAAAATCATATTATTGGAACAATAAAAGCCATATGCATATGCACCCCCCAGACACAGGCTTATTGACCAAGTACTTCAACGTGGAATGATCTATTTACATCTTAAAGTGTCCTCCTAGCAAGTAGTGTCAATACTTTTGGAGCATATACACCATAGCTAGTCCCTCGCGCCCAGTGGTGGAATAGTTCTTCTCTGATTTAGATAATCTGCAACTCGCGAACGCGATAGGGTGATCCAAGCCTTCTCCACCATCTTGTGTTAGTACCGCCCCCAACGCTATACACGACGTGTCAACATGGACATGAAACTCTTTCTTCCAATTCGGGAAGACAAGAATCGACGCAGTAACCATCTTTTCTTTCAATACATCCAGGCTTTTCTTATAGTCATCGTTCTAGCAAAACATGACATCCTTTTCCAACAGCTTTTCCATTGGCGCGGTGATCTGGGCATAGCCTTTGATAAACTTTTTGTAGTACCCCGTATGTCCCAGAGTAGCGCAAAGTTGTTTCGCACTTCGTGGCGCTTCCAAATTCAGAATCATCGTGATCTTTGCGGGGTCTACCATCAGCCTTATTTACAAATCACATGCCCCAACAGGTTCCCAAAAGGAACAAGGAACATACACTTCTTGAGGTTGAGTGCGATTTGGTATCTTCGACAGGTATCTAGCATCAAGCGCAAGTTTGCTACATGGCACCTAACTAGCCCAAATACAATCTAGTCATCAAAATAGACCTCCAAGAACTTATGAATATATTCCCTAAATGTCGCAACAACCACGCACAAAAAGATAGCAGCGGCATTCTTCAATCCAAATGGCATGACAGTATATTGAAAGCAACCCCACTGAGTCGCGAAGGTTTTCTTGCTCCTATCCTCTAGCACGATTTTGATCTGGTGGTACCTTGAGAACCCATCAGTGAAATAATATGCTTCCTGACTGCTAACATTGTCCAATACCTCATCCATGAACGGAGTTGGGAATGGATCATGTCCACACGTGTCATTCAATTTAATGAGATTCACGCATATTCGTATTTCATCCTTCTACTTCTTCTCTTGTACCACCATCGGGCTTACCTAATCGGATTCCTCCACAGACTTAATGATGCTTGCCGCGAGCATCTTGTCTAGTTTTACGCGGACCTTCTCCTTGTATTTTGGATTTAAGCGATACGACCTCTTCTTAATTGGCTTCGTGTCATGTTTTAACGTGATCTTCATTACCCTTAAATATCCGATTATTCCCTTCAAATGTGTAAACTTGGTCGGGAATAAATCCTGATATTCGCGGAGTAATTCAGCAACCTTATCCACCGTCGCATCATCCTAGTAGTCTCCAATCTTTGCGAATTTAGCTTTTGCCTCTGTACCGATGTTTACTTGCTTAGTTTTCACTAGCACGGTTATACTAGGGTTCTCAATCTGTGGTCCGTGAACCTCACAGTGGACTTTTCTTTCTGGAATGTTAATATTCCATGGATCCTCATCCTCCTCTTTAGCAGTTACATGATAACATTCTAGCGTGCAACTCAGTTGAGTAGCCCATTCAAGCTGAATCAATTCTACCGGCTCTTGTGGTATCCTAAAGATCGCTGCTTTTACCTCTTGTGGCGTTTCATCATGTCCCACCCATCCTCAAAACTAAAGGTCATCACGAACCCTTCGCGCAAGATATCCCATTCACTTGTCCCATGGCAGAGCTCTATTTCTATATACTAGTTCATTGGTATAACATCTAGGGTATGACAGAATAGGTGCGCCCACTCAGGTTGTGGCTTTTCTCCATAGGCCCGCGTCCACTTGGCCAGATGCATGCGTGGATCATCCAGTCCATTGTACTTATCTGTCAGTCGCACCCTAGGCTTCCAAAATCATGTGTGCATCATTCTCCTACATTCACGCCAATCATCAAAGCTTCCTTTGTGCGTACCCCACCATCTTGTGGGCGTAGTGCATAGTATCCAATCCAAGGCCTAGAATTGTTGCTTTTCCTGCACTTCTCTTTCAAATTTGTCTAAGAAGGTATCTACCTCACTCAAACCATCATAAGCAGGCAAGTCTCTTAATTCTATTGATACGCAGCTCAGCGACCTTGTCATCATATTACAATTCAATGTAGTTACCTCATGTAACCGATTTTTCCATCTCTTTATTTCCTCATTCGAATCCAAAGTACAAGAGCTTTCGTGCTCCCATGCAATCTGCCCATCCGCAGTGGGATTCACCTAGTCCTGGTCTCGCACTGTTATCTTCTAGATGTAGTCCAAATCATCATCACTTTCATAGTCATGCACTGGCTCTGTATAGCATGATCCTTCAGTAGGGTCTAGGGGTACAATTACGCGTAGTAACTTCTTTTCAAAAATCATTTTGGGCTTCTTCAGATTGATTACCCCGTTCATGTCAATGGCCCAGTCAATTCCTAAGAGCGCAGGGTAGGAATTTCTATCATCAACAATCTCTATCACTTCAAAATTTGCCAGCACACTTGCGCCCTCAATATCCACAGTTATTCCCTGCAATCGCCCCATGGGTGTTATTTTTTGTTGGTTTTCCATCCTCAGTTGAATTAGAGATCACTGCAGCATAGGTTGCCCCATTCGATCCCATGTCTGCTTTGGCAAAACATTTGCATCTGATCCCAAATCCAAAATTACTTGGTCCATCTCATATTCTTCGATCTGCGCAGTTAGTCTCATCTCTCTTCTCGTTCTTGTCTTATGTTTTCCGATCTTCCAGACTACATGCGGTTCTCCTAGCATGATCCCAACGCATCTGTTGATGTGTTCCTGTAACCCTTTCACCACCTTACTGTTGCGCAATAACTTCATACGTTTTTCTAGGAATTTTGTGAGCATAGATGGGTCCATCTCTGGCTCCGGTTTATCTTTGCTTACTAAAGTGTAGGCATCAGCGAAGATCTTCTTAGCTTCCATGAAGGTTTACTAAGTACGCTCCAAATCAAACTCTGCTTCTTTTGTCGGAGCCTTGCGAACCCAAGTACTACCTTCTAGTTGTTTGCCTTTGTCATATCCTATCGCGATTCCACTTCGGAGCACAATGTTCACATTCGTATCTTCCTCGCACAGATCAGACCTCATCATCTACATAATTTGAGTCAGGGGAGGTGGTAGCGCTCCTTTGTCACGTATCCTAGCTATCATCATAGGACAATCTTTTGTCTCATGATCAAACAAGGTGTAATACAAACACGAAGCGCACATTGGATTCATGCAATCACAGGCATAATGTCCTGGCCCTCCGCAAATATAGCAAATCAACTGTCCGCAACCTCTTCTAGGTCCTCCTTCGCTTCGGCCTCGTTCGCGCCCCTGAAATCCTATTCACATTATTCCTGCATTTTGGTCAAGGGGCTGCATTTTGGCTTGAACTGTGTAGGTGGGAGTTCTATCTATCATCAACTCATAGCTTCTACAAGTGTGCTCATTGTGTCCCACCGAACTACAAAATTTGTAGAAAAACTGTTGTGAATTTTGTGTATACTTCTATAACAAGTGACAATTGTCCATGGCATGTTTTCCTGCTATTTGACAAATCGCGCACCACAAAGCAGGCACCGCGCTAGGTCCTACTTGCACTTCCGACCTTAAGGGCATCGGTCCTCCTCCTGCGAGGTAATTTTTGAAAACCAGGCAGTGGTCCTTATCATGACCCTGACCCTTGCATTTTACGCACCATACCTCTTCGTGCACTTCTAGTCAAGCTGTCCTGTCCTGTTTCAGACTCTGCATCTCAAGGCATAAATTCTTTAGCTGCGTGTGGATCTATTGAACTCCTAAGTTAGGATCCTACATCAGGGTCTCATGCAGCCTCATGGAAATATCCAAGGATTTTGTGTGAGTTGTTATCTTCTGCTGCTATAGCGCACTCCTTAAATGTGGCATTAGCGAAGCTACAAACCACTCACAATGTTGTCCATATGTCAGATTCATATTAGCTTCACGAATCGTACATTTTAGCCTCTGATCCAGCTCCCAAGGAGTCTCGCCTAGTAGCATCGTGATCTCTTTGAATCCAATGATTGACTATGCTTCAAACTTTGGCCTGCTAAATTCTCTATTTAGTGTTGTTTGGATATCCGTCATTCCCACATTTGGATTATCATTGGAGTGCTTAATATATTAGTTCAGTGCGCGGTCCTGTAGGGCGCTAACCAGTGTCGCTTTCTTTATATTGTCATTTGTAACTCCTTGTGCTTCCCATACAACCCTTACCATGAACTAGAATTGGTCTGGATCCTCATTTCTCAAACCTTTGAACACAAACAACTTCATTGTGCTTGCCATATTGAATCGCAGTGGTGGTGGAGTGGGTACAGGTGAATATGGAGGTGATGGTGGTGAAGCTGGTGGTGGTGTGGGTGGAGGTGGTATTCGTGGAATTCTTTGTCTTATTAGGTGGATCGCACTTTGCGGTGAGACCTTCGTGAGATCTTCCTCGTCCCCTCACAGAGGTGAAATCAAGGGGCTAGTTTTGGGTCCCTTATTTCCTTCGTTTCTATAATATTTTCCACTACAAATAGCCTCAAACATCAAGGTAACTGCATAACCCTGCAAACTCAGTAACGAATCCTCCTATAATACAATTGAGCCAATGATCAATGGAGCGCATGATATTATCCTTCAATGCTTCCAACCTTCACACTAACTCTGGGGTCCACACAATAAGACCGTCAAGTTTCCACCTTCCTTGGCTATCTACTAGCTTCTCTATCCACTCGTATAGCTCAGTAGGGAAGGACGTGAAGAAGATTTCATGGATTTCCGTGTACAGGTAGTAGTCTAACCACTCTTCTTTTGATAGTCGCAGGTTCCTTTTCTCCTACACCACGAACTCGTGAATTCTTCTGTCCAACCAACCTTCAATTTCTTTCTTAGTTGAATTCCAATGATATGACATCAGACATCTCTATGCAGATTCTGGTCCCGACAACAGAACCATTTATTGGCTTATGGGGGCCTGACCCAGGTTTGGAGTTATTTAGCCAAACAAATCCCTACAATACTGGCCCTTTCAGCATCATCCCATGAAGCGCAGACTGAAGTCTCACCCGAAGCAATATGGGGAGATGCTGGAACCAAGTTTCCGCACCCTTGAGATGTTTGTGATGTCGATTTAGTCCAACTATGTCTGCCTTCGCGCAGGTTGTTTTGTGCACTATTCTAACCGTCAATACCTTCGCGATCTGCTATAATCGTCTTTCACGCAGCCGTAACCAGGGGCTGAGATGCTTTCGCGCTGCTATGACAACGATCTACGCTATTTCCCCGAACTACATTGTGTATCTTACATATCTTCTTAACAGATCTTAGTTAACTTCGCATAAATAGATATTCTATCTTGTGTTCACTTAATCAACACAGTTATACACATTCGCGCATCATATAAGCATTAAAAGTGAAATTTATATCCAATGTAACAAATGCATAAAACAAGAAATAAATACACAGAAATGGTAGGAAACTTCTCTTTATTATTACTTCCAACTGTTACAGACTTGACTCGCCCTGCGCACTCAGCTGCGGACTACTAGGCCTCTACACACTCAGCCGCAGAGCCTTCTCCTACTCTACAACTCAAACTAGAATTTTCTCCTCAGATCTGAATCAACTCTTCATCCTTCTCGTGATTCTATTTATGTCTTAACTACTTAGAGCCTCACTCTATTTATACAATCCCATGGTCCGTGGGCCATGGGTAGATCTCTACAGTTGACATTACATTAACAAAATTAAGGGCGGACAACCCTATGACTATTTTACAAACTATGCGCTCCGCACCCACAAAAGGTAGAGTCTTTACATCGGAATTACAATCTTTGACTAAAATCTTGGCTCTAAGCCCCAAAACTTCCCTTGGGGGATCCCGCGCCCAACATTCCTAATGGACCAATATTTAACTTACTCTGATAGTTGTCTAAGGTTAGGGTTTTCACATACCTGAACCCTCAATTAGTGCAAGGATTTTGGACCTTCTTGAATATTCTTTAAATTCCACATGTGGTTAACCTCACATGTGAGAAATGGGGATCGACATGACATCCACGTGATCAATATGATTGGTTAAAAAGGTATTTCAACTTGTGGGAGGCATAAATTCTAGATTTGAACTTTGATTGAGGTTATTTTCATATTATTAGAAGGATTTTGATTTGTAGGACAATATTGAGTGGTTGTGAGCTATGTAAAAATAAATTGACCCAAAAAACTACAATTTGATACCTCAAATGGCTTTGGCAAGTTTCAAACCCTAAATATCTAAAGTAAGACTTACCATTAAAATGGGCCATGCAATCCAATTCCTCCAATTTTCCACAGAGAAGTACCAAGATAGATGAAAAATTAGATAATGATCCATTCTACATCGTACCTCCCAATTTAGGGAGGCTTTTGGTCCCCATAAGCTTTTACTAAATGAATTGAGGAAAAATTTCCTCTATCTTCTACATAGAGTACCTTTTTTCCTTGCTTGGAAGTTTTGCTTTCAACTTGATCTAAAAAATATCATGATACCCTTTGTTGGTGGTTTTATACTTCTTTCGAAAAACTATATATTCTACCAATTTTGTTAAATGTTTTGGTGTTAAGTTTTCTATGTTAGGTACAAGTTTCTCCTCGATTTCTTGATCCAATTTAGAAGGCTCATAGAGTTTCATATTTTCCACATTCATTACTGAGTAGATGTGCATAAATGGGGGTAGAATGAGTTTTTAGTAATTATCACACACCTTCTTGAATACTTCAAAATTACCACACTACATATCCTTAATCTTCTTACTAGGGGTTATCAGTTATTTGTCACCCTTAGGGTTGGAAAAAGAAGCTAGCTTTAACTCACAGTAGTTGGGGGTTGAGATGCCACTCCCATATCCCTGAAAAGCTTTAGTCTCATGCCCCATCACTCCTTATCTAATCTGAATTTTTGGGGAGCTTATAGTCTAATTTCAAATCTATAAGTCATAAATACATATTTTTATAAAAAAGGGAGCTTGATAGATATGTAACTAACAAAGTCAAACCTAGTTAAAGTTGAATCCATCAACAAGAAACCTTAAATGAAGGAAATAGGAGGGGAGTGAAGGTTGAGAAGGAGAGGTCTCAAAATTTTCCTCATTCCATATAATGGTTTTTACTAATGGAATCCTTCATCTCTCTCTCTCTCTCTCTCTTCATTTTTTGTGATGTACTTAATTCTTGAATTTTTATCGATGTTCTTGTGATTTGTTTCATGATGGATTGATATTTTTTCTATCCTCCTCTCTTAACATTCAATCCTTATGGATATTAACTCCCAAGATCCATATCAGAGTATCAGAGTATGTTACCACTCCATGGGAACTAGGGTTTGAAGCATTTTTTGGTATCAAAGTTTTACAACAATCTCCAACCTTTTTTTTCACACCTTTAAAGTATATTTTCTATGCCATACACTATAATTATCAAAGATGATCCACAAAGATTACAACAACATTCTTACATGGATTCACTGTATCCAACATTTTATAAAGTTTATAAATTTTTAGTTTCCATGCCACCTAGAAAAGTTCTTGATCTTCACAACAACCCATGTTACTTTACAAACCCTTGGTTCCCTTTGTGGCTCTTTGCACTTTGTGTTCTTGCATTCATTGTTTTTGTAGATTTATAAAACCATGACATAGCTTACAAAATATATGTATGCAACATCTAGATGCTTGGGTGACCTCATTTTAGTGATTCCTCAGCTTCCCCATAGTGGTATGGCCATTAGAGGAAATTTTAGCCTAAAGCTGCCCATGAAAATTTCACAAATATAATATGTAAACAAATCAAAATCCTTTAAATTTAAAAAGAGGTACATGTAAATATTTTGGAGGGAAAATTTAAAAACTACTTTATTTAACTATATTTTTGGCTTACCTCCTTATATGTTTACTCGAAATTCAAGTGTAGACACGTATTAGATGCAAAAATAAATTCCACATCCAACAAGTACCCATTATGCATACTTTTGAGCAGACCCACAATGGTAAAAATTGAAGATACATTAAAAAAGCATGTTCAACTAGTTTTTTTAATGTATCTTCATTTTTTATCAATTTCAGTCTTCTAAGAAGTATGCATAATGAGTACTCGTTTGGTGTGGAATTTAATTCCGCATCCAACGAGTGTCTACACTTAAAATTTGAGTAAACCTATAAGGCAATAAGCCAAAAATACAATTAAAAAAATAGTTTTATTATTTTCCCTCCAAAATTCATAACTTTTGTTTTATTATTTTCCTATTATTTTAATATTTTTCCTTAGGAGGTCACTTTTAGGCTGAAACTTCCTATAATGCACCATATAAGCACTATCATGGATGAAGCGTAGATAAATAACCTTTAGAAAAAATTATGTAGGTGTCATGATCTCTGAAGAGCATTTAAAGGGGTGTATAATAGCTCATTTTAATTTTTTTTTGTTAGCTCAAGTGGTTTTTTTAAAGAATGTGATTTTGTTCCTAGTTTTAAGAGATATCATTGATTGAAGTTGCATAAAGATTGTGATATCATACCTTGAGTTTCAAGAATGATTTTATCACTCTAAAAATCATTAAAGAGCAAGTATGCTATATCAATGGAAAGCTCACTTCAATAATCCAAATGGGTCTCTGATAGAATTTGATTTCGTCACCTATAATAAGCATTATCAACAAAGTTGCAACAATAATTCCATTGCCAAAAAGAAGAAGAAGAAGGTTATTGGTCATCCACAAACCCACGATTTTGGGTTAACCACACAAAAATATTCTATTCATTGGCTTACAACATATTGTAATTATGATAGTACATTGAACATAATTTTGCCCCTCTTTTTATTAGCATGAGTGAATGATGGGGACCATAATTTTCTAAGGGAGGAGGATTGATCCAAATCTTAGGCAGGGTGGGGGGGGGTTATAGTTTAAGTTCTAATTCATAAGTCATAAAGTCATATTCTTATGTAAAAGGTAACTTGATATATATGTGGCTTATGGATTCAAACCTAATTACAATTGAATCCATCATTAGGACACTATATAAGAATGAAATAGGACACTATATATATATATATATATATATATATGATAGGGTATTGTTTATTCCATTTTTTGGCCAAGCGGAGAAAAAAAAATTGGCGTGGGATGGAGAAATAGAGGTATTAAGAGCGTATATATTTTTTCCTGTTTGCGCCATTATTGTTGTTATTGGAGTGGTACCAATTGCAGCTTTGTTCGTCGCTCATCAGTATGATGCCAATATGAAAGAAATCACTGACATTCAACAAAAGGAGATGAGCTATTTTCAAGCTATGATGAAGTTCAAGAGAGCTTCAATGAAATGGGCTACATGAGAATCTTCTTAGAGGTATCTACGCCTATGGGTTTGAGACACCATATACGATTCAACAAAGGGGAATAATGTTGTTTTACAAGGGCCTTAATGTGGTATAATAGGCCTAATCTAGAATGGGCAGTACAATGACTTTTTGTTCTAGAATTATGTAACAAATCGACTATGTCTTGATGGGTTTTGGCCCCCACCCAAGAGCTTTCACAGGAAATCTAAAAGGTCATGAGCACTCTCTTGGATTACTTGTAGCTCCTACGTAGTTGGAACTAGTGTTTATGATGGTCAACATATACTCATGAGTATATTTCATGTTGTTGTTCGAACCCCAGGCTGCGTGTTTGATATGTTACATAGGCACTCTCTTTTCCTTAATTACGTCAAGATGTTTGTGTTGGATGAAGGCAATGAAATTCTTTCTCAGGGTTTCAAGGACCAGATCTATGATTTTTACTTTATTATTATTTTTTAAAGTAGGGAATATTTCTTGATGAGCAAAGCATAGGAACGATGGTTATGGAAGAAAACACTAAGCGAGTTGGAAACATGGATGTTAATGATCTTCACAAGAGGAACAGGTTTCAAGGATCCAATACCAAGAAATCACTCTTCTTCTATGTCAACCTTTCTAAGATATGTAACACACCAACCTCTATTGATGGCTTATGTGGACTTTATTTTCTTCACACCCACTGATATTATGGCCTTTGTGTTTTTTCCATGTCTACTACCCAATGGATTTTTATTATGTTTTCTGTATCCATTACGTTGTCTCAATTTTAGAGATGCATGACATTATGTCTACAAAACCTAGGGTTTTTTATGGATTTAGGTTTTTCATCTATGGTGTCTCATATGGAGAAAGAATCAAAGTGTTTATGTGTGTATTTGGGTTTTACAATGAAGTTTTTACATTGGCGTTTTTATTTTTTGTTCTCGCCATAGGTAATTATGTTTAAGGAAAAGTTGTCATAGGTCGACATTAGTAAATATACTAGTTTTAGTCACTTAGAAAGGCCTAAGTTGAAACTACAATGTTTTCCATTTTGATGAAACTAAGTAAAGTATTGAATCGATTTAAAATGAGGACAGGATAAGAATTAATCCTAGGACCTATATGTTGTAGATGGGATGCTCTATTACTAAGCTAAATACCCTATTACATAATGAATATTGTGAATGGTTTTCTTCAACAGGCCCTTGTGGAGCCTCTTGACTTAGACCTTCAAGTTGCTACCAACCAACTTGTCCCATAGAAAATCTACGAGTTGAACATAAGACCTATCCCTAACCAATAGAAACTCTATATTTGAGCTACATACTATTTTATTTATGCACAAATTGGTTTGATATCGAGGTGTGGGTTGTCATTTCCAACATAAAGGATGAAAAATGTCAAAGATATATATTTCTGTAACACACTTATCCTTATCGAATTCGATAACCAGAGGTGGTTATGATACCAATCAGATTTCCAATGTACAGTCATGGAAATGGGATATGAAGTTTTCACTCTTTTTTTCCCTCATCTAGCATCGAATGGTTTATCCAACTAGGAATCCTGAAATAATGGTGAGAATTTCTTGTTGTATGTAGACATTAGACATTCCATTTTATTAGGCTTCCTTCTTTCAAATGCTATTGTATGGTAATTCTGCATCAAAACTTCTCCTATTCCAAAACTTGAAGCATCACAATCAATTACAAAATTCTTTGAAAAGTCTAGAGTTGCCAATACAGGTGCATTGGACATAATTTCCTTTAAGGCTTCAAAACACTTTTCTTCCTTATCATCCCATTGGAGTGAGTTATTTTTTAAAAGGTTTATTAAGGGTGCAGGTACATGAGCATAGTTTTGAATAAACCTTTGATAGTATCAAGTTAGCCATAAAAATACTCTTTATTTTATGATGTTAGTTGGTTTGGGCCATTCTTTTATAGCCTTGATCTTATTAGGATCTACCTTTACTCCTTCCTTGGATATTATGTGCCTAGGGTACTCTACTTATTCCTTCTCAAAGGTTCATTTGGACATCTTTGCATAAATTTTTTATCCTTCTAATATAGTGAGAACATGCTCCAGATGTTGTAGATGCTCCTTCCATGTTTTACTATAGACTACAATATCATCAAGCAAAACTAGCACAAACTTTCTTAAATATGGTCGGAATAATTCATTCATGGTAGCCTGGAAGGTTGTTGGAACATTAGTTAACCCAAAAGGAATTACCTTAAAATCGTAATTACTTTTATGTGTTCGAAAAGCAGTCTTTGCTATGTCCTCTAATCTTATTCTAATTTAGTAATATTTGGATCTCAAGTCCAATTTTGAAAAATATTTAGCTCGATGAAATTTATCTAACATTTCATCTATGAAGGGAATATGGAACTTGTTCTTACTCGTTATCATTTTCAATCCTCTATAATATACGCATAACTTAAATGATCCATCCTTATTTCAGACTAGAACCACCGAAGCAGCATAAGAGCTTCTACTTTTTGTGATGATACAACACTTTAAAATATCCTCAACTAATCTTTCGATTTCAGTTTTTTTATGATTAGATATCTATATGGATTGATGTTAACGAGGTTTGATCCCAACTTGACTTCGATTATGTGCTCCACTTCTCTTTCAGGAGGCATTTGTAGTGGAAGATCTTGGAATACCTCCTTGTGCTTTTGAATTAACTCTTGAACTTCAGGTGGTTCTTCGTTAATCAATTTCGAAGCCAACATTTCTATTTGATGAAATTGCACTATATTTGTTGGTGCTCCTTTTCGAATCATCTTCATCATCTAGTAGGATGATACAATTTCATTTTGAGGTGGTTGAAAACCACATAGCTTATATTTTTGCTCTTCCCATCTAAATTTTATAAATTGCATTTTATGGTTGGTGGAGTAAGTGCCTAAGGTTTGTAGCCACTTGATACCAAGGACCACATCCACTCCTCCATGTGGTACAATGTAGAATGGGGATTCTAGATTGTAGTCCTAAATACACAATTTGACCTTATGGCATTTTCCTACTTTTTAGATTTTATTTCCATCTGCTACTATCACTTTCATATTAGGAATTGGGTATGTGAAGATGTTGAGTCTTTTTGCAATATTTGAGTCTAAAAAATTATGAGTGCTTCTTGCATCTATTAGAACCGTTAGATTTCTCATTATGATATGTCCTTTTAAATTTAATGCCTAGCGCTGAGATAAATTCCTATCATAGCTGATAATGATACTTGTGAAATATTTTCATTTTCTGATTCTGGGGAAAATTGTTGATAATCTTCAACTTTTTCTATGTTTGATTCTTCAGTATCTGAATTATTGGTTGTTTCACATTTATATGAGTTTTTGGCATCCTTTCGTTTAAAACATATGTGTCTAGGATCCCATTTTTTGCCACACCATTTGCATTTACCCTCTTTTATTATTTGCACCTCCATATTAAATTTTCCTCCCTCACATAGATGTCTTGCAACATACCTTGTATTCTCCACATCAGAAGTTTGGGAAAACCTTCGTCTTGAATATACTCTTTCAACTTTTGGAAATTGTATTCTTTCGAACTTCTTTTGTATGACTTTTGCTTTATGTCTTACTTCTTCTAGAGATGTGATGTCATGAAGATTAAGTTCATCATGGAGATATGGTTTAAGTCCAGTGAACTATGATTGAATAAGGCATTTTTTTTATATTCCAGGTACTCATGTAGCTATAGTTTCCCATTCTCAAGTATGTTTGTCCACATATCCTTTTTTTTGTAACTTAGTGAGTGTCTTGAAGGCTTATTTTTCTTTGACACCCTAAATTTTTTAAAGAAAGCATCTCTTAATTTCCTCCAATTGATAGCATGTGTCGATTTCTTCCACCACATATAACAATTGTATGCTTCGCCTTCCAATTGCATGGGTGCATGCTTGATTTTTTCATTTTCATTATCAATATTGTCAATCTCGAAATAATCCTCTACCTTATTGAACCATGCTACACTTTGTTTCTCATTAGCATCAAATTTGGATAGTTTAAGTTTTTCTCTACATTGATATGTGGCAATCAGTGGAGTGAAGAATGGAATTTGGGCTGAGATCTACAAATTTTGAAAATTCGAGATACTATTTTTGTGGATTGGGTATGGAAGATGCATGTGGAGATTCAAGGATATCATTTGAGTCTGACGGGTTTGATGTATTTGAAGAATTTGGTAGTTGAGTAGCTTCATTATTCTAATGTTGCAGATCAGTTGTAATATTCAACTTTTGAAGATAAAGTTCAACATCCCTATAGCTTGAGTGTGATTCTGATCAACCTTATCTGAAAGGGTTGTGTGGTCCCTTCGAAGGCCATCATAATTTTGTTGGAGTTGATATTCTATTCTTTGTTATACCCTAGAGCTTCTTAATGTCATCATCTTTTTCATTGAGCCTATTCTCAAGATTTTATCATTTTTTACTAAAGTTGCTCATCGACATTGTTCGAGTGTGTGGTGGTGTATAGCGCTCCAGCTTAACTTGCTTCCTTAACTTGAACTATATATATATATATATATATATATATATATATATATATATATATATATATATATATATATATATATATATATATATATATATATATATATATATATATATAATAATAACTATGTAGTAGTTATATAACTTAATATATAATTCCACTGTGAATGATACAACATGGGGGACAAAAGTTTGAATCGAAGAACGTGTCAATCGAAGGATAAAAGAATAATGTTATGAATTGTCTGTGATCTCAGAAATATTGTGGCAGGGATATAAGTGGTTGGGACTAACGAAATTTTGACTGGGAATGAACGGAGAACAAAATGTCTTGATCAAACAATGGAGACAAGGTGTGGATGTAAGGGCACAACACTAATAGGTCAACATTGTCTGGCAACAAGGGGAGAAATGTTGGAAGAATGGTGCGGCGACTCAGAGAGGCAACAACAAAACAGGGAATGTGACGATCTGCAGAGAACGAATGGACAACGAAGAGAAAAATGGAACTATGTAAATCAACAGTCGAGGTAGGTGTTTTGGAAGGCAACAATCTGTAGTGTGCTGGGAATTTAAGGAGACAATGTATTATGCACCAAGGAGCAAACTTGATCTGATACCAGATGAAGTAAAAAACTTCAATTAATAAGAAACAATATAAGTAATTTATTATATGAGAATTAAAGGATGATTGTTACAAAGAGGGCCCCAGGCTTAAATATGGCCTTGGGTTCCTTTTTGTGAAGGGGCATGATCTTTTGATTGTTCCCTTCTTCTTAATTTGAACATAATTACACATATTTCATTTTTTATATAACATAATTAAGAGAGGATGTAACATGCAAAAGTAAAAAAAATCTTATTTTTAACATGACATAAAGTGGAAGATGAAATTTCATCATGTTAGGATGAAGAATTTAACTGCTTATGAGTCATATGAATAACTAGGCCCGTAAAAATATAATATTTTCATCTCTTTATCAAAACAAATATAAAATTACTAGAATTGTCACCTATTAGACACTTTTTTCCAAAGACTGAAACACAATTTCTTCAAAGAATGGCAGTCACACTCTTTAGGGAAGCTTTTGTAAAAAGTTCCCCTTCACATTTCCAATAAAATTTGGGCTTTTAGCTATTTCAAAAAGGTATGAACACATCACATCTTCCGGTTGATACCTATCCATATTACAAATTTACATAAAAACTTTTGATAAAAGTATCGACATAACTAACTTGCAAACCTAAAACATAACAATAAAAAATATGGTCTGAAATTAGAAAAGGAAATGAGACATTTAGAAGTTTATGAGGGAGGAGACTGAGACTCCCTCCCTAACCTCCTCCACAACCATAATGCATTCAATCAATAGTTTTCTTTATTTTCACATCTTTCCATCCTTCCTATTCAACTCCTTGTATACATGTGTAAAGGAAAATGTCACAAAGGTGTTAATTTCTCCATTCCAACAACCTAGGTAAATTAATTCCTTATGATTTCCTTATTGAAAAATTAATTTGATTGAATTCTTCAACTCATAAAATAATATATAATTGTTGGAAATTTAATTGAAAAAAAATATATATATATATATCAACAAAATCTACAAGAAATCAATCTCTAAAATAAAAGAATTATTTTCCCTTCAAATATCTTTTTTTCATTAAAATTACTTTAAGCTTACAAGCATTCCCAAACTTAGAAAATAGCCCATTAAGAAAACAAGAAAACATTGCAACAAAATCTAGATGTTTTAATGTAGTGTACAACCTATATAACCCTGTCAAAACATGTTATCAAAATCCTCCTACTGCTACTCAAATCTATCCCAAACTACTAGTATTGAAATCTATCCCAAAAATTGTACATCCACCATTCTATTTTGTTGGGTTGTACGACCTCCTAAAGTTTCCTTTACACTTGTTGTGCACAAACCCTTTAATTTCTAAGAGTTAGGTTAAACTCATTTGTGTTGCTCACATTGTTTCCTCTTTTCTCTTTTGGACTTGCACACCGAATAAAAATCATTTATTACTTTCTTACTTTTGTTTTTCTAACACACAACTTTTTCTTTCACTTCATTTTTCTTTTGTAGCGTTGAGTTAGATGATCAAATCTTCATAACCATAAACTCTCAATGAGATTGGCGGTTGAAATTAAATCTCAATCCATAGTGGAGATTACATCTAAATCACTAATGTATATACTTTACATTTTATTAGATAATAATTAACTTTTAATAATAAAAAAATCACTTTAATAATAACTTTAATTAAAGTGTCCACGAGGCCTTGTATAGACGGTGATCAAGTGTTCTGTTAATGCACTCCTTGATTTGAAGTCACCGGTTCAATTCCCCACCCTGATCGGGGTGATATATTGGACATGAGGATGATGTAGTCCTACCAAACTTACAAAAAAAATAACTTTAATTAAAGTGAATTACAAAATAGAAAATACTTTTGTGAATGACTTCCACATGTTTGACACTAGACCTATGTGAAATTTCTTATTTGGTGCTACAAACATCAACAAAAAGATTATGTTATTCCCTTTAGATAAACTCCTATTGGATCGAGTGGGAAATTGTGTATTTGAGATATTCAAAATATCTAGTTGATTACCAAAGAGGAGTCTCCATATATTTTAACATGTTTTGAGTTCCTTCTAAAGCACATTCTAGTAATAATCTTAGTGCCATGAATTCAAGATAAAAATTGGAATCTACTCCTAATCACCTCTTAAACTTGTAAATATTTTTTATCTATTGCTAGTTATTGAGTTCATTCTTATATAATTAACCTCATATACTTGCTCCCCCAAAATGGATGAATTGAAAACCCACCTCCATCTTTAGTGATCTATACATGTACTAATTCCTAATGGTGAATACCATGCTCAAGTGTATTTGTGTATGATCTACTAGTTATGAGAAATAAGGATCACATTGTATGTAAACATGTGTCACACAAACCACTCTTCATTTTAAAAAACTAAATAAAACAAAGCTAATAAAAACAAAACAAGAGTTTCATGAGTGGGAACAATAATCAAATTTAATCACAACTTGTTATGTGAAAATTTTCCTTCAATTAATTGGTGACATGATAAATAGTCATTTAGCACAATTTTACCATGAAGTGCTCAATTTTGATTGGAATGTCATGTAAATGGAAAGGCTCAAATTTTACCATCAATATATGTCTCTATAATAAATATATAAGGTACCATGTAGAAGTAAATGATTATGTATAATGATACATAATACTACCTAGTAACGTAATGGAATTAGTTCATGATGATCAATATGATAAGTTATAAATCTTGATGGGTAACCCAAGTGGTTGAAGCCCCCATGCCCAAGTATTTGGCCCTCTAATATGAGGCGTTGGTTCAATTGTTCTTAGGTCCATCATGGTCAAACTTTATTGTTGATTCGGTTGGGTGTGTGGTCCCTATGGGTGGGCCCACCTAGGGAATATTATGAGGAATAAAAAAGGCATTTCCCTAAAACAATAACAATGTGCACACTAATAAAGATAGACACGCAATATGCACCATGAAGGAATTTCCCATTTAATTCGGTCAATGAAGGTAAGAATGTGAATAGAAGACACAATTGAACCACCCACAAACAATTACCCTAAAGCAAAGAAACTATAATGATGATTTAGAAAGCAATCTATATGAGTTATTGACAATGAAAAAAATCTAATTACTAATCAATGAGCAATGACCTAATGACATTTTTATGTTTTGGATTGTTTTGGATTTGATTTTCAATCCTCAACACAATAATTTTATATTTTATATTTTTATAAATATTTATCATTAACTAAATTAAATTAAAAATGAAACTAAATTTAATGAGATTAGAAAATATAGGAAAAATCAAATCATTATTTTATATTTATTAGTTTACAATATTAATAATATAGAGAAAAATATTTTGGCAATAATAATATAAAAACAATTTTTTTTCCCAATAATTATTTAAAGAACTCATGCATCATTAGATGATATCATGTAATGTTTATAACTTAAAACTTACTAAAAATGTTTAGTATTCATAAGCAAAGTTTGATATTGAAAATTATCTAGAAAAGCATTTGCCTATTCTATGCTCATTAAACCAAAAGGCCTTTCTCACGTAATGTGGAAACACAATCTTTAATTATCTCTTCCATCGATGTGAATTGAAGCCCAAGTTCAAATAATTTTTTTGGTGGATTCCCAACGTGTACCAAGCCTGGTTGTGTGACACTTGTAAACCTATAAAAAACATTTAAGAACCCATGTAAGTCCAAGACAAAAATGACATGAAATTGTATGCTACAAGGCTTATGACGTAGAAATCAAATTATCTTTACCAAGAATGAAATAATAATGAAATCTCAAATAAATTTCAAGATTTAGAGATTACTTGTGCACATTATATTCTGGATATAGTTTTGTAGTCAACTCAGCAAAATCACTCCAATGGGCTATAGTCTCAACACAAAGGTGCCTCCCAGAGGCTGAAGGCCTTTCATATAGTAGTATTTGGGCTTTCGCAATATCCTTTACATGTGCACAACCCATAAAAAAAAATCGATATTCTTCATTGTTCCCTGTAGCATTATCATTGAGACAAGGTATAAGGTAATATTTTATTAATAATAAAATGGAAACCAATTTTTAAATGGACTTTCTTAATTCTTTTTCAAAAATCTTAATTAATTTTACTCATGATTACCATGAAAGCAAAGACACATTTTATGCCCATTTCCATTATCATTTTTTAAATCATATAATTGGAATATTGATCACCTTATTAACCAGCAATTCTTAGTTCAAAATCCATGTAAACAAACCAAAATGTATTTTACACTACTTTTCTCAAAGAAACGTAGAAAAAAACATTCCTTCCTAATTATACAACAATAATTCTATGAGCAAAAATCATTCCTTAAATCAAAATGATTCCTTAATTTATTTAAATAGTAATATGAAATTGCCCATAAACATTAACAAGGATCACTATGATCACTATGAAAATGGACTTAAAGTAACATAAAAAAACCTAAACACTAAGCGAATAGTTCAAAATGACATACAAAAGTTGACTCTATAACAAAGTTGAATAAGTGATCATAAATAAACTTCTATAATAACAATTTTTTTTAGGTAAATATAAAAAAATGGAACCTAAACACTAAGTGGATAATTCAAGATCACAAACAAAAATTGGCTCTATAACCAAGTTGAGTAAATAACAATAAATAAAAATTTTATAATAACAAAGTTGAGTAAATGATAATAAATGAAACTTTTATAGTAACATTCTTTTTAAAGTTGTTTTTTTTATTTTTTATTTTTATATATAATGTTTGAATTGTTAGATAATTAAATATTTTTAACCATTTAATGAAAATATCAAAAAAACAAAACAATAAACCTCTCAAGTGACCATAAATAAACAAAACAATAAACCTCTCAAGTGACCATAAATAAATAGAACTATTGAAGTGACCTTCATTTTATAATGTATAAATATAATTAAATCCTATGAATTTAATAGGAATACCAAAATTTATCACTTCCCCAAACACTAAAAATAAATACAAATTTATTTATAAAACCTTTTGAACTTTTGCCTATCCATACCTTGAAGGAGTTTACGATCATGGCCATGCTGGCAGACATATCAGGTGGCAAGATCAGCCCCAAGACAGCCCCCGGGTTTATGGCAACTATATCCAAACCCTTCTCCTTGGAAAATTCCCAACCCGCCTTTTCAGCCAATGTTTTTGCAACTGTATACCAAATCTGCATTCAAGCCAATGTTATCAAAAGGATGGGTTAACACTAATTGCTGCAACTAAGAAGAGATGCATAAGAATTACGAAATCCAAGAGACTGATTTGCTTCATCCATTTATCAATCAGTATGTGGAAAATAAATGCTCACTCCATTCTCTCTGCAGTAATCTAGATCTGTCCAGCAGTTCTCATCCAAAGGCTTGCCCGCAGGCCATTTGGGGTTTGGAATTATGGCAGAAACCGAAGAGGTCAACACCACACGTCTCACTTTGGCTTTGTGAGCTGCTTCCAGCAGGTTTATTGTCCCCTTAATGCCTGGATCCAGCAGTTGCTTCTGCAATGTTAAATCCAGCCAAGCAATCAGCCATCTTAAAGTAATTAGTATACCAAAAAACTAGCAGCTGGTTCTGCATGTTAAAAACCCAGACAAGCAAACAGCCATTTTAAAGTAGCTAATATTCGAAAAAACTAAACTAAATTCCTGTAACAAGATAATTCATTGCATGTTACAGTCCTACTCACTGGGTTACAGTCATATCAAAGCACTATCCATTAATGTCAAAATCTGGCTTTGTTAGAACCCAAATCCCAATTAAATGCTTGTATTTGACATGTTACGGTCCTAATCACTGGGTTACAGTTAAATCAAAGCACGGTCCATCAATGCCAAAATCTGGCTGGGTTAGAACAGAAGTGAGAGGTGAAATTACTGGTAAATCCATTCCAAATACCAAAATTCTAATTTAAATATCAATTTAATAATTAAAAAAATAAAAAAAAATTAAAATTGTTTTTATACTAACTTGGGATCTGCCACTGGATCAAGAATAGTGGCATGGCTAAATGAAAAACACCAGCACAGCCGTCAATGGCATCTTGGATAGACGAATAATCCATCAAATCCATTTTAAATAACTTCAACCTCTCTTTTGCTCCTTCCATTGCCTCTAGATGCTTAGTCTCCTTCCAGTTTCCTGCAAATAAACAACACCAGTATTATATAATACAGAGGTAGTCCAGAGACCGTCCATTAATAAACAGAAAATAATACAGTGGCCATTCATCAAAATTAATTTTAACAAATTAAAAATAAAAAATAAAAAATTAGGCTTAGCTTAAGCCTAGTCTAATTTCAATGGTGGATAGTAAAATAATCTGCCAACAATAAAATGTTATTACCAAGATGGTCAGTCAAAACATAGACCCCATGAGAGATTAATTTTCCTCTAACTCTTCCTTTGAAATTTGAGATAGATTTAAACCGCATACCATAAAAATACTAAACTCTACACCAACCAACTAAGCATGATATAAACCAATCCCATAAAAATTAAACCCCACCAACTGACATCATAAATCAAACCAAATTTTATATATATAGAAATTTTATATAATAAATTTTAAAATTTTCAGTGAATAAGTTGATTCTCAAAATTAATTTGACAAAGACATTCAATGAAACATATGACAAAAATAAGCAGATTAACCCTAAAATCTGTTTGCAGAAAATCCAAAAGACTTCACAATTAAAATTAACCTATCATAAATTATATATTATATAACAATATTTTGATGACCTTATCAAACAAAAATGTCAGAAACATTCTATTCTTTTGAATATTTTCAAATCTGTGTACACAACAATTCTCACCAGCACATATACACTTACCAAGATCTTGAACGGTGGCATGCACAGAATAACCACGTTCCAACAACAAACGAAATACCCACGATCCAATGAATCCACTGGCTCCCGTTACACACACCGTTTCCCCCATTTCCAGACCAGACCAGACCTCTGCAAATCCGAAAATCACAGATAAAAAACAAGTGAATTCAGGGATAGTCGGTCGCTGCACACATTGGAATCTAAACCTACGTACACCCAAATTCCCCCGTTTCAGTAAGGAATGAAGGCGAGTGAGGCAAGTGGAAGGCCGGTATTTAACGTAGGATTTGCTCAATTTAACGTAGGATTTGCTGCCCCTGACCGTTTGCCCAATAAAAAACTGCCTAACACAATAAATTACGTACTCGGGAGTCCCGTCACCATGGAGAGTTGCAGGGGCCGGGGCCACTTTCCCATGTGAAGCCAACGACACCAGTACCGAGAAGTGTTTGAAGAAAAAGCGATATTTCACAGAAACCAACCACCTGTTATCTTAGAAATTTTTTAAGTTTATCAATGCTTTAGATAATGATAGAACATTTAGATAATAATTAAACATTTATATACAGTAATTTTCAAAGGACATGTTTTAATGTGTGAGAGGTTTTTACTTAGAAATATATAAAGTTTGGGTTAAATGGTCTGTAAAAAGTAAGTTAGGAACATCAAATATTATTAAACAAAAGTCTTAAAAAAATAATTAAAAAATTTGTGTTTTTTTTTACATTTACATGCTCTTTAATTCTATAATGGAGAATTCTTCCTAAAGATGAATTCATAACCTTATTGTTCTTAAGAAGAACTCATAACCTTATTCTTAAGGCAAGTAAAAAAAGAAATACCTTTGTTTATATGATAATTATGGTTAATCCTTCTGCTAGCTAAGTTATATGGGATTATAATTTAAAAAAAAATAACATATAGCTAAAAGTTGAGATAAAAGAGGTCATCTGAAATGAATGTACTAATAACTATTTTGAGCTAACTTTGTTATGATAAATGGTGTACAAGAATGTTATTGCTAACTTCAATAATACAAATGGTTGGTTGAAAGAAATATGGAAGAGTGTTGGTTGCTCTATATGACCCAACACTTAATGTCGATTTGCAGTCCATAGACTTCAAGATGCAACATTGGAAATGTTGCATAAATACTTTAGAAACCTGCAAAACTAAATCCTAATCTCCTATATAAATTGTTCATTAGCATTCTTGAATTCTTGCAAACACTAGTCAAACCCTTGTTCTAATCCTGCAATCATATGCATCCATTAGAAGCGAAATCCTAACTACTGCAAGTACTAATCTTGCAGTCTACCAACATTTGAAAGCAACCCTTAACTATTAACAATTGAAAAGAAAACCCCAACTATTGATAATTGAAAGGAAAACCCTTAACTATTGACAATTAAAGAGAAAACCCTAACTATCAAAATGAAAACCCTAGCTACTAATTAATTGGAAACCTGAGCATCGTCTGAACAAATGTAAAGGTTGTTTTTAAAGGGAAAAGAGTTGAGCTCCTAGTCAATCCACACACTATAAAATATTCCCACACTCAATGCATAACTCTAAAGAAAAAGAAACAACTAAATCTATTGTGATACTGCACTAGGTCCTATTGCAAGCTATCTTCGTGTAAAATAAAAGAAAGATTCCAAATTTGTTCCAAACACACACCAATCCATTATAAAATATGTGCAAACTATGTAAAACACCATATGCATGAAAAACAAGGTCCCTACTTAGTTTTGACACATAACACTTCTAAATTTCATAAAAGTTGCAAGAAAATCTGCTCACTATTCTTCAAACTGGTATGCAACTTTCAAATCTTTCTAAGAAAAATCAATCAAATATGAATTTTAAAAGATAATGTGTTGCTCATAAAAAGGACATAGGAAAGAAGTAATTTTATAATCCTTAAGAGCATAAATCATCACTTTGTTCACAATAAAAAAGTTGCAGGCTTATAAATAATTGAATCCCTCTTATAAATAATTCCTTTGACACATGTCAAACAACACATCACTTATACCACCATTGTGAAATCTTGAAACAACAATACCTATATGTTATGTTTCAACTCAATCAATAACTCCAAGTCACATTACAACTTGTTTTACCATTCAAATATTGGATTTCGATGGATCTAATATGAGTTGTGTTAGATGGAATGTCTCAGGATCGAAACCATAATTGGAATCCTCAAGAGATTAATTCTTTTCAAAATGGAGGCAACACATTATACATTAAAAGCATCCTTGTCATTGAGTGTCATAAACCAAGAAACATGTACATAAACTATATTCTAATGCACAAAAATAGATAAATGTCATTGTTCAACAATTGGTTTTAAGTTACAATAGATTTGTGATAACCCAAATCTTAATAGACATGTTGTGCTTATACACAGAGAACTTTAAATCTCAATCAAGATATTGTTCGCTTTTATGACATAAAACTGCAAATCTCGTTAGATCCAACATGCCTTATATTCTCATTCAATGGAGCAATCCAAATTGGGACTAAAGATCGAAACCCTAAGCGATGGATCGTAAGAAAACAAAATATATGTTGGTTTGATCATTACGCATAAACAATGGTTGGTGTAGCTTATAGATATCATCACATGAAAATATATTACAACGGTGAATTATATGTTCAATTTTTGCCATGGAAATGCATCATGCTTGTAATCTCAACACTCCCATATTCGTAAATGTAAAGCAAACATAGAATAAAGACTTATCTATCAGGGAGCCAGAGTGTGTAGTTTTCACATAGGACACCTCTATATCTACGATAAAACTTTTATGCAACCAACTCACAAAATAGAAGAAAAGATAGATAAACGACTTCAAAATCAGCCTCTTCGAGGGGGTAACCTCCTTTACATTACACAAATGGATAATTCTTGGATGATACAAATGACAAGACCTCCTTTCTATATATAGGAGTCTAAGGGGTCACAATATAATCAGAGCAAACATAACAATAATAATGTAAGGGCACAACAATAACAATAGTGGGCTTCTATGTGGCACAATAATAATAATATGGGGACAGCATGGGAACAACAATAAAAATAAGGGATAAAATGACAATAATAATAAGGGAATACACTAGTATTATAGGGAGCTAACATGCCCCTTCAAAAAAGTGTTTTCCTCACTACTTAAGTAGTTCTGGATGCTTCTATATAAAATTCTCATCCTCCCATATGGAATCTTCAGTGGGTAAGTTCTTCCACTTAATGAGATACTTTGAAATTGATCGATTTCATAGTTGTCGAGTTCTTGTTTCAGTGACTGCTTCAGGTTCCATATGATTTTTCCTTCCTCGTCAAGTTCTGACAATATTTTTTGAACTGGGAGCTTTTCACCTATAACCTTCTTTAAGCATGAAACATGGAAAACTGGGTGCACTCTGGAAGATGCAAGAAGTTCCAATTTGTATGTCATACTACCAATCTTTTGCAACACCTTGTACGGACCATAATACTTTGGTGATAATTTATTATCCTTTTTAGCCTGCTTGAGGGACATTTGTTTGTATGGTTGTAGTCGTAGAAATACCCAGTCGTCTGCATCAAAACTTCTTTTGTTGCGATGTTGATATTCCGTTGGTTCATTCTATTTTGTGCCAAAGTTAGGTTATAATTTAAGAGTTGGAGAATTTTTTGTTGATGCTCGATGTGATCTTCCACTGGTTGAACATTAGAATTTTCTCTTAAATATGATGTGATGGAAAGTGGATGAGATCCATAAAGTGCCTCAAATGAGGTCATTTTTGCTACAGTATGGAAGGAAGTGTTATACCACCATTCAGCTAGAGGCAACCATTTGACCCATTGTGTATGTTTATCATATACAAAGCAACGAAGATATCCTTCCAAATATTTGTTCACTATCTTAGTTTTCCCATCAGACTGAGGATGATAAGATGAGATATGAGCTAACTGAGTACCGAGACAAGAAAATAATTTTGTCCAAAAATTTCCAGTGAAAATAGGATCTTTGTCACTTACAATAAACTTTGGGTTTCCTTTTAGCTTTTGAATTGTTTCCATAAATGAATTAGAAATTGTATTGGCTTTAAATGGATGAGATAATGCACAAAAAAATGCATACTTGGTAAGTCTATCAACTACCACCATGATGACACTCTTTCCTTCTAGATTGGAATGGATAAAGGTTGTAATAGACCTAGGGTCTTCATTGTCTCAACTTTATTTTGTTGGAAACCAAATGTTCCGCCACAAACTTTTGAATATCAGATTTAAGGTCATCCCAAAAAAAATCCCTCTTAACCCCGTGGTAAGTTTTTAAAAATCCTAAATTCCCTCCTAAGGGACAGGTGTGCAATTCCAAAAGAATATTTGAGTTGGGAATTCTTACAGAGGTATAAGCGATATTGGTACCATAACAAATCATTTTTCTAGCTAAATGTATCATATGTACTGGGATCTTGATGCAACTTTTGAATGAGTTCCCACACTTCTTCGTCATTATTTCATCCTCATCCTTTCTTGAGAGTGCATCTGCAACAATATTTTGCTTCCCTTTTTTGTAGATGATTTCAAAGTCATAACCCAACATCTTTGTGACCCATTTTTGCTTCTCTTCTAAAGATAACCTTTATTCTAAAAGGTATTTAAGACTATCATGATCTGTTTTTACCTTGAAGTGTCTTCCCATTAGGTAAGGTCACCATTTCTTAAGTAATAGCTTTGTGTAATTACTTTCCTTTGATTGGACTACTTTCAAAAGAAATGGGTCTTCAGGCACCAATTCCATTTCTTCAGGCATCAGATTCCACAATAAATGTTTTTGTGAAGTCTGGCATAGCTAAGACCGGTGCTTGGCACATTGCTTCTTTAAGATGTTCAAAGGCTTTTGTTGCTTCTGGAGTACAAGAAAATGCATCTTTCTTCAGTGATGTTGTTAGAGGTGCTACTATTCTCCCATAATTCTTATCAAACATGCAATAATACCCTATCAACCAGAGAAACCCTCGCAGATGCTTTATGGATGTGGGGATTTTCCATTCCTTAATGGCTTTAATTTTGCTAGGGTCTACCTTAACACCTTCATTAGATACAATATGACCCAAATATTCCACCACTTTTAATACAAAGAAATATTTGGAGGTTTTTGCATATAATTGTTTCTCCTCTAATAGTTTGAGCACTCTATCAACATGTTGAACATGATCCTTCCAAGATGTTAGGGTCCCACCCTAACCCCCTTATTTATGTCATGGGATCACGTCATAGTCAAGAGTCAATAAAGCCCATATTAATATTTGTAAGTGGTTAACCCGCAATTAATGACGGGACCACAGTTAGTTGCAAATGGGCCGTAGTATTAGATAGATGGTATTAATAACACCCACGGTATTGGCCCGTGGTATTGCATGTATAAGTCATATATAAAGGATAGAGACTCCTTGCGAGGAGTATCGTGTCTTATTTTGTAATCGAGCTCTGCTCTATTGGAGATTGCCCCCTCGAAGAGGTAAGTGAACATTACTCTCTGAATAATAAAATCATTGCTATTCTGTGTTCTGGGTATCTTTTCTTCGCATATTCGGTATTGGGTATCATTTTTGCAGGTTAAGATCATAACAAGTGGTATCAGAGCACTTTCCAGGGCCGGTGGGATCGCCAATTCTCAGCAATATTTTTTTTTTGGCTAGAGACGTGTTCCGGCGTCTTTAAACCACGGGATCTGTTGTTGAGCACATAAACCTGCGGATTTGGGGAGGCATGCACGCAGGAAATACAAGAGGTGGTCACGTTTGTTGGACTCCCTTGTAACCCCTGTGGGTACCCCTTCGAGTAGTAGCGCATTAGACAAAACCACGCACGGACTGTCTTCCACGTACCCTATGGGTATATCGGAAGCCCCTAGGCTCCCTTGAAACCTCGCCATAGATAAACCGTCGGCTGTCTTGTGGCTACAGTACACCGAGAACAACACTCGGAGAGATTACTCGCCCGTACGATAGGGTAGTCGGGTTGTACGGCTAAGGGTACGGTCGATCCTCCTTAGTTAGAGCCCTGAAACATTGGGCCGAGTACTACTGCCAGACCCTTATGTATATTGCGATCTGTAGCACCTGACACTCCTCAAGACCGTAGTTCCCTTTTCTCTCAGGGGATCGCACATCATCTATTCTAGATCCGCTGGTGCAAAGGGGCGCAGAAGTAGCTGACATGAGTCCCGCAGTCTCGAGTTCGCAGATCAGTCATTCCAATCTATTAGAGCCAGCCGATCCGCATTCAGATCTCTCAGATCCACCAGATCGGAGTTGTTGTGAAGGGTTCTTATACTGAGGTATAATTTTCGCAGGAAGTTTGGCCGCATTGACATTTTGAGGATTTGGCGACTGCAGTATTGATCAGGAAGGAGTAAAACTCCGTTAGGAGTTTTCAAAAAAAAAAAAAAAAGTCTGAGATCTTCCCGGGCGCTTATTTGTGATCTACCCCATCAGAATCAGGACGACGAGCTGAGCATGGTGGTACCATTCAATTATTAGTGAAATTTTTTTTGGCGGTCCCAATTTTTCATCAGGTTGGTGTATGGTAGAAACTAGAGCTCAAGCAATGGCCAATGAAAGACTGGACGAACTTGACAAATCCATCCAATCCATCAATAGGCAGCTTAACGGACTATCTCTCCAGGTCCAGCAATTACTCCCGAAGGACAAGGAGCCAGCCCACGAGGAGGCGTATAATGACAATGTATACAATGAGGGTGAGTCTAGCCACTCTCCTCACGTCTGGCACACCCACCCACCACCCAGTCAGCGACCTCCCAAGTTGGATATGCATAAATTTGACGGTTCTCACCCATCCGCATGGATAGCACAAATGGAGCAGTATTTCAAATTGAATCATATCTTCGATGATGCGACTAAGCTTATGTTGGGGAGCATGTACTTGGACAATGAAAGGTGGCAATGGTGGGAATGGCATCAACGTTGCAATGGACCTTTTAAGATGTGGACCCAATTTACCAAAGCTCTTAGAGACCGCTTTGAACAGGAGGACTCTTTTTTGGGTCGTCTTACTAAGCTCTGACAGACAGGTACCGTGGATGAATATATTACAGCTTTTGAAGCCTTAGCCTTCCGCACTTGAGGTCTCTCAAATGATTTCTACACGGAATGTTTTATCAGTGGTCTTAAAGAAGCCATCAAAGCTCAAGTCTTACTGCACCACCCTCCCACTTGGACAGAGGCTTGCAAGGTAGCCCGTAACGTGGAACGTGCATTAGCAGCCCAATACAGTCGCCCAAATTTCCCCACTAAAGGTCGTCTACCATAGGCTCACAACACGACTCAAACACTTAAGGTCCAAAAGGTGTCACCGGCGGAAATGGCCGAAAGAAGGAAGCAAGGACTATGTTACTACTGTGATGAAAAATACTCCCCAGGTCATAAATGCAAGGAGCCCAATTTTTTTCAAATAGATGCCACTGACTACAGCTCAACAGAGGAAGATCCACCACTTGAGGAACATGAGGCGCTAGAAGAAGACAACCCAAAGGAGAATGTCTCTAACGAACCAGTTATTTCGCTGCATGCGTTGGCAGGGATTTCTTCCCCTCAAACTCTCAAAATCAGGGGTTTTCTTAAACATCGCCCAGTAGTAGTCTTGATTGATAGTGGAAGTACCCATAATTTCATCCATCAAAAAATCGCAGAAGCAGTGCATTGTTTTGTAAGAGCAGTTTCTAACTTCCAAGTCCAAATTGCGGATGGGGGCACAATGAAATGTGAAGACCGCTGTGAAAATGTCAAACTTCAAATGGGGGATTATCAGTTGAAAACCCACATGTTTTCCATACACATGGGGGGTTGTGACATTGTCCTCGGCACTTAATGGCTCTGCACACTTGGGCCAATCGCAATGGATTTTCAGGAGTTATATATGAGTTTTAAGCAGAAGAACTACACACATACCCTCCGTGGACTCCAGGCGGGAGCCCCCTCTATCATCAACTCGCATCGGATGGAAAAATTGTTAAAAAAGGGCAATCATGGAGTGGTAGCTCAATTTAATGTCATCCAGGTCGTCGAAACCAAGTCTCTGCCACTTCATCCTGAGATGCAACAGATTTTAAATAACCATCTGCCGGTCTTTGACAAACCTCATGAGCTTCCACCCTCGCGAGGGGAACATGATCATAGCATCACCTTGGTTCCAGGGGCCCAACCCCCAAATGTGCAGCCATACAGATATCCTTTCACCCAAAAGAATGAAATAGAAAAAATCATTAAGGAACTTTTGGAAGCAGGTGTCATTCGTCCCAGTATTAGTCCTTATTCATCCCCAGTGGTCATGGTACTCAAGAAAGATGGGGAGTGGCGGATGTGTCCCGACTTTAGGGCCCTCAATAAGTTGACAGTCAAAGATAAATTTCCCATTCCGGTGGTTGACGATCTGCTGGACGAACTCAATGGGGCTCAATTCTTCACTAAGCTGGATCTTCACTCAGGCTACCACCAAATTCGCATGAAGGAAGTCGAAATTCCCAAGACTACTTTCCGAACTCATGAAGGCCATTATGAGTTCCTGGTCATGCCATTTGGTCTTTGTAATGCCCCCTCTACTTTTCAGAGCCTTATGAATCACATTCTCAAACCATATCTCAGGAAATTTGTCCTTGTCTTCTTCGATGACATCCTCATCTATAGTGGCACTTGGGCTGCACATCTTCAGCATGTAGATCTACTCTTACACCTGCTCCGCAAGCATAAATTATTTGTCAAGATGTCCAAGTGTGCGTTTGGCATGGAAGAAGTTGAGTATTTGGGCCACATTGTGGGGCGTGAAGGTGTCAAGGTGGACCCCAAAAATATCCAGGCAATGCAAGAATGGCCTCAACCTAAGACTTTGAAGAGCTTGAGAGGATTTTTGGGTCTCACAGGCTATTATCGTAAATTTGTCCGCAACTATGGCCACATAGTGAAGCCCCTCACTCAACTCCTAAAGAAAAATTCCTTCTTCTGGAATGAGGAAGCACAACAGGCATTTACCGCCCTAAAAAACGCCATGTGTTCCACTCCAGTCTTAGCACTACCTGTCTTCACCAAATCCTTTGTCATTGAATGTGATGCTTCGGGGACCTGTATTGGGGCAGTCTTAATGCAGGAAGGGCGACCTTTGGCCTTCACAAGCCAACAACTAAGTGGGAGGAATCTGGGCCAATCTACCTACGAAAAAGAAATGATGGCCATCTTACATGCCGTCGAGACCTGGCGACCTTACTTATTGGGGCGACGTTTCCAAATCCGCATAGATCATCACAGTCTTAAATATTTTTTGGAGCAACGCCTATCCTCCCCACAACAAAATAAATGGCTCGCCAAAATGCTGGGATATGATTATGAGATCATTTACAAGAAAGGGAAAGACAATAGTGTAGCAGATGCCTTGTCTCGCCAATTTGAGGAAGAAAGTACTCTGCTAGCAATTTCCCTCTCTATTCCAGAATGGATTGAAGAGGCTCGCAAGGAATGGTTTTCACACCCTGGGCTATCCCAACTCATTTCTCAATTGCAGGTAGATCCAAATTCCACCAAGGCCTACTCCTGGCAGGATGATATTCTTCGCTACAAGGACAGAGTCGTAATGTCACCAACATCCACCCTCAAAGGTCGCATTTTGGCAGAATTGCACTCATCGCCCATTGCAGGACATTCGAGCTTTCAGAAGACGTATGCTCGCACCAGAAGATCATTTTTTTGGACAGGCATGAAAAAGGACATCCTTACTTTTGTAGCAGAATGCGATGTCTGTCAACGCCACAAAGGGGAAACAGTCAACACACCAGGCACATTACAACCATTGCCCATTCCGACATCCATTTGGACGAAAATTTCTATGGATTTCATTACAGGTCTTCCAAAGTCCGGAAACAAGTCAGTCATCATGGTGGTTGTGGACCGACTATCGAAGTATGCTCATTTCTGTGCACTACCCCACCTATATACACCAACTTTGGTTGCTCAATATTTCATGGATCAGATTTTCAAATTGCATGGCATGCCCACTTCTATTGTGTCCGATCGCGACCCGATCTTCACTAGTAATTTTTGGCAGGAACTCTTCAGGATACAAGGCACTCAACTAAAACTCAGTACTTCCTATCACCCGCAAACGGATGGTCAAACTGAAGCCGTCAACAAATGTCTAGAAACCTACCTTAGGTGTTTCACTTCAGAAAAGCAACACCTTTGGGTACAGTGGTTACCTCTGGATGAATGGTGGTATAACACCAACTATCATGCCACCACCAAAATGACTCCCTATGAAGCAGTATATGGTCAACTTCCGCCTTCCCCTACTTCTTATCTCAAGGGGTGCTCCAAAGTACAAGCAGTGGATCAACTCCTACAACACCGCGCAACCATGCTCGCCCATCTTAGAGAGAATCTTCATCAAGCTCAGAACTGCATGAAGCAACAGGTAGACCAGCATCGCTCAGAGCACCAATTTCAAGAAGGGGATCAGGTCTTTTTGAGGCTGCAACCATATAAGCAAACATCACTCAAAGACAAGGGTTGTCAGAAGCTATCTCCAAAATTCTACGGACCATACCAAGTACTTCAGTGCATTGGAGAAGTGGCTTACAAGTTGGTTTTGCCACCTACTGCAAAAATCCATCCAGTTTTCCATGTATCGTGCCTCAAGAAAGTGATCGGGAACAATTGCCAAGTTTAAACCAGTCTACCTGAATTGGACGAAGAAGGGCCAATCTGGATTCAACCCGAACAGGTTCTAGACACAAGAAACAAACACCTGCGCGGCCGCCTGATTAAGGAAGTCCTAGTCAAATGGAAAGACACCTCTCCGGAAGATGCAACTTGGGAACCAGCCACTATTCTTCAGCAGTTTCCGCAGCTTCAGCCTTGAGGACAAGGCTAGTCTTAAGGGGGAGGGCATGTTAGGGTGCCACCCTAACCCCCTTATTTATGTCATGGGATCACGTCATAGTCAAGATTCAATAAAGCCCATATTAATATTTGTAAGTGGTTAACCCGCAATTAATGATGGGACCACAGTTAGTTGCAAATGGGCCGTAGTATTAGATAGATGGTATTAATAAAACCCATGGTATTGGCCCGTGGTATTGCATGTATAAGTCAGATATAAAGGATAGAGACTCCCTGCGAGGAGTATCGTGTCTTATTTTGTAATCGAGCTCTGCTCTATTGGAGGTTGCCCCCTCGAAGAGGCAAGTGAACATTACTCTCTGAATAATAAAATCATTGCTATTCTGTGTTCTGGGTATCTTTTCTTTGCATATTCGGTATTGGGTATCATTTTTGCAGGTTAAGAGCATAACACAAGACTTGTTGTAGATTAGTATATCATCAAAAAATAATAACACAAATTTTCTAAGGAAGGGTTTGAAAATGGAATTCAACAAACCTTGAAATGTAGAAGGTGCATTGGTAAGGCCAAAAGGCATGACCAAAAATTCATAATGACCCTCGTGAGTCTAAATGTTGTTTTCGGAATGTCTTTAGTCTTCATTCTGATTTGATGATATCCTTAACGAAGGTCCAACTTGGTGAAGTAAATTGTTCCATGTAATTCATCTAATAATTCATCAATGACGGGAATGGGAAATTTATCTTTAATAGTGAGTTTTTTGAGCTCCCTATAATCCGGACACATGCGCCATCATCCATCCTTCTTGTGCACCAATACTACTAGAGCAGAGAAAGAACTTTGACTAGGTTGAATTATACTAGCCTCTAACATTTCTGCAACCATACGTTCAATTTCACTCTTTTGGGCATAGGGATATCTATAAGGCCTGATGTTTGGAGGAACACTTCTTGGAATCAAATGAATAGCATGATCATGATCATGAATATGTGGGAGTCCTTTGGGAGTCTCAAATACCTTGGAATGGTTATCCAAGACATTTTGGAGATCTAGAGAAATAGATTATTTTGATGTAGGAACCTCTAGTGAACATAATTGTGCAATTATTCCACGTTGTTATTTCTTTAGAATCTTTGTCATGTTGTTAGAGATGATTATCTTTCCGGATTTCCCTATGATACCCCTTAATTCAACTTCCTTTCCTTCTGAAAAAAATTCAAGAAAATTTCTTGAAAATTAAAATCTATTGTACCCAAAGATTGTAGCCATTGGACTCCTAGTACAACATCAACACCACCCATTAGAATGGAAAGCATTGGACTATTCAACACATATTCTCCCATGGATAGCTTGATATTATGTCACTTTCCAGAGAAATTTATGATTCCTCACCATCACTTGACACTCTGGTGCTGGATATAGGAAGCAATTCAATTCCTTCTTTATCTTACAATGAATAAAATTATGGGTACTTCCCGAATCAATCAACACTATTACCTTTTTCTTCTTGACATGTCCCTCTATATTGATAGTTTGAGGAGTGGTAATTATGGCCAATGCATTACAAGATATGGTCAGGTTCGTTTATTCTTTCTCTAGGGGTTGTTCATGGTGTGTATCCTCTTCTTTTGGTGGTTCTTGTTACTTTTCTTCTTCCTCTTCACAATCTATGTAAAATAATTTATTCTCAACACACGTATGACCTTTAGTGTATTTTCTATCACAATTGCAACAAAGCCCTTTTGCTATTTTTTCTTCCAATTGTTGTGGTGTCAACCTTGTAGGTTGTGGAAGGCTAGGGGAAAAACACTTCCATATTTATAGTTGTGATTGGTAGGCTTCCTTGTTTCCATAATTTTTCTTTCAATTTTTCTTTCCAACCTGAATGCCTTCTCCAATGAATCAGGTTCCCAAAGGCTAGCCTGATGTTGGATGTTATCCTTTAAAGTCCCTATGAACACATTAATCCTATGCTCCTCTGGAATATGTTTTACCCTTATATTCAATTTTTGGAAGTCCTCAACGTGCTCCACCATTGAACCCTTTTGTTTGAGATTTATCAATTGGCTGAAAAAGGTGTTTCTTTTTGTATCCTCATAATTTGCTATCATTTCTTCCGTAAAAATTGACCAAGTGACAATTTGTTTACAAGAGCAAAGTCGTCGATACCATACAAATTGATTGGGTTCTAAATATAAAGTCACAATGTGTACCTTTTGTGTGTTTTACATATTATGGAGATTGAAATATTGCTCCATCTGTAGTATCGATGTTACGAGATCCTTTCCATCAAACTTCCTCATATGGATCTTTGGAACATGGTGGGTCTTCAATCCAACGTTAGAGTCTATGAAATCATGACTAACATTTATTTTGTTCTCATTATGAGTTTCCTCTACTACCTTTTTACCATTAGGAAGCATTTCTTGTAGCAACTTTTCCAAACGTCCTTTCAAACCTTCCATGGCTTTCTTCAAATCTTCAATGTTTACTTCTAAACCATCCATCTTAGCTTCTACACCATCCATCTTAGCTTCCACACCATTCATCTTAGCTTCCACACATTTATTTAAAACATTCATTGCTCCATTCATCTTAGCTTGCATGCCATTCATTTTAACTTCCACGCCTTTCTTTAAACCATATATCTTAGCTTCTGTTACTTTTTGTGAGACTAAAATTTGTTGCACTTAGTCTCGTAATTTTGATATATCATGTTTCATTTCTTCCTCTTCTTCATGAGTCATGCTAGGTATTTCAGGTTGCATACTAGGTGTTTCCATTTTATTTCTTCGGGGAATCAATTAATGATAATTATGCTTCACTATGCCCTTTGAATTCCTTCAAACTAATTTTTCAAACCAAACTTATGCAAAATTTTAAAAAGACTACACACATTTTTTCGCTTTGTAGGAGCTTGATATTGAATCTATTGTATCTCTATAATTTCAGATCTCCAAGGTCTAAAATTTTGTTCCATGTTATCCCTCTGAGTCCTCTTTGCAACCCCATAAGTCTGATCAATATTGGATTCTCTAAGAAATATTTATTCCAAATCTCCCACGATGACCTGAATATAGACTCGTTCAATAGAGAGAACTTGTACAAAGTTCCACATGTCACTTTTTCGACTTTCGGACCTGAAAAAATACACAACAAACTGCAGTCCCTCTTCTTTCTGTACATTTTTACTAAATTTCAATCAGATGCTAAGAGATAAAGTTATGACTATTTTCCCTAAGTCCCCTGTTTGAGATATAATTCGGGATCCTGCAAGAACCCTAACTTCCTTGGATCATATCGCGGAAAATGTAGCAATCCAAGATCTTAAATTCATACTCGAGGTTCATCAAGATTTATGCTCAAATATGTTTTAATTTTAGTTTCTGAAACTTTGTAGAAAAAAAGTTATAGCGAAAATTCCATGATGACCTGTGTGAAGTAGCAAAACCCTAGAATCCAAATCTCTGATACCAAATGTTATGCAACCAGCTCACAAGATAGAAGAGAAGATAGATAAATGACTTCAAAATAAGCCTCTTTGAGGGGGCAACCTCCTTTACATTACACAAATGAATAATTCTTGGATGATACAAATGAGAAGACCTCCTTCCTATATATAGGAGTCTAAGGGATCACAATGTAATTAGAGCTAACATAACAATAATAATGTAAGGGCACAACAATAAAAATAGTGGGCTTCTTAAGTCGGCATCAGAGGTTCACAACAATAACAATAACAATAGTGGCTTCTTAATTCGGCATCAGAGGACACAACAATAACAATAGTGGGCTTCATGGAGGCACACTAGGCTCTGCCTCCCCAAAGATATGGTAAAACATGTGTGTGACATGTCATTCAGAATGTGATGTTTATGGCTATGGTATGTTGGTTATGGAGATGGTGGGGAAGATAGAACATTGATTTTGGAAATAGAGAGAGTCGATGAAGCAAATTATACTATTAGCATGGGCATTTAAGCAAGTGGAGAAGGGTGAATTTGGAAATCTAAGAAAAGGAAACATGACAAAGGAAGACTCATATATAGCCAAAAAATTATTTGAACTGTAGTGCATCCCATTCAATGTATATCACTGAGTCTATCCATGAACAAACAAAATTATCCAAACTATAGTGCATGTCATTCAATATATCTCACTGAGTCCTTCCATGGACAAACACATCTAAATGTAGAGGGACGAGTAGGAGGCGCTGAATCCATCCTTGTTTACACGCCTATGCAGTTTTATTCCCCTGATAATAATTTTTATTTAACTTATGCTTTGGAGGTTCAAATGATAAATCCAACATGCATTAAAACTATCAAAACCTCCAATCAAGTCAGTATTCAAAATATTCTACTAGGTTGTTTTCAAAATGATGTGTTCTACCTTTTGAACCCTGGGAACTGAAACTGTTGAAAAACATGATCCATCACTTAGGTTTTCTTACGATCGCTTAGGGTAGTAAATATGAATCGAGGCCAGGGCTAACCACCTGGCACCTCTGCCTTTCACTTTGATTATACGTGTGCCCACGAGACCTGGCTTTGGGTCCATGTGCCTGTCCCCTCTGCCAAACATAAAACCACAACATTTTAAATATAAAATTTCCATATAGTTATAAAAAAAAACATGTGTGGTTTAATGGTTAGCGGTTAGTTGTCAATTGATAGGTTGTGGGTTTGAACCCAACATATGTCGGTCGAACCACTCACCCAATTTTGGCATAAATCTTGAGGGCCACGTGGCACCCTCTTATTAGGCCACATGGTGCCTCTTAATTGGTCCACCAAAAAACACAACAACTAATAAAATTATGCCCACACAACTTGTACGACCAGTCATGTGTCAGAACATGATTGGTCCATCTGTCTGCCATACTTACATAGTCACCTACTGATGTTAGTGCCATGTCACCTATACAGCCTACTCATTCAGTAGACCAGTCAACCCTACAAGTTGAATTTTTAGTTGTTTCCCAAAAACTTCAAAATGTGATAAATTTCACATACAGAGTCGGATCGAGGTGATTCAAGCATTTTTGGAATAAGAACGAAGATATCTATGATTTGGCTTTAGTTTCAAGTGATTTTGAGAACTTTTATTTTTTAGCATATTTTTGATCCCCTGAATCAGAAGGTAATCTAGTCCACCTGTTGTCACTCATTGTTAAATGTGTTTTTAGTTGTGAAAAGGGTGAGAAAGAGAACTAATGTTTGAAGCCATCTTCCAAGCCACATAAGCTCTCAAAACTAAATCAGACCCTCTCCTTTGCATAGTGCTCGGAATGAGCTTTCCAACAATATATGGAAGTCCGAAAATGGACTTCTAGATCAAAAGATATGGCCTATTGAAGGTCAAGGGTTATGTTGCCTTTGAATTAAAGGAGAAAAACATATCGAAGATCCAGGAGCGCATCGCAAATCGCAATTGGCGTTTTTTTAAAAGTAGCAACACGGGAGGTCAGAGCAAATATCACATATCGGCAGTTGGAGGCCCATGACGCATAGCATATCGACAGTTCATGATGCAGAGCACCGATATCACATATCAGTGATCATAGGTGCAAAAGGGTGCACAGAAACACAGGGTCATGAAAATCACCGAACACCGATATCAGAACATCGTCGAACGTCGATATCATGAAAATCACTGAAATTTGGGCCTTTAGTGTTAAAGCGTTGGGAGGGGCCAATTTCATTTAAAAAAAAAAAATTCAAAGAAAAACAAGGGCAGATGAGCCCTTTTCTCTCTCCTTTAGCAAAACGTGTGGCAACACAGGATTGGTCCTGATAATGACACGGGCAGCTGATGTCAGCATGACATGGAAGTTCGGAGGACACATGGCACGCATATTTGGCGTTTTCAGGGGTCCTATGGGGGCATATCTAAGTGACAAGTGTCACCACTCAAGAAGTGCCATGTGGCACTAATGATGTGATCAATCTAGCAAATCAACGATCAAAGGTATCAGTGCATTGGGCATCACAAGGAATTCGCCGATTGGAAACTGTCGATAAGGGGGCTTCGATGCAAGGGTTAGCCATGATCCTATGGAGTAATGAAGGACCAAAGGCTAAGCAAAAAAAGATCCAGTCCCACACATCGACAATCTCACAGGTCAAAGTTCCTCCTCCACCAAAAACTCTCCTACCTCGCGATTGCGAGATGCGGGAACTCTCCTGAATGCGGTATTTTATACAGTGGATTTAAAGGACTGTCGGGTCCATCCCTTTTCAAAGGTTGCATATTAATTAAATGCCCCCCATCTCTGGACAACCTAGATTGACTCTGCCCAGATCGATGACTCCCAGGCCTTTTCGCCTCCCCCCCCCGCGGCCATGTTTCACTTTATTAGCGGGGGGGGGGGGTCTCGAAACAGTGGTTTCCCTGTCGGGCCCTGCTACTATATGTCCCTCTCATATTTTTTCACACCCCCCCCCACTTACCACTTACCGTTCATGCCCCCCTCCGAAAACCACTCATCCTCACACTCTCTCCCGCTAACGGTCCTAGCACCTAAGGACTAAAAGCTTGGTCATAGCCCCCAGTCAAATGAAGATAATTACAAAAGGGGGCTAAATCATAAGGGGCCAAGGGAGATCGAAGCTCGCATGTTTTGTAATGTTTTTAAGTGCAAAGGGCCAATAAAAAGAACCCCCAATTTAGCGTTAAGGCAGTATTACTGGGCATATCCTCGTCCTGATAGCATTGTATAGAGCTTTAAAGGCGGATGGGTCAGCAGCTGAGGTATTGAATTAAGGCATGGGGCAGTGGCACATTGATATGGGCTAATCCTGTAGAAACCCCTGCAACAAGAGACCAAGGACTACATGGGTCGTGGAAATAGATTCGATTGCTTCACTGCACGTCTACAAAGTAAATGAAGGCATGAAAAGTCAGGGGGACTTGATGATCTAACATGGTGCTCCATATAGAGGGAAGACGAAGTACTGCCCAGGCGTCCTCTACGTCTGTGTTGTGCTATTAAACTGATAAGTTGACCACTCCTAGTTTTGAAGAATGGACTATCAAGCAGTTAAGGCGAAAGCGACATGGACCATCTGAGCAACTAGAGGGATGCACGATGATAAATATGTAGCCAGAACGGGGGTTTTCACAGAAACAATGGAGGGATACTTCCTCCCATCAACTTTCAGTTTTCCTTGTTTCTAATTATTTCTGTAATTTCCATATTTCCAAGAAAGGTATCAAATCTTGATTGTAATAATTTTTGGGTAGCAAATCCCTGCACGCTAAGACAACTGGTCTAGCAGACAGTTGGAGCTCGAGTTGGGATATTTTTTAACTATTAACTCCAGCTCCCCCTCTTCTTATAAATAGGGGGAAGAAACACTTAAGAGAGGTTTCAAAAATTCACACCTGCGGGGGTCTGAATTCAGAGATGCCATTCTTAGTTCTAAATTGCATGTTCATAGGGGGACTTGGTTGATAACCTGTTGAATGTAATGGATTGTTTATTTGGAGCCTCCAAATAGTAATGAAACTATGCTCGTGATTCCAAGCAAATCAATGCGCAGTATGTTTCCTCTTTGTAAATCTCATTTCATTTGTGTTTTCTTTTCTTTGAAATGGTGTAATGAAGCGATCTTTGATTCATGGATTTATCTAGGCTGCTAAATAAGAAAACAGTCCCTGCGTTTAAGACAGAGGTACTTATGTTAGTCTATAAACTACAGTACCTGCACAAGACATATTTACTATTTTATTTGATTAACCAACGGTACTTGTGCGAGCCCAAATTAACTCATGTTGTTTGGCGATAATGGTACCCATGTTCTATCTAGTATGAAACCTCAATAAGCACTCTATTGTTTCTACCTTTCCACCTCCTCTCTCTTCCATATTTCTGCTAAAACATCATTGCTTAGGATTTTGTGTTGTTTACAACCCTATGTATCGAATTCCATCCTTCTATCAGAGCATTGCTGCTTAGGATTTTGTCATGTTTACAGCCCTATGCATCGAATTCCCTCTTTCCTTTCCTCCTATTCATTTTACTGCAACTTCAATATAAAGCTACCTATTGTTGTGTTTCGGCCACCAGAACAAGACATTTCTCTTTGAGGTCACCCCGATTTACCCCCAGCATTTGGATATATGTATTGGCTTGAGTCTACCTTAATGAAGGCCTATTGAACCAAGCCCCCTTTATTCTCTTTTAGTTATGTGACAATTGGAGTGCAACCGAAAGCCTCCATTGAAAATCTTCCATGCACTCCTCTCTTTAAGATGTCCTAGGCATTGGTCTACAATCAACCCAGAGGCTGTCTCTAAAAAGCTTTCTATGTCTTGTGAAGCACTTGTGTTTCAGGTGCTGTTAAAAGTGACAACACCACCCATCTTTGTAAATCACCACAACATATAATTTGAACGAGGGCACTGAAAATTTTTCAAACAGTGTTGGATTTTGGCCATCTATTTGTCAAGCCCCAGAACTTTCGTATTTAATACATCTTTTTTCCCCTATGATACCCTATTTTGTTCCCTTGTTTTACCAATTTTGAACCTCTACCTCACACTTCCACATCCTTTTTGATGCAATAGTGAAGATTTGTGCTTAATTTTCATTTCATCTAAAAATACCTTCGCTTGTATGTATTTTCCAAGATTTATGATTGTTTATAAGTCAATAACAAAGGTTGTGCAGTTCATGTACTATGTATAGAGATCATGCATCGAGGAAATGGATGCGTGGACTGCTTTGGTCATTGAAGTAAGCCATGAGGGCTAGTGGTTAATCAATATTGTGTACACATGTTAGAGATATTTTTGGAGTTAGATCAAGGTCAAAGTGTGTGCATAATGATTACAGCTAGCTCCAGACTGAGGAAGAAGGAACTACTCTATAGTTCTTGTCATAGTAGATTTGTGATTTCCTTGTTTAGTTTTTGGTTGCACCATACTTTCCTTCAAGCCAAGCTATTATTATTCTTACCTATTTTGTTTTGCATTCGATTGGCTATTTTGTAAAATTTATAAAATCCAAGCTATGGTTTGTGCCTAAGGCAGGTGGTATTACTATAGATCTATCTTTAGTCAACTGGACATAATAAATTGACATGATGTAGAGACTAAGAAGATCTAATACGAAGTTTTATACTAGGTTCCATCCAATGTTTTTTTGTACATTTGAGGAATTAAAGATTCTTTATTATTTAAATTTTCTATAGGAGGCACAAGTTAGTTAGCTAGGCCCGCCAATCCAACTCGTTGTCATCCATATTGTGCATTCATTTAGCTAGGTTTCAAATTTGTTGATTGATGCTTGATATTTATCCATTTGTTGTGCTAACTTGTGTGTTTGATCTTAGATATAGAGGTTTCGTGTGTGAAAACTACACACTCTAGCTCCCCAGTAGATACGTCTTTATTCTATGTTTACTTACATTTACGAATCTGGGAGTGTTAAGATTACAAGCATGATGCATTTACATGGAAAAAATTGCACATATAATTCACTGTTGTAATATATTTTCATGTGATGATATCTATAAGCTACACCAACCATTGTTTATATGTAATGATCAAACCAACAGATATTTTGTTTTCTTACGATCCATCACTTAGGTTTTCGATCTTTAGTCCCAATCTGGATTGCTCCATTGAATGAGAATATAAGGCACGTTGGATCTAACGATATTTAGGGTTTTATGTCATAACAACAAACAATATCTTGATTGAGATTTAAATTTCTCTTTGTATATGCACAACATTGTAGGTTTTAACCCCATACAGAAATTACCTGCATATGAATTCTAAAACACAGAAAATAAACGATGCGAGAGCATAACACATAAAACACATATGCATAGAGATTTTCCCCTGAATCCAAAAACTGGGATTACCAGCTTGATTTTTCATTATGTTTCTTTCAATGTTACAATGCAAATATATACATGCTGAAGCATCTGATACCATGGACCGAAAACCATCGCGCCCAAAACCATGTGCAAAAACCATACACAAAACCATAGGTAGGTTCACGCACTAACCGCCCCCCTCAAACCCCCTGTGACCCCCCCCCCCACTGCGCAACGAGGGAGAGGCTCTGCCCCCCCTCTAATCCCTCGGTTAACTAGGGGGACTAGTTGTGGAAAGAATATAACACAACCCAACAAACATGTATGTTAAGATTTGGGTTATCACAAATATATTGTAACTTAAAACCGATTGTTGAACAATGACGAGAGTTGGATTGTAGTCATTATTATTGATTGAGTTGATACATGGATTTCTCTTTGATTTATCTATTTTTGTGCATTAGAATATAGTTTATGTACATGTTTCTTGGTTTATGACACTCAATGACAAGGATGTTTTAAATCTATGATGTGTTGCCTCCTCTTTGAAAATAATTAATCTCTAAGGACTAAAAGTATGGTTTTGATCCTGATACATTCCATCTAACACAACTCATATTAGATCCATCGAATTCCAATATTTGGATGGTAAAACAAGTTGTAATGTAACTTGGAGTTATTGATTGAGTTGAAACATAACATATAGGTATTGTTGTTTCGAGGTTTCATAATGGTGGTATAAGTGATGTGTTGTCTTACATGTGTCAAAGGAATTGTTTATAAGAGGGATTCAATTATTTATAGGTCTGTGACTTTTTCGTTGTGAACAAAGTGATGATTTATGCTCTTAAAGATTATAAAATTACTTCTTTCCTATGTCCTTTTTATGAGCAACACATTATCTTTTAGAATTCATATGATTTTGCTTAGAAATATTTGAAAGTTGCATACCAATTTGAAGAATAGTGTGAGTAGATTTTCTCGCAACTTTTATGAAGTTTTAAAAGTGTTATATGTCAAAACTAAGTAGGGACCTTTTTATTCATGCATATGGTGTTTTACATAGTTTGCACATCTTTTATAATGGACTGGTGTGTGTCTGGAACAGATTTGGAATCTTTCTTTTATTTTACATGAAGATAACTCGCAATGGGACCTAGCGCAGGTTCACAATAGACTTAGTCGTTTCTTTTGCTTTAGAGTTACGCATTGAGTGTGGGAATATTTTATAGTGTGTGGATCGACTAGGAGCTCAACAATTTTTCCCTTCAAAGACAGCCTTTACATTTGTTCAGTCAATGCTCAAGTTTCCAATTAATTAGTAGTTAGGGTTTTCATTTTGATAGTTAGGGTGTTCACTTTAATTGTCAATAGTTAAGGGTTTTCCTTTCAATTATCAGTAGTTAGGGTTTTCTTTTCAATTATGATTGCAGGATTAGAAAAATGGTTTAACTAGTGTTTGCAAGAATTCAAGAATGCTAATGGGCAATTTATAGAGGAGATTAGGATTTGCCTTTGCAGGTTTCTAAAGTATTTATGCAACATTTCCAATGTTGCGTCTTGAAGTCTATGGATTGCAAATTGACATTAAATGTTGGGTCATATAGTGCAACCAACATTCTTCCATATTTCTTTCAACCGACCATTTGTATTTTGAAGTTAGCAATAACATTCTTGTACACCATTTATCATAGCAAAGTGAACTCAAAATGGTTATTAGTACATTCATTTTAGATGACCTCTTTTATCTCAACTTTTAGCTATATGTTATTTTTTATTAATTATAATCCCATATAACTTAGCTACCAGAGAGATTAACCATAGTGATCATATAAATAGGGGTGTTTCTTTTTTTTGCTTGCCTTAAGAATAAGAACAATACGGTTATGAGTTCATCTTTTAGGAAGACAATTATCCATTGTAGAATTGAAGAGCATGTAAATGTAAAAGAAGAGACACAAACTTTTTAATTATTTTTTTAAGACTTTTGTTTAATAATATTTGATGTCCCTAACTTACCTTTTACAAAAAATTTAACGCAAACTTTGTATGTTTCTAGGTAAAAACCTCTCACTTTATAATAAACGTTAAAATATATCCTTTGAAACTTACTTTATATGAGTGTTTAACTATTATCTAAATGCTCTATCATTATCTAAGCATTGATAAACTTAAAAAAATCATAAAATTTCTTGAAATAAAAATTGCAATCTCCTCTTATATATATATAGATAACGTTTGCAAATGGGGTAGCAAGTTAAGTGGGCTTGATTATAGGGAAAACTCCACAGTTAAGCGCGCTTGAGCCAGAGGCGACCTGGGATGGGTGACCTCCAGGGAAGTCCTGGTCACCGGGTGCAAGCCTCAGAAGTGATGATTGACGCTATGTGATTCATTTCACTAGTTTCAATCCCACTTCTTCATCTCTGTGAGCATCGCCCAATGCAATGAGTGTTAAGTGAACTTTTCAAAAATCATGAGAAATTAGTCAGTTACGACTACCTCTCATGGAAATGGTCATATGTGAATGACTTACTTAACGTAGTTGAATCCCAAAATGATATCTAATATAATACACTGCGTAAACCCCCTAATACTTAAATTTATAATTAAATTTTATCATTTTTTTAGTTAAAAATTTTAAAATTATTATCTTAAACTTTTCAAAAACATTTCAATCATTTTTTAATCTTTTAAATTTTTATTTTATACTTATTAAGAACATTTTATTATAAATTTTAAATGATTTTAAATTAATATTAAGATATAATTAATAATAATTTAGTAAAATCCGCAGCTCCAAATTTGTCCAACTAGGAATCTCTTGGGGATGGCATGTGTGACCAATCAACCCTACAAGAAATTCTTTTGTGGAGACTTCGCTCGTATCATTGAGAATTTGAAAGGTCCAGTGATATCGCCACTCATAGGAAAAATTAAGTCGGCATGAGAACTTAGCTTGGCCATCATCTTTTACACAGATATATCGGGTTGCATTGCAAAGTATTAAGATCACTAATTTAAAGTTTACAAATGATTTTTAATTTTAAATCACGTTTTCATTTTGAAAACCATTCATATTTTCATCATGTCGTATGCGTAAAGCAAGCCTCCAAGGCATTCCATATTACTATTTAATGTATTAATTATATATTTAAATAGTGAAATTTAATGTATTAAGTATACATGAAATAGTTAAACATAAATATTATGTTCGTTGAAATTATTGTAAACATTACATTCATCATATGATTAATACCAGAGCGGCATTCAGTGTTTGGCATACTTGTTTGAGCTGGCCCTCATCCCACCTAAGTTTCAGGTAGTTATAAGCATGAAAATTTTTAACAACATTAACGAGCCTATTCGTTGTCAGACCTCCCGGAGATGAAAACGGCGTCCCACGGAAAAGAGTTTTGTCGTAAAATCAAAAGACGCTTCCTATGGCTGCCCATGGCCATGTATGGTGAACAACCTCCATAGGGGCATTAAATTCCCTATGGTAGGCTGGTTAGCTCTTGCCATAATTGAGGATGGGCTTCCACGGTGAGTGTCGCATAGTGTATTATCTGATCGCCTTGTTATTGGCTATTTTTCATTTGTAATTGGATCAAAATCTGGTTATTCAGTAGTTTATCATTTCTAATTGTATCAAAATCTGGTTTTTCAGCGATTTCTGGGATTCAAATTTGGTTGTTTAGTGGTTTTTCCAGTTTAAATTTTTAATACGATGTAAAATTACAATTTAAGGAATCTTAAATTGATCGCATCTTTTCTATTTCACATTGTTTTATATTTGTTTTAATCGATCGCATCTTTCTAATTATAGGCCAGGAAAAATTACGGTGGCTACATTGGAAATTCCATTATACGTGACCCTGACTTCTAGCTGGTTAGGTTAGGAGTAATTCTAGTTGCATTTTAGTTTACCTACACATCCATCCTTAATTCATTTCTTGTACCTTTTCTTGTGTTTTCTCGTTTTGGTTTCACATCATGATTTGCTTTAGCCATTTTCTATCTTGTCTTCTAGTTTTTCTTTCTTGTTGTGCATTGTCTTTTCTTTCGTTTTGTGAAACCGTGCATGAATATGCTTTGTTGGCTCTAAGGAAATGTGGCAAAATAGAAAAGGACTTTGTAACACTACAACATTTTTCTAACTCCTTGTCCTTCTTCCTTGTTTTGGTTACATCTTTTGGTCGATATTACTTCGACAGAAAATATGATCCTTGCATTACAAAAGCCTTGCATCAAACCATGACCTCCATGTCTATTCTCAAAGCCTTGTTCATGCACTCGGGTTTTCATGTTTTGTGTTTTAGGTTGATCCAATCAGGTAGAGAAGGACAAGGGGAAAATCTAAACGAGAAATCCAATATCAAAGGTCTTATATATGATTCTATGAAGTGAAAACCTCTTATGCTCTCAATAAATCAAGATCCTTCTTCCGCCCATGAAATAAATAAGTGGCATTGTATAGTCCTATATAAAATAATAAATAAAGGTGAAAGACAAGAAAATATTCTTGCGCAGAGAGGTGAAGCAAGAAACTTCGTCAGGGTACTGTCTAGGCCTGTTGGCAACGAAGCAATGTTTGTGTCCCTAAAGTGACTTTGTCGGGTACTGTCCAAGCTTGCTGGCAGCAGAGAAACATTAGAGATGAAAAAATATACTTTGAATATCTAAAGCTCGCAAACTTCATTACCCTATTTTGATTCAAAACATTGTGTGATTGTTGATATTATGTTTGTGTTTAACTAAGTAAAGGAATGAAGGAGTCTATGTTTATGCACGAGGTAAGTGGGGAATCCATGGTAATCTCAACAATGAGTCAGTACTTCCTAAAGGACTAGACCATGCACGAAATAATTGACCAAGGCAGAGAAATTGGAGTTCTACCAAATGTTGTCGCTACAACAAACACCCTCCAAAATTTTCCATACACTAAAGTTTCAGAGCCTACTGTAGTTCTTTTGATCGGTCATTTCATGGTCACATCTTGGTTAGCTAATTATTTTGAGCTCCCTTCTTGGATTGTAAGTGTTGCAGTCACTTAGGCATGCTCAGTTCGTAACAAGTGCATGAGCACTTTCTTTTATGCAAGCTTGGACAAGCATAGCATGTTTGCACAATTTTGTATTAGAAGGGGAGGTGGATAGTAATCCTAGTCCTTTTGTTGGGGATATTCAGTTCCAGGCCTTTATTTCTTTTGCATCAAGATTGCGCATGAGCGATGTCCAATCCATATCGACAGTCAGTGGGCACTAAAAATGACAATTTCTCACATTCTAGCTACATTTGTACTTCCATTTCAATGAGTTTTGCAAATTGTCGCTTCCGCGCACCTTTGTTTTCGTGAGTGTTGTTTTCATGTTTTCGATTGTTTCTTTTACTTGCTTTCACTCTGACTAGTGTCATTTTCATGTTATCTTTTCTCTGGCCTGTGCCACTTTCACTATCGTTCAAATATCACAAGAGTCATTCGCACTTTAGCAATCATCGTATTTTCGCATGTTAGTTGCCGCACAATGTATGTATGATTTTTCTAGTGGTTTCAGGGGTTTATCTTTGTGTGAATGATTTTTTCTAACCATGTAAACATTAGACACACCCATTCTTAACTTTTTAAGCACTATTGCACAAGTTTCGTCACGGTCGTTGCAAAGTGCACCATTAGTGTCACACTTATCGTAATGTCATCGCAAAGTTTCTGTGTTGAGGGAAATACGTTGTTAACATATTTTGGATGATATATGATTTTGTGTTGTCAAATTATTTCAAGTGTGTGATCATTGTCAAGTCATATCACTTTTCACATCAGTCTCTTTGGTCCCACACTTAGCCAATTTTTGGAAATTCCCCACAAACCTAGCCTCATCCGGCCTTCCTCAACTACGCATTGCACAGTTCTAGTGCCCAAGCTTGACCTTTGGCTCCCAGAATTGCGCAATTCAACCCTCCATCCTAGCCCCAAATGTGCATTGTGTAATCTTTAAGCTCAAGATCAAACCCTGAGATTTTGAACTTCACAAGTGCGTAATCACCAGGCCTACTTTGCCTCCCAGAGCTATGTATTTAGCTAAAACAATGCAAAATCCCTTTAGCCTATATCACTAACCCCAGGATTATGCAATTTCTCTCTCCTTCCAAGTCAGTATTGTGCATTGTGTAGTATCAAGGCTCAAGCCTCAGCCTTGAGCTCTTGAACTATGAAATCACATGGGCTCCTCTGTCCTCAAGAACTACACAATCACCTGGGCTCCTTTGTCCTCCAGAACTGCACAATAGGTTGATCTAGTGCCCATCCCCTTAGTATGTCACCCTGAGCTCCCAGATTGCACAGTTTTCTTCCTCAGTCCAACTCGAACTACACATTATGCAGTATCAAGGCTCAAGCTTCACCCTTGACTACCTGAGTTGTGCAATTGTGCAGTTACTGAGCCTCTTTCCTGTCTTATCACCCAATTCCAACTTAGTCAGTGGATCAACATGCACCATCTTAGATTAGGGATTTATAAGACTAATTTTGTCTTGTCCTGAGTGGATTGAAGATGCAGTTACTATATCATGTTATGGAAAGGTGGTGTAGAAGGAGTTGGAGAAGGAGGACATGCTAGAAGACACATATGGAGCTAAAGAGATAAGGTGATCATCAAGTGAGAAGACGAAGGAACACCAAACTATAACAGAGATCAAGATCAATATCACATGGAAGAATCCTCATCTTCAAGTCATAAGGAGGAGGAAGAAGAAGAAGATGTACCAATTTTTCAAGAACACAAAGAAAGAAGAAAGAAGAACATCTTGGCATTGTCACATCATCATGCAATCCAGGTCATTAGTGTCATGGTTATGTCTTATCACAAGTCATCATATGCCACATCATTATTGTGGATTATGTAATTTCCTATTCAAAATTCATTGTAAAGTGGAAGTCCAAATGATACATTCATAATATGAAGAGTCATGTAAAGTCGAAAGAGTCACAAGGAAGGTGAAGAGTCACCACTTGGTTATATATACACCCTCATTGTATGAGCAAAGGAATTTTTACCTTGGCTCCTCCCGCAAGGCATTAGAGATATAAAGCAGTTCTTTTAAGGGGAAAGGAGTGGCTCCAATGCTCCACTATTGGAGCTAGTGATGTTCATTTTATACATGTGTCTTGGAACTTTTACTTAATAATAGAAGGCTTCATGGACAACACGTTCTTCATGCATGGATTATGAATATTTGTAAGGTTGTTTTGCAGATGTTTGTATTTCATGTTTGCTTTCATCTATACTAAAGTAGTTGAACTATTTCGGTTATTTTAGTACTCTTCTTATTGTGAATGTGTTGTAATGGTTGTTATTTTTGTCCCATCCTTGTAGACTATTATGTAGGATACTAGACAAATCTTTCTCACCGATTGATTGTAATGACCGTCGCATAATTTGTGGACTATTCTGTTGGATGTTAGACGGATCCTTCTTGATTGTGTGTGTCTCTACTAGGGTGGTACTATTACCTCTATCTTAGAGGCTCACTTTACTCTTTCCCTCCAAAGTAGAATAAATTTGACACACCTACAACCAAACACTCACTAGGCAAAATTTCTTGCTTTTCGAAGGCACACATGCATTCCTCTCTCTTGTTAACAGTTAGAGCCAAGGAAAATCTATAAGAATACATGGCATCAGGAAGAAACTTCGGATGGGGATTCTAATCCAAATGGTGTGAGGTCTAATTGGGACTTGACATTGGGGAGACCCCTTAGTGGACGAATTTCTTGCACCATCAACACAACCCCAATCTATGATTAGGTGGTACGTGGAAGTCCCTAACGTGGTTCGTATTATGAATATGTTATTATGTGTCATTCTTTAATGAGATCAATGATTAAAAGTTCATATTTAATTTGTTGATTATGTGAAAGGTTTGTCATGGCTCCATTCTGGTTAAATTCTTATTACATGCATGATATATATATATATATATATATATATATATATGAAGTTCTCTTGTTATTGATATTTCTCATGGTTGATAGGCTCTTGGATGATTTATATGGTTGCATGAGATAATATGTGTTTATTGCAGCTAGTATGAGAGGGAAACAAGCCTTCTTGGTGAACATTATGATAAAACTTATGAAACAGTGAAAACTATGTATTCATGCTTCACAGGTACCATAGTGACAAAGTGTTTGTATAAATGATTCACATGTGTTGGGCATGCTTGAGAAAGAACTGAGCCTAAGAACAAAACATAAATACTTTTACTTATCATTGACAGAAATTTGGAGAATTTTGGGCAACTGGCCTATAGGCTAGCCCTAAAATTCTAGAACAAGGTTTGTGGTCGCACCCTCAGAGCTAGGAAATTTCAGCTCTAGCCACACTGAGGATGGGTTATCCAGTAGTTGGAGGCCTCTGGTCGCTCTGACAGACCTACATGTGTGTGGCTTGGTTGTAATCTAGGTTAATGGTTAGTCACAACTCAGGGAAAATGGTCACTAGTGAAAATAGAATGACAATAGTTGTGATCATGCACCCTTATGTGTTGGAGTACGTTTTGAAAAGTGACCCCATTTCCATAACTACATCTTGTAAGTTGGGTTATGCATTATAACTCTCAGTTTATGTTTACCTTGGTAAGTTGAAAAAGTAGGTAAATGTGGGGTGGAGTGTTACATAGGGGTTTTTTCAAGGTATTGAATCCCTTAATGCATTCGAAAATGCACTTAGAAAAATGGAAATTTGTAATTTAACCAACCACTACTTAATCATATCTCAGTGATGATTACTATAAAAGGTTAAAAAAGTAGAATGTCTAGACTTGTTCATTTCTTAAGGGGAAATTCCTTTCCAAGTTTTCATCATTCATCAATTCCCTATAAAACATTGCCATTTATCATTGCTCTATAGTGTATTACACCCACCACATATCATTGATAGGAATGATCCATAGGGATTTTATTAGTGGATGTTTGATGAACTATTGCATCACAGTTACCCACCTTCAACCTGCTACACTCTCCTTCTACTTAATGTAACATGTTTGATGAATTTTCTATTTGAATATCTAGGATTTTCCCCCATTATGGGGGAATAATGGAAAATTGGCCATTCCAAAACATTCCAAAAGGAAAAGATATAGGTGGACTTCATACTTGTCGAATAAAATTATGTATTTTTTATTTGCATAATTTTCCCTTCATGGGAAAATTATTATTATTTGATTTATTTTCTTAGCCACCGTATTTATTCTTACTATCTTAATGCTCACATTTATGAAAATAACTAAAATATTAAAAATGAAAGGGCAAGAAAATGAACACACCATACACAAAAATGAACACAAGATATATTGTGAGAATCCTAATGTGGTAGATAATCCAACTAGAAGACGAGGCCTATGCTCTACTCTATTTTCTTTAGTTATCAAAAGGAAAATACCAGTAAAGGGAACTTAATATGGAGTTTTTGATGACACTATTTTTCAAATGATTACCACAAAGACTTCGACATCATCACTATGCCCTCATATTCCACTATATAGATGCTCTACTCAAATATGGAACAAGGATAATCATAAAAGAATGGAAAGACTTTGTCTCTTCTTAATGGCCCAATATTTAACTTACTCTGATAGTTGTCTAACGTTAGGGTTTTCACATACCTCAGCCCTCAATTAGTGCAAGGATTTTGGACCTTCTTGAATCTTCTTTAAATTCCACATGTGGTTAACCTCACATGTGAGTAATGGGGATCGACATGGCATCCACTCGATCAATATGATTGGTTAAAAAGGTATTTCAACTTGTGGGAGGCATAAATTCTATATTTGAACTTTGATTGAGGTTATTTTCATAGTATTAGAAGGATTTCGATGTGTAGGACAATATTGAGGGTTGTGAGCTATGTAAAAATAAAATTGACCCAAATAATTACAATTTGATACCTCAAAATGGCTTTGGCAGGTTCCAAACCCTAGATATCTAAAGTAAGACTTACCATTAAAATGGGCCCTGAAATCCAATTCCTACAATTTTTCTAGAAAGAAGTATCAAGATAGATAAAAAATTAGATAATGATCCATTCTACGTCATACCTCCCAATTTGGGGAGGCTTTTGGTCCCCATAAGCTTTTGCTAAATGAATTGAGGAAAAGTTTCCTTTATCTTCTCCATAGAGTACCTTCTTAGAAGCTGCCCTTTCAACTTGATCTACAAAATCTCATGCTACCCTTTGTTGGTGGTTTTATACTTCTTTCGAAAAACTATATATTCTACCAATTTTGTTAAAGAATTTGGTGTTAAGTTTTCTATGTTAGGTACAATTGTCTCCTCAATTTCTTGATCCAATGTAGAAGGATCATAGAGTTTCATATTTTCCACATTCATTACTTAGTAGATGTGCATAAATGGGGGTAGAATGAGATTGTAGTAATTATCGCACACCTTCTCGAATACTTCAAAATTACCACACTACATATCCTTAATCTTCTTACTATGGGTTATCAGTTTATTTGTCACCCTTAGGGTTGGAAAAGAAACTAGATTTAACTCACTATAGTTGGGGGTTGAGATGCCACTCCCAAGTCCCTGAAAATATTTAGTTTCATGCCCCATCACTCCTTATCTAATATGAATTTTTGGGGAGCTTATAGTCTAGTTTCAAATCTATAAATCATGAATTCATATTTTTATTAAAAAGGGAGCTTGATAGATATGTAACTAACAAAGTCAAACCTAGTTAAAGTTGAATCCATCAACCAGACACCTTATATGAAGGAAATAGGAAGGGAGTGAACGCTGAGAAGGAGAGGTCTCAAAATTGTCCTCATTCCATGTAATGGTTTTTACTAATGGAATCCTTCATCTCTCTCTCTCTCTCTTCATATTTTTGTGATGTACTTAATTCGTGAATTTTTATCAATGCTCTTGTGATTAGTTTCATGATGGATTGATATGTTTTCTATCCTCCTCGCTTAACATTCAATCCTTAGGGATATTAGCTCCCAAGATCCGGATCATTCATATCAGAGTATGTTACCACCATGGGAACTAGGGTTTGAAGCATTTTTTGGTATCAAAGTTTTACAACAATCTCCAAGCTTTTTTTCCACATCTTTCAAGTATATTTTATAGGCCATACACTATAAGTATCATAGATGGTCCACAAATATTACAACAACATTCTTACATGGATTCACTATATCCAACATTTTTTAAAGTTTATAAATTTTTAGTTTCCATACCACCTAGAAAAGTTCTTGACCTTTACAACAACCCTTGTTACTTTACAAACCCTTGGTTCCCTGTGTGTCTCTTTACACTTTTTGTTCTTACATTCATTGTTTTTGTAGATTTATACAACCTTGACATAGCTTACAAAATATATGTATGCAACATCTAGAAGCTTGAGTGACCTCATTTCAACGATTCCTCAGCTTCCCCATAGTGGTATGGCCATTAGAGGAAATTTTAGCCTAAAAGTGCCCATGAAAATTTCACATATATAATATGTAAACAAATCAAAATCCTTTAAATTTAAAAAGAGGTACATGTAAATATTTTGGAGGGAAATTTAAAACTACTTTTTTTAATTGTATTTTTGGCTTACCTCCTTATAGGTTTACTCAAAATTCAAGTGTAAACACTCATTAAATGCTAAATTAAATTCCACATCGAACAAGTACCCATTATGCATACTTTTGAGTAGACCCACAATGGTAAAAATTGAAGATACATTAAAAAACATGTTCAACTCATTTTTCTAATGTATCTTGAATTTTAATCAATGTCAGTCTTCTAAAAATTATGCATAATGAGTACTCGTTTGGTGTGGAATTTAATTTTCCATCCAACAAGTGTCTACACTTAAAATTTGAGTAAACCTATAAGGCAATAGTAAAAAATACAATTAAAAAAAGTAGTTTTATTATTTTCCCTCCAAAATTCATAACTTTTATTTTATTGTTTTCCTATTATTTCATTATTTTTCCTTAAGAGGTCACTTTTAGGCTGAAATTTCCTATGATGCACCATATAAGCACTATCATGGATGGAACATAGAGAAATAACTTTTAGAAAAATATATGTAGGTGTCATGACCTCTGAAGAGCATTTAAAAGGGTATATAATAGCTCATTTTAATTCTTTTTTGTTAGCTCAAGTGGTTTTTTTTTACAGAATGAGGCTTATGGATTCAAACCTAATTACAATTGAATCCATCATTAGGACAACGTATAAGAAGGAAATAGGAAGGGAGTGAAGGTTGGGAATGTGAGGTCCCAAAAGTAGACTCATTGCATGGGGGCTTCACTGATGAAGCGATACCATATCACATTCATTCATATTAGGAGATAAAAAATGAGGAAAATATAAATAATATATTAACCATATAATAGGGGCTAAAAGGGTTTTTTTTTTATGTTATATTATAATATATATGTGATAGGGAATTTTTTATTCCATTTTTTGGCCATACCCAATTCCTAATATGAAAGTGATTGTAGTTTTATTATTTTTCCTCCAAAATTCATAACCTTTATTTTATTATTTTCCTATTTTTTATTATTTTTTCATAAGAGGTCACTTTTAGGCTGAAATTTCCTATGATGCACCATATAAGCACTATCATGGATGGAACGTAGAGAAATAACCTTTAGAAAAATTTATGTAGGTGTCATGACCTCTGAAGAGCATTTAAAAGGGTATATAATAGCTCATTTTAATTCTTTTTTGTTAGCTCAAGTGGTTTTTTTTAACAGAATGTGGCTTATGGATTCGACCTAATTACAATTGAATCCATCATTAGGAAAACGTATAAGAAGGAAATAGGAAGGGAGTGAAGGTTGGGAAGGTGAGGTCCCAAAAGTAGACTCATTGCATGGGGGCTTCACTAATGAAGCAATAACATATCACGTTCATTCATATTGGGGGATAAAAAATGAGGAAAATATAAAATAATATATTAACCATATAATAGGGGCTAAAAGGGTTTTTTTTATGTTATATATATATATATATATATATATATATATATATATATATATATGACAGGGAATTTTTTATTCCATTTTTTGGCCAGGCGGAGGAAAAAAAAATTGGCGTGGGATGGAGAAATAGAGGTATTAAGAGCAGGAATATTTTTTCCTCTTTGCACCATTGTTGTTGTTGTCTGCTCTGCGAATTGGCCTCCTAAACCATTTTTCTATTCACTTTCAGCTTAATCATTGTTGGAGTGGTATCAGATGCAACTTTGCTCTTCGCTCGTCAATATGATGCCAATATGAAAGAAATCACAGAATTTCAACAAAAGGAGACGAGCTCTTTTCAAGATACAATGAAGTTCAAGAGAGCTTCGATAAAATGGGCTACATGAGAATCTTCTTAGAGGTGTCTATGCCTATGGGTTTGAGACACCGTTTATGATTCAATAAAGGGGAAGAATGTTGTTTTACAAGGGCCTTGATGTGGTATAACAGGCCCAATCTAGAATGGATAGGACAATGACTTTCAGTTCTAGAATTCTGCAGCAACTCAACTATGTCTTGATGGGTTTCGGCCCCCACCCAAGATATTTCACAACAAATCTAAAAGGTCATAAGCGCTCTCTTGGATTACTTGTAGTTCCTACATAGTTGGAACTAGTGTTTATGATGGTCAACATATACTCGTGAGTGGATTTCATGTTGTTGTTGGAACCCCGAGCTGTGTGTTTGACATGTTACATAGGAACTCTCTTTGCCCTGATTACATCAAGATGTTTGTGTTGGATGAAGCCGATGAAATTCTTTCCAAGGGTTTCAAGGACCAGATCTATGATTTTTACTTTATTATTTTTTTAGGAGTAGGGAAGATTTCTTGAAGAGCAAAGCAGAGGAACGATGGTTGTGGAAGAAATCACTGAGCGAGTTGGAAACATGGATGTAAATGATGTTCACAAGAAGAACAGGTTTCAAGAATCCAATACCAAGAAATCACTCTTCTTCTATGTCAACCTCGCCAAGGTATGTAACCCACCACCCTTTATTGATGGCTTATGTGGACTTTATTTTCTTCACACCCACTGATATTATGGCCTTTGTGTTTTTTCCATGTCTACTATCCAGTGGATTTTTATTATGTTTTTTGTATCCATTACGTTGTCTCAATTTTAGAGTTGCGTGACATTCTGTCTACAAAACCTAGGGGTTTTTTTAGGGATTTAGGTTTTTCATCTATAGTGTCTCATATGGTGAAAGAATCAAAGTGTTTATGTGTGTATTTGGGTTGTACAATGAAGTATTTACATTGACGTTTTTATTTTTTGTTCTCACCATAGATAATTATGTTTAGGGAAAAGTTGTCATAGGTCGACACTAATAAATATACCAGTTTTAGTCGCTTAGAAAGGCCTAAGTTGAATCTACAACATTTTCCATTTTGTTGAATTTCTACTTATATTTATAAATTGTTACATTCAATTTGGATGGGTAAAGTATTAAATCGATTTAAAATGAGGATAGGACAATAATTAATCCTATGACCTATCTGTTGTAGATGGGATGCTATATTACTAAGCTAAATACACTATTACATAATGAATATTGTGAATGGTTTTCTTCAATAGGCCCTTGTGAAGCCTCTTGGCTCAGACCTTCAAGTTTCTACCAACCAACCTGTCCCATGGAAAACCTACGAGTTAAACATAGGACCTAGTCCTAACCAGTAGACATCTCTCTCTTTGAGCTACATACTATTTTATTTATGCACAAAATGGTTTGATATCGAGGTGTGGGTTGTCATTTCCAACATAAAGGATGCAAAGTGTCAGATATATATATTTCTGTAACACACCCATCCTTATCAAATTCAATAACCAGAGGTAGTTATGATACTAATATGATTTCCAATGTACAGTCATGGAAATGGGATATGAAGTTTTCACTTCTTTTTTTCCTCATCTAGCATAGAATGGTTTATCCAACTAGGAATCCTGAAATAATGGTGAGAATTTCTTGTTGTATGTAGACTTTAGTCATTCCACTTTATTGGGATTCCTTCTTTTAAATGCCATTGGATGGTAATTTTGCATCAAAACTTCTCCTGTTACTTGAAGCATCACATTCAATTGCAAAAGTCTTTGAAAAGTCTAGAGTTTCCAATACAGGTGCATTGGACATAATTTCCTTTAAGGCTTCAAAACACTTTTATTCCTTATCATCCCATTGGAGTGAGTTATTTTTTAAAAGGTTTGTTAGGGGTGTTGTTACATGAGCATAGTTTTGAATAAACCTTTGATAGTATCAAGTCAACCCAAAAAATCTTGTTTATTTTATGATGGTAGTTGGTTTGGGCCATTCTTTTATAACCTTGATCTTATTAGGATCTACCTTTACTCCTTCCTTCGATATTGTGTGCCTGGGTACTCTACTTGTTCCTTCCCAAAGGTGCATTTGGACATATTTACATAAAATTGTTATCCTTCTAATATAGTGAGAACACACTCCAGATGTTGTAGATGCTCCTTCGATGTTTTACTATAGACTAGAATATCATCAAATAAAACTAGCACAAACTTTCTTAAATATGGTCGAAATACCTCATTCATGGTAGCCTCGAAGGTTGTTGGCGCATTAGTTAACCCAAAAGGCATTACCTTAAACTCGTAATGACTATCCTCTAATCTTATTCTAATTTGGTAATATTTGGATCTCAAGTCCAATTTTGAAAAATATTTGGCTTAATGAAGTTTACTAGCATTTCGTTTATGAAGGGAATATGGAACTTGTTCTTAATCGTTCTCTTTTTCAATCCTCTATAATATACACATAACCTAAATGATCCATCCTTATTTCGGACTAGAACCACTGGAGCAACGTAAGAGCTTCTACATTTTGTGATGATGTAACACTTTAAAATATCCTGGACTAATATTTCGATTTCATTTTTTTTATGATGTTGATATCTATATGGCTTGATGTTGACAAGGTTTGATCCCAACTTTACTTCGATTATGTGCTCAACTTCTCTTTTAGGAGGCATTTGTAGTGGAAGATCTTAGAATACCTTCCTGTGCTTTTGAATTAACTCTTGAACTTCAGGTGGTTCTTCATTAATCAATTTCAAAGCCAACATGTCTATCTGATGATTTCGGATCAACTTCATCATCTGGTAAGATGATACAATTTGATTTTGAGGTGGTTGAAAACCACATTACTTATATTTCTACCCTTCCCATCTATAAATTTCTTTTTACGGTTGTTGGAGTAAGTCCCTAAGGTTTGTAGCCACTTGATACCTAGGACCACATCCACTCCTCCAAGCAGTAAAATGTAGAATGGGGATTCTAGATTGTAGTCTTGAATATGAAATTTGACCTCATGGCATTTTCCTTCTTTTTAGATTTTTTTTCCATCTGCTACAATCACTTTCATATTAGGAATTGGGTATGTGAAGATGTTGAGTCTTTTTGCAATATTTGAGTCTAAAAAATTATGAGTGCTTCCTGCATCTGTTAGAACCATTACATTTCTCTTTTTGATATGTCCTTTTAACTTTAACACCTGGAGCTGAGATATTCCTGTCATAGCTGATAACGATACTTGTGAAATAAATTAAACAAATTCTTTTGGTAGAAATCACATGAGAGAATTTTCATTTTCATTTTCATGGTAGCCTGGAAGGTTACCATGAAAATATACTTCATGGTAGATACTTGTGAAATATTTTCATTTTCTGATTCTGGGGAAAATTGTTGAGAATCTTTGACTTTTTCTATGTTTGATTCTTCACTATCTGAGTCATTGGTTGTTTCACATTTATACGAGTTTTTGGCATCCTTTCCTTTAAAACATTTTTGTCTAGGATCCCATTTTTTGCCACAATGTTTGCATTTACCCTCTTTTATTCTTTGCACCTCCATATTAAATTTTCCTCCTTCACATAGATGTCGCGAAACATACCTTGTATTCTCCACGTCATAAGTTTGGGAAAACTTTCGTCTTGAATATACTCTTTCAACTTTTGGCAATTGTATTCCTTCGAACTTATTTTCTACGACTTTTGCTTTATGTCTGACTTCTTCTAGAGATGTGATGTAATGAAGATTAAGTTCATTATGGATATATGGTTTAATTCGAGTGAGGTATGATTGAATAAGGCATTTTTTTGATATTCTAGGTACTCATGTAGCTATAGTTTCCCATTCTCAAGTATGTTGTTCCACATCTCCTTTTTGTTGTAACCTAGTGAGTGTCCTGAAGACTTATTTTTCTTTGACACCCTAGAAATTAAAAAAAAAAAATCTCTTAATTTCCTCCAACTGATAGCATGTGTCGATTTCTTCCACCACATATGCTAATTGTATGCTTCACCTTCCAATTGCATGGGTGCATGCTTGATTTTTTCATTGTCATTTTCAATATTGTCAATCTCAAAACACTCCTCTGCCTTATTGAACCATGCTACACTGTGTATCTCATTACCATCAAATTTGGACAGTTTAAGTTTGTCTCTACATTGATATGTGGCAATTGGTGGAGTGAAGAAGGGGATTTGGGTTGAGATATACAATTTTTGAAAATTCGTGATACTATTTTGTGAATTGGATATGAAAGATGCATGTGGAGATTCAAGGATATGATCTGAGTCTGATGGGTTTGATGTATTTGAAGAATCTGGTAGTTGAGTAGCTCATTATTCTGAATTTGCAAATCATCTGTAATATTCAACTTATGAAGATCAGGTTCAACATCCCTCTTGCTCGAGTGAGATTCTGATCAACCTTATCTGAAAGGGTTGTGTGGTCCCTTTGAAGGCCATCATAATTTTGTTGGAGTTGATTCCCTATTCTCTTTGATATACCCTGGAGCTTCTTAATGTCGTCGTCTTTTTCGTTGAGCCTATTCTCAAGGTTTTATCAAATTTTTACTAAAGTTGCTCATCGACATTGTTTGAGTGTGTGGTGGTGTATAGTGCTCCAGCTTAACTTGCTTCCTTAACTTGAACCTGCATATATATACATATATATTATAAATTTAACTATATAATAACTATGTAGTAGTGAATTATATCAGTTAATATATAATTCCACTATGAATGATACAACACGGGGGAAAAAAGGTTGAATTGAAGAACATTTTGATTGAAGGATAAAAGAATAATGTTATGAATTGCCTGTGATGTCAAAAATATTGTGGTGGGAATACAAGTGGTTGGCACTGACGAAAGTTTTCCGAGAATGAACAAAGAACAAAATGTGATGATCAAACAATGGAGACAAGGTGTGGATGTAAGGGCACAACACTAACAGGTCAACACTGTCTGGCCACTGCGGGAGCAATGTTGGAAGAATGGTGTGGCGGCTTGGAGAGGCAACAACAAAACAGGGAATGTGGTGATGTGCATAGAGAACGAATGGACAATGAAGAGAAGAATGGAACCGGTGTAAATCAACGGTCGAGGTAGGTGTTTTGGAAGGCAATAATCTGTAGCGTGTGGGCAATTTAAGGAGGACAACTTACTATGCACCAAGGAGCGAACTTGCTTTAATACCAGATGAAGTAAACAACTTCAATTAATAAGAAATAATATAAGTAATTTATTATATGAAAATTAAAGGATGATTTTTACAAAGAGAGCCCCTGGCTTAAATATAAGTAATTTATTATATGAAAATTAAAGGATGGTTTCTACAAAGAGGGCCTCTGGCTTAAATATGGCCTTGGGTTCCTTTTCGTGAAGGGGCATGATCTTTTGATTGTGCCCTTCTTCATAATTTGACCATAATTACACATATTTCATTTTTTACACAACATAATTAAGAGAGAATGTAACATGCAAAAGAAAAAAAATCTTATTTTTAACATGACATAAAGTGGAGGATGAAGTTTCATCATGTTAGGATGAAGAATTTAACTGCTTATGAGTGATGTGAATAACGAGGCCCATCAAAATAGAATATTTTCATCTCTTTATCAAAAAGAGTATAAAATTACTAGAAGTGTCATCTCTTAGACACTTTTTTCCAAAGAAAGAAACACAATTTCTTCAAAGAATGAAAATCACAATCTTTAGGGGTTTTCTACACTCTGCAAAAACAACAAAAAGGTTTGTGTTTTTTCTTCTTTCAAAAGATTGCCTCACATCCTGTGATGTCAATAACTCTTGCTATTAAGCTTTTGTAAAAAGTTTCCTTTCACATTTCCAACCAAAATGTGGGCTTTTAGCTATTTCAAAAAAGTATGACCACATCACATCTTCTGATTGATACCTATCCGTGTTACAAATTTACATAAAAACTTTTGATAAAAATATCAACATAACTACCTTGCAAACCTAAAACATAACAATAAAAAATATGGTTTGAAATTAGAAAAGGAAATAAGACACTCAGAAGTTTATGAGGGAGGAGACTGGGACTCCCTCCCTAACCTCCTCCACAACCATAATGCATGCAATCAATAATTTTCTTTATTTTCACATCTTTCCATCCTTCCTATTCAACTCCTTGTATACATGTGTAAAGGAAAATGTCACAAAGGTGTTAATTTCACCATTCCAACAACCTAGGTAAATTAATTCCTTATGATTTCCTTATTGAAAAAATAATATAGATTGAATTATTCAACTCATAAAATAATATATAATTGTTGGAAATAACTGAAAATAAAAAATCAACAAAATCTACAAGAAATCAATCTCTAAAATAAAAGAATTGCTTTCCCTTCAAATATCTTTTTTTCATTAAAATTACTTCAAGCTTACAAGGGTTCCCAAGCTCAGAAAATAGCCCATTAAGAAAACAATAAAATATTACAATGAAACCTAGATGTTTTAATGTAGTGTACAACCTATATAACCCTGTCAAAACATGCTATCAAAATCCTCCTGCTGCTACTCAAATCTATCCCAAACTACTGTTATTGAAATCTATTCCAAACTATTGCTATTGAAATCTATCCCAAAAATTGTACATCCAACATTCTCTTTTGTTGGGTTGTTCAACCTCCTAAAGTTTCCTTTACACTTCTTGTGCACAAACCCTTCAATTTCTAAGAGTCGGGTTAAACTCATTTGTGTTTCTCACATTGTTTCCTCTTCTCTTTTGGACTTGCACGCCGAATAAAAATCATTTATTACTCCCTTACTTGTGCTTTTCTAACACTATCTTTTCTTTCACTTCATTTATCTTTTGTAACATTGAGTTAGATGACCAAATCTTCATAACCCTAAACTCTCAATGATATTAGGTTGAAATTAAATCTCAATCGATAGTGGAGATTACATCTAAATCACTAATGTATATACTTTACATTTTATTAGATAATAATTAACTTTTAATAATAAAAAAATCACCTTAATAAGAACTTTAATTAAAGTGTCCACGACGCCTTGTATAGACAGTGATCAAGTGTTCTGTTAAGGAAATCCTTGATGTGAAGCCACCGGTTCAATTCCCCACCCTGATTGGGGTGATATATTGGACATGATGATGATGTAGTCCAACCAAACTTACAAAAAAATAACTTTAATTAAAGTGAATTACAAAATAGAAAATACCTTTTTGAATGACTTCCTCATGTTTGACACTAAACCTATGTGAAAGTTCTTATTTAGTGCTACAAACATCAACAAAAAGATTATACTATTCCCTTTAGATTATCTCCCATTGGATTGAGTGGGAAATTGTGTAGTTGAGATATTCAAAATATCCAATTGATTACCCAAGAGGAGTCTCCATATATTTTAACATGTTTTGAGTTCCTTCTAAAGCACATTTTAGTAATAATCTTAGTGCCATGAATTCAACATAAAAATTGGAATCTACTCCTAATCACCTCTTAAACTTGTAAATATTTTTTATCTATTGCTAATTATTGAGTTCATTCTTATATAATTAACCTCATATACTTCCTCCCCCAAAATGGATGAATTGAAAACCCACCTCCATCTTTGGTGATCTCTACATGTACTAATTCCTAATGGTGAATACCATGCTCAAGTTTATTTGTGTATGATCTACTAGTTATGAGAAATAAGGATCACATTGTAGGTAAACATGTGTCACACAAACCACTCTTCATTTAAAAAAAACTAAATAAAACAAAGTTAATAAAATTTCTACGAGTGGGAACAATAATCAACTTTAATTACAACTTGATATGCAAAAATTTTCCTTCAATTAATTGGCGACATAATAGATAGTCATTTAGCACAATTTTACCATGAAGTGCTCAATTTTGATTGGAATGTCATGTAAATGGAAAGGCTCAAATTTTCCCATCAATAATAAAGATATAATGTCTCTATAATAAAGATATAAGCTACCATGTAGAAGTAAATGATTATGTATAATGAAGATACATAGCACTGCCTAGTAACATAATGGAATTAGTTCATGATGATCAATATGATAAGTTATAAGTCTTGATGGGTAACCCAAGTGGTTGAAGCCACCATGCGCAAGTATTTGGCCCTCTAACATGAGGCGTGGGTTCAATTATCCTTAGGTCCATCATGGTCAAACTTTGTTGTTGACTTGGTTGGGTGTGTGGCCCCTATTGGGTGGGCCCACCTAGGGAATATTACGAGGAAAAAAAAGGCATTTCTCTAAAACAATAACAATGTGCACACTAATAAAGATAGACACAAATTTGTATTCATTCTATTATGTGCACCATGAAGGAATTTCCCATTTAATTTGGTCAATGAAGGTAAGAATGTGAATAGAAGACACATTTGAACCACCCACAAACAATTACCTTAAAGCAAAGAAACTATAATGATGATTTAGAAAGCAATCTATATGAGTCATTGACAGTGAAAAAATCTAATCACTAATCAATGAGCAATGACCTAATGCTATTTTTATGTTTTGAATTGTTTTGGACTTGATTTTCAATCCTCAACACAATAATTTTATTTTTTTTATTTTTATAAATATTTATCATTAACTAAATTAAAACTAAAAATGAAACAAAATTTAATGAGGTTAGAAAATATAGGAAAATTCAAGTCATTATTTTATATTTATTAGTTTACAATATTAATAATATAGAGAAAAATATTTTAGCAATAATAATATATAAAAAAAAATTCCAAATAATTATTTAAAGAAATCATCAATCATTAGATGATATCATATAATTTTTATAGCTTAAAACTTACCAAAAATGTTTAGTATGCATAAACAAAGTTCCATATTGAAAATTATCTAGGAAAGCATTTGCCTATTCTATGCTCACTAAACCAAAAGGCCTTTCTCATGCAGTGTGGAAACACAATCTTTAATTATCCCTTCCATCGATGTGAATTGAAGCCCAAGGTCAGATAATTTTTTTGGTGGATTCCCAACGCGTACCAAGCCTGGTTGTGTGACACTTGTAAACCTATAAAAACATTTAAGAACCCATGTAAGTCAGACAGAAATGACATGAAATTGTAAGCTATAAGACTTATAAACTAGAAATCTAATTATCTTTAGCAAGAATAAATAATCATGAAATCTCAAATAACTTTAAAACAATAACTTTAATAGAAGGATACTTTGTTCTTTGAGGGAGATTTAGAGATTACTTGTGCACATTATATTCTGGATATAGTTTTGCAGTCAACTCAGCAAAATCGCTCCAATGGGCTATAGTCTCAACACAAAGGTGCCTCCCACAGGCTGAAGGTGTTTCATATAGTAGTATTTGGGCTTTCGCAATATCCTTTACATGTGCACAACCCATAAAAAAATTTCGATATTCTTCATTGTTCCCTACAACATAACCATTGCGATAAGATATAAGGTAATATTTTATTATTAATAAAATGGAAACCAATTTTTAAAAGGAATTTCTTAATTCTTGTTCAAAAATCTTAATTAGTTTTACTCATGATAGTCATGAAAGCAAAGACACATTTTATGCCCATTTCCATTATCATTTTTAAAATCATATAATAGGAATATTGATTATCTTATTAAGAAGCAATTCATACTTCAAAATCCATGTAAACAAACCAAAATGTATTTTACACTACTTTTCTAGAAAAAACAAAGAAAAAAACATTCCTTCCTAATTATACAACAATAATTCTATGAGCAAAAGCCATTCCTTAAATCAAAATGATTCCTTAATTTATTTAAATAGTAATATGAAATTGCCCATAAACACTAACAAGGATCACTATGAAAATAGACTTAAAGTAACCAAAACAAAACTCTAAACACTAAGTAGGTAGTTCAAGATCACATAAAAAAGTTGACTCTGTAACAAAGTTGAGTAAGTGATCATAAATAAACTTCTATAATCACATTTTTTTAAGTAACTAAAAAAAATGGAACCTAAACACTAAGTGGATAATTCAAGATCACAGACAAAAATTGTCTCCATAACAAAGTTGAGTAAATGACAATAAATGAAACTTTTATAATAACAAATTGAGTAAATGACAATAAATGAAACTTGTATAATAACATTCTTTTAAAATTTGAATGTTAGATAATTAAATATTTTTAACAATTTAATATAAATATAAAAAAACAAAACAATAAACCTGTCAAGTGACCATAAATAAATAAAACTCTTGAAGTGACCTTCATTTTATAATGTATAAATATAATTAAAACCTAGGAATTTAATAAAAATACCCAAATTTATCACTTCACCAAACACTAAAATCTAACACATACAAATTTATTTATAAAACCTTTTGAACTTTTGCCTATCCATACCTTGAAGGAGTTTGACGATCATGGCCATGCTGGCATTCATATCAGGTGGCAAGATCGGCCCCAAGGCAGTCCCCGGGTTTATGGCAACTACATCCAAACCCTTCTCCTTGGAAAATTCCCAAGCTGCCTTTTCAGCCAATGTTTTTGCAACTGTATACCAAATCTGCATTCAACCCAATTTTATCAAAAGGATGGTTTAATACTAAATATCAAAAGGATGGGTTAATACTAATTGCTGCAACTAAGAAGAAATGCTTAAGAACTAAGAAATCCAAGAGACTGATTTACTTCATCCATTTATGAATCAATATATTGAAAAGAAATGCTCACTCCATTCTCTCTGCAGTAATCCAGATCTGTCCAGCAGTTCTCATCCAACGGCTTGCCTGCAGGCCATTTGGGGTTTGGAATTATAGCAGAAATCGAAGAGGTCAACACCACACGCCTCACTTTGGCTTTGTGAGCTGCTTCCAGCACGTTTATTGTGCCCTTAATGCCTGGATCCAGCAGTTGCTTCTGCAATGTTAAATCCAGCCAAGCAATCAGCCATCTTAAGGTAATTAGTATACCAAAAAAGTAGCAGCTGCTTCTGCATGTTAAAAACCCAGATAAGCAAACAGCCATTTTAAAGTAACTAATGTTCCAAAAAACTAAACTAAATTCCTGTAACAAGACAATTCATTGCAGGTTACAGTCCTACTCACTGGGTTACAGTTATAACAAAGCACTATCCATCAATGTCAAAATCTGGCTTTGTTAGAACCCAAATCCCAATTAAATGCTTGTATTTGACTGGGATTCCTATTTCCAACCCCATAGCATTATAAATGCTTGTTGACAAGCAAGGGAAATAGCGCTCGCCCTCTCTCTCCAGTGAACAAATGGATGGAGCGTGAAGAGAGAGGGCGAGCGCTGTTTCCCTTGCTTGTCAACCCCATTTATAATGCTATAAGGTTGGAAGCTGCATTTATAATGCTATAGGATTGGAAATAGCATTCCCACTGACATATTACACATATTACAGTCCTACTCACTGGACTACACTATCCATCAATGTCAAAATCTGGCTTTGTTAGAACCCAAATCCGAATTAAATGCTTGTATTTGACATGTTACAGTCCTACTCACTGGGCTACAGTAAAATCAAAGCACCGGCCAAAATATGGCTCTGTTAGAACCCAAATCCCAATTAAATGATTTTAAAAAAAACCATTGGAATGGTTGTTATACTACTGACTTGGGGATCTGCAACTGCGTCAATAGTATTGGGCATGGCTAAATGAAAAACACCAGCACAGCCATCAATGGCATCTTGGATAGACGAATAATCCATCAAATCCATTTTAAATAACTTCAGCTTCTCTTTTGCTCCTTCCATTGCCTCTAGATGCTTAGTCTCCTTCCAGTTTCCTGCAAACAGTGGTAGTCCATTAAAAAGCAGAATTTAATACAGAGGCTTAAAGAAAGAAAAAAAAAATCTCAAATTAAGTGGAGCCTAAGCTGATTCTAGTTTCAATGTTGGATGATAAAACAATTTGCCATGCTATCACACCAAAATCTTGGTCAAAACTTAGATGCTTCATGAGAGATTAATTTTCCCATTTTTTTTCCTTGAAATTTAAGATTAAATTGTAATCACATATAATAAAAACTCAACTCTACACAACCAACTAATTAACTAAATTGTAATCACATATAATAAAAACTCAACTCTACACAACCAACTAATTAACTGACATAATAAATCACACAAATTATTTTCCCAATTTTTTTTCTTGAAATTTAAGATTAAATTGTAATCACATATAATAAAAACTCAACTCTACACAACCAACTAATTAACTGACATAATAAATCACACAAATTATTTTAGATAATAAACTTATTCACTGGGAATTTTAATATATATATATATATATATATATATATAAATTTCCCGTGAATAAGTTTATTATCAAAAAGAATTTGACAAAGACCTTGAATGAAACATACGACAAAAATAACCAGATGAACCCTCAAATCTGTTTACAGAAAATCCAAAGACTTCACAATTAAAATTAACCTATCATAAAAATTATATATTATATAACAATATTTTTATTATCTTATCAACTCATTAAACAAAAATGTCAGAAACATTATATTCTTTTCAATATTTAAACTAATTTTACAAATCTGTGTACACAACAATTCATTTACCAAGATCTTGAACGGTGGCATGCACAGAATAACCACGTTCCAACAACAAACGAACGACCCACGATCCAATGAATCCACTGGCTCCCGTTACACACACCGTTTCCCCCATTTTCAGAGCAGATCAGACCTCTGCAAATCCGAAGAACACAAATAAAAAACAAGTAAATTTAATTATAGAAAATATATATAGATATTTTAACGTTTATGAAGCTAAAAATAACCTTAAAAATATATATATAGATATTTTAACGTCTATGAAGCTAAAAATAACCTTAAAACTATATATATAAATATTTTAATGTCCATGAAAGCTGCTGCACACATTGGAATCTAAACCTACCTGCACCCAAATTTGCAGGTTTACTTTACCTTATCAGGAATTCCCCCGTTTCAGTAAGGAATGGAGATGAGTGAGGCAACTGGAAGGCCGGTATTTAACATGGGATTTACGCAAAAAAAATTGATAATTTTCGAAGTGCCCGTGACTGTTTGCCCAATAAAAAACCGCCACAATAATCACGTACTCGGGGTCCCGTCACCATGGACAGTTACAGGGACCCGGTTAAATAATTTTCGAAGTGCCCGTGACTGTTTGCCCAATAAAAAACCGCCACAGTAATTACGTACTCGGGTCCCGTCACCATGGACAGTTACAGGGACCGGGGCCACTTTCCTATGTGAAGCCAACGACACCAGTACAGAGAAGTGTTTGAAGAAAACACGATACCTCACAGAAACCAACCACCTGTTACACTGAAAATTAGACCAGGCAGCGAGGTACACATAGTTCACAGTGACGGCAAGCAATAGATCCCATGCTATTGGGCCATTAATGCCGCCTCTTAGCATGGGATCCATCATCCATGTCGCCTCTTAGCATGGGATCCATGTCATACCCATCCCCCTATGGCGTAAATGCAATGCCCGCCCGAGATTTCTGGCTTTCCGAGATTTTCGGCTTTTCAATACGATTGAGATCGCCTGACATTTCCGGCGCCGCAAATCTACCACGCTATAAATTTCCCGCCGTTTGATAGCTGAATTCGGGGCCTTTTAAATAACAGCGAAATGGCGAAATCATGGTATCCATTTCGGCAACCATTTCTGCGTCGGCGTTTTGAAACCAGGGTCCATTTCTGCGTCTGCGTCTGCGTTTTGAAACAGGTAAGTTTATTCTGTTAGCATGGATTTAAATTTCAGGGTTTATACACGGTTTAAATTTCAGGGTTTATACACGATTTAAATTTCGGAAAGGGACTGCGTGCCAGGTTTATAAGAGCCTCGGAGGCTGTTAAGTTGCCCAAGTTGCCCAAACCTATCATGTTTTTTTGCTTTTTAACCTGCCATGAAAATTTTAATGCATATTTCTACTGTGAGACATAGCTCAGAAACTATTTTATCCAAATTATGTCTCACAAACTATTTTATCCAAATTAATTAAATATTTTTAATAAGATTTTTAATATAATTAATTTATTTCTAATTTTGTTCCTTTGTGCGAGAATTAGTCTTTATGATAAATCAAATTTTATTAGGAGGAAATGCGAATGAAAATCATCGGACGAATCAGTTTCATGACTTAAAGATCTGACTTAGTGATGCAATGTTTTAAAGATCTGACTTTTTTAACTGATAAATTACTTTCAGAAATCATAAGTTTTATTATTTAAATTAGATTTTTATGTGCATATATAAATTAGTTAGGGCTTGCGTCGGCCATAAGCCAATTTTCTGGTATTATACACCAAGAAACTGCGCGGTCACTGACCCTTCTTCATATGAATGTAAGAAAGATTGTTATTAAATCGCCAGGGTAGCGGCACGGGTTTTTTTTCTCCATTTGGCATTACTGTTAATTTTGAGTTAAAAAAATTAATGTTTTCGAAACCCAGTGAAAGTTTAAGGGTTTCTACCTCTGTGTAAATTTATATAAAATCGACACAGTACGCTCCATGTTTATTACTGGGGTATTCTTGATGTGATTCATTTGTTATTATTTACTGGTGAATTTTTCTTGGGTTGTAACCCTGACGGTTAATTTTTTAGGAAGGAATTTTTTTTCACTACCTATCTTTACGGTAATTCACTTATATTCAGATACCAATTTACCATTGCATTTTACAAGAAGTTTATGTAATTGAGTCGTTTGGATAATTCGGTGCTTCTTACTCTTTTTGCGGTATATGAAATGTATTTCCATCTTTCTGCTTATATTATATGGATTAATTTTTGCTCCAATTAACTTATATTGGGAGACCATTAGATTGTTCTTTACCTGTAAGTAGCCTCTACTATTTGTGTGTTTATACTAATTACTCCTTTACCGGATCCTTGTAATGGTGAACTATTTGTCAATTTTTTGTCAATTTTCTAAGACTTACCTTTCCATGTTGTTTAGGACTTACTCCATGGAACCATAGGTCTAACTTGCCCATAAAATTAATAGAGTCAGTTTTATTTTTAATTTATTTTTTAATTGATAACAGATTATGCATGATCTTTAATGCAATTCCACTTTTAACATTATTTAATCGGCAACAATCATGCTCATCTTTAAAAATTTCCAATTTTTATATATTTGTTTTATATTGGAATGTTTCTTAAAATATAATTAATTTATGTTTTTATATGAGATCTAATTTTGGTTGGAAAATAGAATTTATATCTTCTATATAAGAAGTAATTGGTTAGAAAATAATTAAAATAATAAATTACTTGCAAGAATTTTATAAAAGTTTAATATTCAAATTATAAGAATGAAAAATCAAATCATGTTTGGATCATCATTAGTAACCCTAAAACTAAAGCCATATAAATGACCACATAAATGACCCATGCGACGGATTCCAAAGCAACATCGATAAAGAACAACTCTATGTGATGAAGTGCTAAGTTTCTAAAGTTAAGTTTTTGTAATCTATGTTGATGAAGTGGTAAGTTTCTAAATTTAGAACTAATTATAATTATTATGATTTATCTTCAAAACTTTTTGCAGTAATTACATTGAAGAAGTTTTGTGAAGTTTTTTTTAGAACTAATTATAATTATTATGATTCATCTTCAAGACAAGATAAATCTTATTGATTAATTCGTAAGTTAGGGACAAAACTTTTCTTATATGATTACTGCAGAAATGAAATTTTTTTTGGTTTGCTAATGAAACTTATGAACAAAATTTTTATTATGATATGAAATTTTTTTGAAATGATAAATTCACTTAAGGAGATAAAGTTATAAGTTAATGACTTACAAATATATGTAGAGTAATAGATTTTTTTGGTGGACTATCAATAAATTATTTTTTTAGTATCCAAATTTTATCTACCCATAATGATGTAAGCTAAACAAATAACCCTAAGTAATGTAAGTTTTTACTTATTCAAGATATAATTTTGTTTTTTTAATTGAACACTACATATTTGTGAATGAAAGTTTATAGCTAGCCTCTTAAGAGAAACGAAGTGTGACATCGTTTTTAATTTGTTTTTTTATTTTTCACAAGTCACATAACTTAAGTGGTCCATAATCCACACATATTTTTTTACTAACCAAAGCATTTTTACTTCATTAGGAGTGGGACTTTGAACAAAGGGCATCAAGTTTCAAGAGCTTTTGTTCATAGTTTATTTGAGCTTACTTTTTCACACCATAAGTGAAGGAAGACACATAAAAGCAATCATAACTTGAACAAACTAAATTTCCCCACAGGGGCCATAAAATAATTTATTTTGTACAAATTGAAATATGTTCCGAAAATACTCTTGTTAATATCTAAATGGAAATTTTGTTATACTAAAATGGAAATAATTCACGTATTTGTCATTGAGATTTTGAAATTTGTTACCAAATGATATAAAACCGGTTATGGTTTATTAAGTTTTATGTCTTAGGAGCCAAATTAATGTTCTTAACATTTATTTATAAGTGGAGAAAGAAATACAACTAACACATTTTAATAAAAGCACACAGATATTGAATAAATAAATAACCTACTGAGTTCATCAAATGTACCGACAAAAGTAGGATTCTAATTCTTACAACTAGCCGCAAAGTTTATATCAATATATATCAAAGTAAAAAAAAATTACTTCCAAAGCTTGTGTTTTTGAAAAACAATATGTTTGATTAGAAAAGTTCAATGAAACTATTGCAACCATATAAATTAGATGACTAATAAATAATAGATATCAATTCATAATCAATAACAATAGACACTACTTTAGCATATCTCATTTTATTAAGATTTAAAAAAACATAAAACCCAACTAATCTATAATTGTATTTCCCTTCGACCCCTTCCACCTCAACCACTCATCACAAGTTGTACCATGAGACCAACATGGTGACACCACCTCCACAAAGACATCATATGTCATACATGGTTAGTCTAAATTTGCATGAAATCTATAAGTTGATTAATGACCCAAATATTACCTTTACCAAAGTGGTTTACCTGAAAAGTATAAAATAGTTACCTAAAAATGTGATTGCTATTCTTAGTGATATGCATTAATCAAGACCATAATATCTACTCAAACCAAATTATTTTCGATGCAATTTTTATAGGTATTTGAAGAATGAAGAAGTGGGAGAGGATTAATGAGTTGGAAGTTGAAGACCCGGAGGATATGATTGAATTTTCAGCAGAAGATTTAACATGGACAGAGATTAATGGGGACCAAGTTGCAATTATTCCATATTGTCGACTTGATGATTTTATAAGAGGAGAGGAATCGAGTGAACGGGCACCCACTCAATTTCTTCTTGCTTCTCAACGAAGTAAAAAAGCAGAGGATATCGGAAAAACATATTTTTCAACATATCTAGAGTACATGATGTGAGTCTTTATATCTTTTTTCAATATATGTATAATTCTTTTCAATATGCATAAATTTTATATCTAATTTGTTGTAATTGTTTTATATATAGTTATTGGTGTGCATATGGTCCGGAGTGCAACAACAGAATTATGAGTGCATCCTCAAATCAAAACAAAAAACACAATCAACGTGAAAGTATTAAAGTTGGTTGCCAATGTCACTTCATTGTGCGACGACTTCAACTTAGACCAGATGATGCTGTAATAATATATACTGCATGTAGGCATATTGATAAATCCAATGTTGTTTGTCATGGAAAAGATGCAATCGGTAGGCCTATGAGATTCAGTTATGCACCACATTTAACAAGGGATATGCGATCTATTGTCCAACATTTAATCCAAAGAGGTTTTAATCCCACTATGATATGGGATAAGTTCATCTCTGATGTGAAGGATGGATTCGGTGAGTTATACACAGGGACATCTCGAGATACATACATGACAAGACAAGATATATTAAACATTTACAATGATACCATAAGGCTAGAGTATGTTAAAGATCAAAGTGATCCAATCAGTGTAGAATGTTGGTATAAGGAACACACTGAGAGCTTTTTCTTCTACCAGAAACAAGATCTTGCTGAAAACATCCCTTTTATCATAGGCATACAGACAAAGTGGATGCGTTCAATGATGCTAAAATATTCTCACAACAATATAATCTCAATGGATTCAACATTTGGTACAAATAAGTACGGGGTGAGTACAAAATTACCCTAAATCTAATTCATTTATTCAACACCATTTTAATGCTTCTATCTTATATAAATATAATTATGTACTTTGTTTGTAATGTAGTATCAACTTTACACTTTAATGGTCTTCGACAAACATCACAATGGGGTTCCAGTAGCTTGGGTGATATCATCACGCAATACTATAGTTGATATTTGTAAATGGATGTCAACTCTCTTTGCCATTGGGAAGAAAGAGCAACCAGATTGGCATGTTAAAGCCTTCATTACAGATGATGCTACCGCTGAAATTGAAGCATTAAGGTGATGTGTTTATTCTTTTTATAAGAGACATAAAAATATTCTTAATGTATATTCTCTCTAAAAATTATGTTATTCCAGGTCTTCAATCAACTGTACAATATTATTATGTGTGTGGCATGTCCGTCGTGCATGGTTGAAGAATGTTGGAAACAAAGTCCAAGGAAGGGAAAACCAAATCCGAATTTTCCGTGCTTTAGGAGAAATCATGCACACATGTGCAGATGATGAATCTATAAAAAAGGCAGTTGAAAATTTATTTGAAGGATTCAGTGACCATACAAAGTTTTTGGAATATTTTAAAGCAACTTGGTTAGCCAACAACAAAATATGTAAGTTTCTTATAAGTGGCTTTAATGACTCCTTTTTGCATGTCATATGTATAGTTATTAATTCATAACCAATAAATTTATTTCTACAGATATGTGGGCAAAAGCGTACAGAAATTTTCCACATTCCAATCAAAATACAAATAATGCAATTGAGTCTTACCATCGGTATATCAAGCAGAGGTACCTAAGTGAGAAAAACAATGCATGCCATAGGCGGGTTGATTGGTTGATTTATGTGTTGTTGACAAAGGTTGTATTATATTACAATCATATGCAACGTTTAAAAGAAGCTGGTTTTGTACGACCCAGAAAAATTGAGGAACAGTTGAATTCATCCAAGTGTAGAGCTAACCAAATCCCAAATGAAGATTGTGTGCCTGATGAAAAGAGTAACAACGATTATTGGGTTCGTAGCCAAAATAACAATACTCGTGATATTTGGTACAATGTCATATATAAAGATTCCACTCTACACTTTTGTAATTGCAAGTGGGCCTTAAATGGAAACATCTGTAAACATGTATTGAAAGTTGAGATGTTGGCAAGTAACATTAGCTTGGGTGAAAATGTATTCCCTAATGTCACTAATCCTACTACAGAAATTCCTAGAATTTTATTTGATTTGAATGAGTCGCCTATATTGGGCCCAGAAATCCAAACAGAGCTTCTACCATGCTTTGATTCTCCTCCCATTCTAAATTATCATAATGAAACAAGCAATGATAATTTAGATAATTTCTCATATAATGTTGAAACAACCAATGTACGACCAGATAGTGCATTATTTGAAGATGATGAGATGAAACGTGTTAACTCATCAACTCATGAGAAATTGAGATCCATAATACCTACAAATTTGGAACAGGCATATGCATTAAACAACTTGGTAGACAAAGTATGTCAAGAATACAACAAAATGTTTTTCAATACTATAACTCCATCCAAGATCACTACCAAGAGAAAACATAGTTTCTTGAGCCCAGTCAATAAGAAAAGGTGTTTTGGTCACAAGTCAAATGCAGGGAAAGATAAACTACAATTTGAAAGGGTTGGACGAGTTCGTGCAAAAAAAAAGAGCATGAATGAACAGCTGGAGTTGTCTTCTCAACGACAAAGAACTGTGGACCACATGCCTGAGTTAGTGCAACATTCTATTATACACAAAAATGGTAAATCTGATGTTATGCATTTTTTCATGTGAAATATGATATACTATCATTTGCAATGCATAGGCATAACTATATGAACTTTTTTTGTTGTTACAGTTGACAGGCCAACTTGTCGACTCCAATTATTTGATGAGCATGTCGATGAAAGAAACTATAGCATTGGGAGCACTTCTCCAATCAGTACTTCTCCCATGCCTATAACTGACTCCCCAAACCTTTCCCAATTCCCACCCCTCCCCTTTAACCATCCGCCCTTCTCATTGTTCCAATCATCCACCCTCAACATTCCAATTTCCCCCCCTAGGGTGATCGCTCGCCCTAGGGTTATTCCCACTATCGTACAACCAATAGGGATGTATCATCGCCCCAACCCACTACATTTTTCCAATTTTTCTCCCACCATGCCTTTATCCATCACCCCTGAACCATGCCTATATCCATCACCAAGTGCTCCACCATCTACCCAGGAAGGGTAGTCTTCTCCATTGCCTTAGATCTTCATGGTGAGAATGAGTAGTTGACCAAAAACTTATCATTAATTAATGAAATTGATTATATGCATTTTGGATTTTGGAACTAATTGGTTATTGAATTTTTGCAGCAATATCACTTTGGAAATGCACTTGGGAGTGCCAAGAGTGGCGATGGTGACTTATACACCCAATTTCTAGATCAGTCATGAGGCGGCATTTCCATAATGTCATTCATGGGCATGAACTTCCATTATCTATGTTGGGAATGAAGTTCCATTTTGTAGAAAAGAAAAATGTATAACTAGACAAATTTGGAATACAAATACATGAATTTGAACTTGTGTGTATGACAATGTCTTCATTGACTTTTAAATTCATGATGTGGATTTGATGTTATATTCTATCAATGTTACATCAGGTTTGAGGAATGTAGTTAGAATGGATTTATTTGTTTCATGTACAAGTTATCAAGTTTGCAAGTTAAGTTACTTTTATATTTATATCTTACTCAATGTTGCACGCATGAAAAAACATATCATTACCAAGGAACTTTGCTTAGTTATAATAATAGATGTATCATGTACATGAAGAGAGCATATATATGGATTTAGATTTATTTTAATTTTTTATTTATGAAAAAGAAAACTAAAGTTGAATTTATGAAAAAGAAAAGTACACTATACATGCCATATAAGAAAATCTGCAAAAATAGATAATGATTTGAGCCTTTACCACTTAACTACTAACATTTAGAGATGAAAAATTTATTGATAAGTGGTGTAGTATTATTTAAGTTTTATTATATATATATATATATTAACAATTCCTTTATTTATCTTTGGAGCCCTGTAACATAATGTACACAACTCCTCAACAAATCCTCCTCCAACATGTTGTAGATACTAAAGTAAAATTCCATTCTCCAATTACATCCAAAACAAGACTTTTGATTGTCCAATTGTATCAGAAGCAAGACTTTTGGCTTTTTGAATAAGCACTTCACTAATTTTATTTATTTTGGATATTTCAGCTTATTGCCTCAATGGGTGCATCATAATGAAAAGGTAAGTGGCTAGGTTGAGAGTTTAACATCACACTTCATGTTTAGATTTATACAAATCTTGATGCAATGTAAGCTATATAAATTTTTGGAGTGCTAGAAATTACAATGCCCTAATTTTATTGAACAAAGTTGATTGTGCTATAACAATATGACCCTATAATAATATATAAGGGAAAAATATATTACGATGCGATAAGGGCTTGGAACCAAGGATGGATCTAGAAGGTTTGAATTCTAGTTAATTCGACCATGCATTCTAGTTACTCAAATGAAAAAAATAAATAGCTTTAAGCTAGTTCTTTGGTAAGGAATTTTTAATTGATTGAACATTTTAAATGTCTATTCTCTCTTATTTTGAAATGAACAATCCAACAATGCTCATGTCATAAAACAAAGACAATATTGATTCATAATTTACTACAAACATATATGGAAAATGTTTAAACCCCACAATAAAAAAAGAAAAAAGAAAAGAAAAGAAAAGATTATGTAAAATAACAAATGTAGATACCAAAATACATGAGCAAGAAAAAAAGGAAAACTCAAACTAGGAAAGTGTTCACCCATAATTGAAAATCATCAACAACTAAAACTAGGAAAGTGTCCTGTCTGCCCCTCTATTTGTGGATGGTATGTTGTACTGAATTGAATATGAGTGCCTAACCCAGTAAAAAGGGCTTTCCAAAATGCAGAAGTAAACTTTACATCCTGTTCGGAAATAACTACTTTCGGCATGCCATACAACCGAAATATCTCCCTCATAAATATATCTACAATTTCAACAATTTTGATGATTCTCAGATGAAGTTCAGATATTTAAGATCATATGCATTCATGACCTGTAACTCATATGTTTACCATGTGTTTCACGAAATGTATAATGCGTATTAGGAAGTCTAGGTCAATTTTTAGCTTCAAGTTTGAATGTTTGGCATTATAGTCATGTAAATTATGATTCTGGAAAGTTATAGGAACTTTTGGGCAGTGGTTTGGAGGCTAGCCGAGAAAAGTGGCTTAGATCTCAGAACCACTGACACAGAATTGGAACATTTGGGTCATAATCGCATGAAAGCATGCCTATGCATGTAGTTGGAGGCTCACAACTGCATACATGCTGTGTGTGGATGTGGTTGGGGTTTAGGCTTGAGAAACGGTAGTTCCAACTCAAGATCTGATCATCAGAGGTTGTGGACTGAATTCTGGGTGATCTAGTGCTCCTGAGGGGTATCAGTAAGTTGTCGGTGTGTCGGCCCCATTTCCATAGCTGGAAATTGGAGGTTGTTTCATGTCATAGTAACACCCAAGCCATGTTTACCCCAGGGAGCTTGTAAAAGCTGGTAAATCTAGGAGGGGCGCATGTTTACACTATGGATTCATAAGGTAGTCCTTCTCTCAATTGGTAGTTAATTAACTTTAAATGCTTAATCAGCATATCATCCATTCGTGGTTTTCCATGCTGTCATTTCAATCATAATTTAATATTACAAAACGAGGGCTAAAACAAGAGATGTTATAGAGAGTTAGGCCTTAAAAAATATCCTTTCATTAATAGGGATAATTCTTCTCTTACTCTATGCATCTAGCATCCACTAAGGAATTGTATGCATTTTCCATTATGCACACATTGCAATAAAATAATGTAACCACATTAGAAATATTGTCCTCATAAGATAATTCATTGAAATGGACAAAAAAATGCTTGAAAAGACTAGTGTTTAGACAAATATGAATTAATGTGAACCTTGTGATTCTTATGAGTATGCATGTTCTCCAATGAAAGAAATGAAACCTATTTGGACTAGTTTTAGTAAAAATCTTCTCTTGGTATTGTATTAATAGTCCTTCTCTCCCTCTATGCCTCTAGCTTCCATTACACAATTGTTTGCATTTTCCATCAGGCACACACTAAAATAACATAAGTGGATTGCCTTTGAAATATTACCCTATTAAAATAATATGTTGAGATGCACATAAAATGACTTGAAAAGACTATACTTTAAATAAACTTGAAATGATGTAAACCTTGCAATTATTATTACTACGCAAGTTATGTAGTGAAAGTAGCAAAATGTTTTGGGCCAATGCCAAAAAAATAAATAATAATAATGTGTTTAGTTGCACATTAAATGGCTTGAAAAGACTATACTTTAAATAAGCTTGAGATGTAAACCTTGCAATTATTATTACTACGCAAGTTATGTAGTGAAAGTAGCAAAATGTTTTGGGCCAACACCAAAAAAATAAATAATAATAATGTGTTCAGTTACACATAAAATGGCTTGAAAAAACTAGACTATAAATAAACTTGAAATGATGTAAACCATGCAACCAACACCAACCAAAAAAGAAAGAAAAAGATATTCACAAGTGAAAGTGAATCTTGAACCAGAACAATTGATTGAATAGGACAAGAGATTCTAAGTCATGATTGCCACCATCACAACCTTAACCAACTATTGTCACCATAACTGTGATTCAATAAATATATTAATATAGTTCTCAATAGCATGGAGACATATTGGAAAGTGCTTACCACCACAATGACCTCAATAAACTAATAATGACAAATATGTCGAGGTGATTACAATGACATTCAACAACATATAAAATCTTGACATAAAATAATAGAAATGAAATGAAGTCTTTGTTTCATATTAAAATAAAAGTCAACAATGCCTAGGGGGCATAGAATAGTTGGTGATGAGGTGTATTGTTAAGTCACTTCGTGATGTAGAGGTCATCGGTTTGAAACTTCATGCGCAAAAATCTAGTCATATTAAAGATTGATATGGCCCAAGCAAGATGTAATCCCAAAATAATTTTGACAGCTTAAATACCTATGAGCTATAATTTCTCAAGCCAAAACTTAAACCCATATTTAATTTGCTTTATTATTGGATAACATCCCAATCATATGAATGCGGTGGTAAGACCGTCGATGTGGTTCGTCATTCAAACACTATCATTATTTTCATTATAAAAAATGAGAGTGGAACGACATTCTGGGACATCTATTGGTAAGTCCGAAGGAAATTTAAATGTGCCATCTTCCAATCATATAATACATTAAAATTTTAAATAAAAATTTATTAATCAAACATTACTATAACTCTTCTGGTCTAAATTTTAAACTCCGAGTTAAATTTTATCTATGTTAACTAAATATTTTTAATAAGATTTTTAATATAATTCATTTATTTTTAATTTTGTTCCTTTGTGCGAGAATTAGTCTTTATGATAAATCAAATTTTATTAGGAGGAAATGCGAATGAAAATCATCCGGACGAATCAAGTTTCATGAGAAAGAATTGTGGATAGAGTTATTTTAGAAAATTCAACCACTGCTAAATAAAACTTTACACAACAATCTATTATTGTACCACTAATAGATAAATAAATAAATTTTTCCATCTAATATTAAAACTACCTTATCATAAATTCAATCTCTTATTGAAAATTATTCTGCCGAATTCCAAAAAAATTAAGAAAGTTGACTTTGCTGCTCCGTTAATTATTTAATCTTGTGGATATCCCCTTTTCAACGCGGCTCTATCTTGCCTTGACTCTGCCACGAAACTTCGCCCCAGTTTCACTCCTCACTCCACCACGTTAAAATTTCCCGCCGTCCGAGGGTTGAATTTCCCATTTTAAAAACGGCAAAGAACAATCGTCCTTTATGCGTTCTGTAATTCAGTCGTCCTTGTAGAACAGTGGCGGCGGCTCGTTGTCAGACTTCCAGGACATGCAAACCGGCGTAGCATCCATCCATCATCATAGACTGCCGTAACCATGGCATGAAATCCCTATGATCATACATAAAAGGGCGCATTAAAATCCCTATAGCATGGGATTTATGGCTTGCCCACAGTGACAGCCCCTGACACAAAAAGTAATAATTGAGGATGCGCTTCCACGTCGAGCGTCGCATAGCCGCGTTTTTCATTTGTAATTGGATCGAAATCTGGTTATTCGGCGGTTTATCATTTCTAATTGTATCAAAATCTGGTTTTTCGGCGGTTTCTGGGATTCAAATCTGGTTGTTCGGCGTTTTTCCTGTTAAAATCTGATTGAAATTATTAATACGATGTAAAATTACAATTTTAGGAATCGTAAATTGCCATTTTAAATCAATTTTCGAAACTTTAATTTATCATATTGCCATTTTAAATTAATTTATTATATATCTTTAATTATATAAATTGTTATTTAAACAAATCAACTGCACCCAATTCCAACAAATACGGGGCTACACATCTGGTACAATCTTTCACTTCAAATTGAAAAGGGATATACATCCTGCAAATAAAATATTTTATTTTAATATTTATATATAATATTTTAGTCATTTCAAAATATATTTATAATATTTTGGTGTCTGGAATTCATTTGCGGCAGTTTGATAATTCCAGCAGTTTGATTAATATATGATATTTATTTATTTTGAAATATAATATTTTACTTCCAAAGAAAAACGAAAGGAATCAATATTTTTAAAATATCAAATCTTAATATTTTTAAAATTTCAAGTAAAATTGTGATTTTTGTTATTTAAAATATATTTTTGAATGCATGAAAACCACTATGACACTCAAATTTTACAAATTAAACAATTTAAATTCAAATTTTTAAAAATCTCCAAGGGATTTGATTTCGATTAAAATTAACTTGGAAAAATGTCTGGCAAAAGACATTTCATCCACTAGTTAGATACATATGATATATGTTATCCATAGAATTGAAATTTAACATTATTTCGAATTTTTTATTAAGTGGAGAGACTCATTCTGCATCACTTATGCATTGCCCGCTCAATTAATACGAGGATTATTGAGCATGCAACTGACATCAAATATGGAAGGTCCAGCTACTCAACTTTGGTAGAACATGCATCACTTGTGCATTGAAGAGGCAAGGGTCATTGCAGAACATGCGAAATAGACAAAACATCACATTTGCATTGAAGAGGCAAGGGTCATTACAGAACATGCGGAATAGACAAAACATCACATCTGCATTGAGGAAGTGAGAGTCATTGCAAGGATTGATCATTTTCTTCGGAATAGACGAAACATCACATTTGCATTGAAGCGGAAAACATCATTGTAGAACATGCCAAAACATCACATCTGCATTGAAGAGGTGAGAGTCATTGCAAGGATTGATCATTTTCGGCACTGTAAGTTTACAGAGCCTTGGGAATTGAAAGGAGATCTATCAATCTCAATAAAAATGATGGTTGGAGTATTAGCAAGTGTTCGATTACTACCTTGTATTCCTAAATTTTTATAATATTTAATTATTTATTTATTTATTGTATTTATATATTTTAATCTAATTGCTAGTATTTCTTTGTTTCTTATTTATTTGCTTTTCATTTAAAAAATTTTACCATATTATTTTGTTTTTTTTTTTATTTAATAATAAAATTGAGTTAATTCATTATTTTGATTTATATTTTATTTATTTTGTTTTTTCATTTTCTTATTACTATTTTTAGTTTTATTATTCAAAATAGTTAAATTTGATCTTATTATTTTTATTTTGTTTGTTTGTTTATTTATTATTTTTTCTATTTTATTATTACTATTTTCAGTGTTATTGTTTAGAATAATTAAGTTTGACCTTCGTTTTGATTAAAATAATAATAATAATAAAATTAATTTGATTCTTTATTTACACCTAATTTCCATTTTTTACTTCATTTTGATTAAAAAATTTGTTTATTAATTAATGATAATTTTTTAGTCAATTAACTAATTTATTTTAATATCAACTTTATATATATATATATATATATATATATATATATATATATATATATATATCAACTGCAATAAAATATTTCAAAGAATAAGTATTTGAAAGTAAAAATATTCAATTCTTTTGTGAGGGAGATATGTAATTAATTCAATTCTTAATATTAAATTAATATATAACATTTAAAGAATATTAAGAGTAATTAAAAAAATTAATGTATATCATAAATAAAATATTTCAATATATAAAATCAATCTAGATCCATCTTAACTCCAGATCTACCAAGATAAGGATCATATTTCAATATATAAAACCAAACTAAATCCATCTTAACTAGGATAAAATATGGCCGAGTGATGGAATCAAATATTTTTTCACTCTAAAAGAAGTTTGCAACTTAAGAGACAATCCTTTTCACTCCAAAATAGGTTTGCATCTCAAAATATAATCTTTTTTCATCTCAAGAGATTTCATCCCTCTAGATGCTTGGTAGATCTGGAGTTAAGATGGATCTAGGTTGGTTTTTAAAATAATATAATTTATAGTTTTCATTTCATGTCTCAAATATATATTTAAGTATCAAGCATTAGTGTTTTATTGGTTAAATATTATTTTTATAAATTATAATATATTAATTGTAATTTATATTGAAACTTTTGGAAAAAAAAAATAAATATCCATTTATTATTTCTTTAAATTATTAATTTTTAATTATTGAAATTTAAAATTGTTAATTAATAAAAAAAATAGTTATTCTCTTAAACCTAATTTGGTGTAGTCTAACTAATCAACGAAATGGTTTTTGGTTGGAATTTGGCAATACAATTTTTGGCAAGGCTATGATTTCTTATCACTAATTAATGCTTCTTTGACAACCATTGAAATACATAAAAATATTAATGAAAGGCAAGGATTTGCCACCTTCGAAACCAGAGGTTGTTTTGGTACAATTTCTCCATATTTCTTCTTAATCACTTCCTCCTACTATAGAGAATCTTAATTAGTACAAAATAAATTTTGTATAGTTTGAAACATGTGTCTACAAAGGACTATAACAATTTTGCAAATAAATTTTGTATAGTTTGAAACATATGTCTACAAAGGACTATAACAATTTTGCAAATAAATTTTGAATTTCCACGTGAATTGGGATCTACCCTTGATTAAAACTACACATATCTCCAATTTGGAAATTGAACCCAAGAATAACATCAACTACACCTCTTCCTAAGAAAATTACTTGTGTTTCTTTTCTAACTGTTGACTCACCAATTTGGAAATTGAACCCAAGAATAACATCAACTACACCTCTTCCTGAGAAAATTGCTTGTGTTTCTTTTCTGACTGTTGACTCACCTCTGTATTATTTCTTTCATGATCCTTGAAACTATTCAAAAGATCATATTGCTCTTTACCACTAATCTCCTTGGTTTTTGCCATGTTCTTGTTTTAATCCAACAAATTTTGCTCAAGAAAATCTAACCCATGTCCTGCAGTTGAAAATAATGTAGAGATCATTCAACAAAATTTAAACCATTTTATCTTGAAAATCAAGCAAGTGTGATCCATAAACACCACAATGAAAGTATTGTTTTTTTTACATTAAAAGAACACACCTCACCTTGGCTTTAAAATAACAACCCCAAAATTTATATAACCAACTTGTCTATTTGATTGGTGAAAACATGAAAGAGTTATTCTATGTGTTCCATTCAGATTGAAAAGTGATCTCGTAAATCACAGGTGGCAATACAAAGATGCTAAACCGTGAAACTAGTTTTGATTGCTTAATCTATAGAACCCAAATAAGGTCCAAAGAAACGAAAGAGGAAAGATAAGAATCAAATAAATAAATAAATACTAAATTGCTAACTTTCAAAATAGTAGTAGATAAAAGAAAAAGCAACCCACATGATGTTTTTCTCAAAATGAACTGGTCCATTCCTTTAAAATATCAATTATATTAATAGTACAACCATAAAGTTAAGAAAAATAAAATATAATAATTTAATGGAGAAAAACTCTCAGACAATGAGTACTAAAGTAATCTGGTTCCCAGAAAATATGCTAAATATATATAATAAAAAAAATAATGTTGATCATTGATAAAACCTTCTCCATGACTAACAACACTTCTTGCAAACCATGTGCATAGCTTATGTTATCAAGATTGCATACATTAGATCAACTCAACTAATTTTCTAGATTTTATCTTCATTATAGAGAATGTTTGAGATGTTGATGTGGCACTGCTTTCATGGCAACGGGCATACAAAATGGGTGTCAATTTCTAACCCTTCTCCTTAATGGCTATTTTGCTACAGGTTTTCATGTTCGAAGATCCACATAAGCATCTAACTAGTGTCAAAAATATAAGAGATCACTTATTACTAGATGTGGAAAGATAAAGAACATGGATCTTGTGTCTATAGCCATTAATTTTTCTTGATATTTTTAAGTGTTTGTAGCAAGTCTTAGCTTATCAACATGAGTTATGTCCTTCACATTTAATAAGCTAAGAAGACTGCTCTTACTAGATGAGCAAACAAATAAGTTATATGATGAAGAAGAGAGTTTTGAACATGTCTTTGTGTTAAAGCACGAGGGTGAAGGAATGCAAAGTTTTGGCCAACAAAGGGACAAGAGATGAAGCCAAAGAGATCACAACTTGAAAGCATAAAGGAGGGGAAACTGTAGCCCAGGTATCAAATGCAAGTGCTATTATTGTGGAAAACCTGGTGATTATGAGAAGGATTGTAGAAATGAAGTATGAATTTTCTCATGCAAAGTGTAAAGGGCATTCAAGTAATTCGTATCAAAAGAAGCCCAGTCAAAATTGTGATAGTGAAGAGAAGAGAGATCTTAGACTCTTTATTACTTCACTATTGACCAAAAATATGCTTAAGGAGATATTAAATAGACCACATGACACGAAAAAATGAGTGGTTTTCCTAATTGAATGATAATAAAAGTCACCAAGAGACAATTGCTTCAAGACATGAGAAGGTACACATGGTCAAAGGCTAAGGAACAAACCCAATGAAAGTGCCTAATGGAGGTGTTAAAGATGTGGAGTATGTATGTATTGGGCCTAAAGAAGAAACTATAGACAACAAATACTAAAGCATCATTCCAAGATTAAATCTGATGGAAAGGGTTTCAAGAGGGACAAATACAAAGTGGTTGCAAAAGTTGTTGAAGGAGATCTTGACAGGTATACAGTTACAACAATAGGACAAGAAGCATTGGTGGCTGAAAATGACTCCAAAAATCAACTATGGCATCAAAGGTATGGATATCTTAAGTCTAGAATCTGGACCATTTAAAGAAATTTAATATGGTTCATGTTTTTCCTCCAAGTCTGGACAAGTTATTGTGAATTTCGCATTTTAGAAAAGAAACATAGGGATAAATATGACAAAAAAATTTGGATGACTAAACATGCATGTTTGTTTAGTCATCGGAAAGTGCAAATTATTTTATGACATCCATCAATGTCCTTTTAAGAAAAAATTGGTCGTGCTTCCTCAAGTACAATTATGTTACAACAATAGGACAAGAACCATTGGTGGCTGAGAATGACTCAAAAAATCAACTACAACATCAAAGGTATGGATAGCTTACGTCTAGAATCCAGATCATTTAAATAAATTTAATATGGTTCATGTTTTCCCTCCAATTCAGCATGAATTATTGTGAATTTTGTATTTTAGACAATAAGCATAGGGATAAATTTGACAAAAAATGTTGGATGAAGAAAAAACATGCATGTTTAGTCATTGGAAAGTCCAAACTATTTATAACATCCATCGACGCCCTTCCAAAAAAAAATTGGTTGTGTTTTCTCAAGTACAAGTCATTAGATCTTATAACATTGAAGGAATACAGAGCAATGGTTGAAACTCAAAAGAAAAATTGATAAGAAGATTAAGGTTCTCAGAAATTAGAGTTTGGGAAAATAAACTCTAATTACTTCTCCAAGTATTGCAACACTCAAGGTATTTGTGCAACATAACCGCACTATATAGAGGAAAATAGGACCATTATTGAGATGGAAAAGAGCATTGTCAAGGCAAAAAAAAATCAAATGGCTTTTGGGTTGAAGAAGTTTATATTATATACTATATACAATAGTGTAATGATTCAATAGAAGCCCCACCAAGGTTGTAAGAAAAATCTGACCTACAAATGCATAAGTGATAGGAAATCATAAGAAAATTGCTAAGCTTCATGTAGGTATGGACATGTGTGATATTTGGTACAAATATGGTAATTTTATAGAACATGAGATCTATTTACATCATTCTTAGATTTTTTATTTATCACTATCAAATTCATGTGACTTGGGATCATGAATAACTTGGTAGAGCCCAGTTATAACTAAAGCCTGAAATAAACTTGAAAATAGGAATAAATATTGGCAAATAAATTTTTATTTTTATTTTTAAAAAGGGTAAAAGTTTTTCATTCCAAGATATACCCAGTTCATAGACAAAATAATAATAATAATAATAATAATAATAAATAATAATAATAATAAATAATAATAATACAAAAAAAAATAGTATTATATTGGGGAGAAAATGAGTGCAGACTATCCTTGAGAGTGCTTCGAATGAAGTTGCAAAATCACAATGTTGAATTCTGGTCCTGTGATCGCTTTAATCGGAAAAAAAATGTTGACCAATTTTTTAGATAGTATAACACCCATCATTAATAGTAAATCTCTTTATGGTGAAAAGAACAGAGTTCTTAAAAAGAAATAACGGCACCTATTTTCAATCAATTTCTCTAGAAATCTTTACAATTCATTGATTTCTATGATTCCTTAATATGTACTAGATATATATTATAGCATAGCATAGAGTAGCAGTCACCATTCATTGTAAATCTTATCAATTGGATGATCATACTTTGTAGATAGGAGTTTTATTTAATGATTGGTAAGTTGTATTTGACACATTATTGATGATGCTCATCATTGGGTAAATATATGGACCTTAATACACCTCCAAGCTTACTAAAGTCAACTCTTCTCATAATTCCTTACATGTTTTAATTATATTTTGCTTAATGAGATGAGTAAAAGTAAGATGTTATGTCTAGTGGTCTAATGTGCATTGATTGCAGGTTTTTGGGAGCAAATTATGGCAATTATGGCTAATTAAGGTGCAAGAACTCGAATGAGACAAGAAGGAGAGATTATAGGAGATGGATCTTCCTCATTAAATCCTCACTCATTCGAATATCCTTCAATCAAATCACACTAGCTCGGAGTTGCAAGCAGCCGAGTCATGAAGATCATTGGTAATCGAGTTTAGGCTTCTGTGATCCATATCAAGTTAGAGAAAGATTTCGGCGAAAATCACATGGAATCTCATTTGTCGACGCGTTTCGAACCAACCAGTGTGGTTCATCGTCAGGACAAGTTGAAGAAACAGATCCAGCTTAGCATGTTAAATAGACCGAGCAGAGCCTCCAACGGCTAGTTTGACCAACTGTAAATATTGACCAATGGACCGGGATCAAAACATTCCCAATAATAAAAAAAAAAAAAAAAAAGGAGATAAGTTATATAGGAGACCAATAAATCATTCAAATTAGTGATAATAGTTTATTAATAAATAGTTAAAAATTATAGGTTAAATATTTTTAAAAGGAAAATTAGATGCAGAGGACCGCTTCTATGAATAAATTAAATGTGAATACGAGCTAAATGGGAGTAAAAATAACTAAATGAATAAAATAATAAATAAATAACAATAAACTAAATAAATAACTAAATGAATAAAATAAAAATAAAAATATAAAATAAATTATAAATAAATAAATATAAATAAAAATAAAATAAATAAATAAAGATAAAATAAAATGTGAATACGAGTTAAATGGGAAAAAATAACTAAATGAATAAAAATAAAATAAAAATAATAATAAAAATAACAGATAATAATAAAAATAATAACAAAATAAATAACAATGAAATAAATAAATAAATGAATGAATAAAATAAATACAAATAAAAATATAAAATAAAAATAAATAAATAAAAATAAAAATAAATAAATAAATAAATAAAAATAAAATAAAAATAGATAAATAAAATAATAAATAAATAAAAATAATAAAATAAATAACAATAAAAATAAATAAATAAATAAATAAAATAAAAATAATCAAGGAAAAATTAGATGTATGGAGTAATGTATAAAATTAATTTTATTTAAAAATATTATAAAAATTGTGTGTTAATAAAGGTAATAAAGAAAATCAAAGGATGATAAGATAGATCGGAAATTAGTTAAAAATATAAGCAGTAAAGAATTAGAAAGGAAATTAGTTATACGGAGGCCCTTAAATAAAATAATCAATAAAATAATAGGAATGGAAAAAAGGCATCATGGAAATAGGTTGCTATATACACGATTAAAAAAAAATAAAAATAAATAAATAAATAAATAAAATAAATAAATAAATTAAAAAAAAAAAAAATATATATATATATATATCTATATATATATATATAAGTGAAAATAAAGATAAAAGAACACCAAAAAACCAAAGAGGACGAAAAAACGACTAGGAAGAGAGGGCTGGGACCCAACACCTACTGACTTTCCAACCATCCTCTCTATTGAGATTGCTTGGTCTCTTTTCGATCTCAAGCGCTTCCCTGAATTTTCGATGATGGAAATGCGAAACCTTAGCAATGACACTTGCTTCTTCAATACAAACATGATGATTGGTTTTCTCAGCATGTTCAGCCAAAGCGGAAGACTTAGATCTCCTATGCTTCAGATCCGCTGCGTGCTCGCTAATCCTCTGATTAATGGAACGACCAGTCTCCCCAATATAGGGGGTCCCACAGGAACAAGGGATCATATAAACACCCTTCATATCTTTAGGGTCGATGGGATCCTTCACCGATCTGAGGGACGAACGAATGGTGTTCAGGGGCCTGAAGGACACAGGGATACTATGTCTCATGAGAATCCTACCAATTCTCATTGGTAGCTGAGCCAATGATAGTTAAAGAACTAGTTCATCTTGAGATTGGGAGCCAAGCCTCCCTAGATTTAAGGAAGTTGTTGGAAACTCTAGTTGTATAAATAAGGAGGCCTAGAGTCTCATTAGGATTTTTTATGCAAGATAACTAAGCACTTTCGAGCTGAAGGATTGTGGCAAAACACTGTTATGTATTTTTTGATATGTTAATGAAAATGAGCATTTCCTTGATCCAGCACTGAGTTGACTCAGAAGGTTGAAGCTCTTGGGTTAGCGCTCAACCCTAGCAGCAAAGGTTCCTCTTACTGTACTTGTATGCTTAGGTTATTTCATAGATTACTTGTTGAATTAATTTTGGCATTGTTTCCTTGCAAGTATTAGTGAATTTGATTAGTTTGCTTCCATTTGTGCATAGCTTTAGCAGTAGCTTTAGAGAGATAAAGGAATACCAAAAAGGATGATAACAGGTGTTCCTTGCCTCACTCCTCCCTTCGGGGACCATGGTTTGAAGGAAAAACTCCCATTCAGCCCCAAAAAGACAGAATTTTGATTTCTTATGAAATTTAGTGTTTTCTGCTAATTAGGCTGGAAACTTTCAGTTTTCAAAGATAAGTTGCAGTTGTTATTTCTGATATCTCCAACTTGGTATTAGATTTCATGGTGTTTCACAATAGGCTGCAAGTATTTCCATGCATGAACTAGTTAAATGAATGATGAAATTTTGTTTCTTATGTTGATCAAGATCTTTCTTGTTTAAACACAGTTTAGTCATTGCCTCGATCGAGCCCACTCAAGGAGAATGGCGCAAGGTCGAAAAGAAAAAGGGGAGAAAAACTTGAAGCGTGAGTTTTACTCACAGCCGGAATTCAGTTTTTCTTCCTCTTTTCTTGCTCTCTTCTCTTCTTTTTTCTTATTCTTTGTGCACGTTAGTCTTCTAACGATGCGTGGGGTGTGAATCACTCGAGCCCATGTGGCTGCATACGGAATGCTTCAATGCATCTGCAAGTGTAACTTTTCATTAATTTTTTAATAAAAGGTTACCGTTTTTTCCTTCGGAAAAAAAAAAAAAGATCTTTCTTGTTTTGACATGATTTGTGGGTAAATGCCAGTGATGTGTGTATTGCAAGAGTTTCAAGAGTGCAAGAAGAATCTCATGTCAGTAGCCCCAGCCTAACCTCATCCATCCATAATCGCCAAAATCCACTAAGTCCATAAACCAAGTTATCATTTCATAAGACCAACTTGCCATGCTTGTTGAGCAAATCCAACCATCCTACAAACTTTGGTTTGAGTTCTGAGGAAGTCCTAGCCACTTCCTTGCCTTATTCCTTCCATCACTCACCTTCCCTAAGCCCTATACCATTGTCTAAATCACTCCTTTTTCTTTCGTCCTGATCCTATAGGAATACAGGGGATCTTGTAGGTGCATTAGGACATCCTGTACAATGACCTGTAGTGCCCTGTTTTGAGGCCGATTTGTGAAAAATGCATCAAGAAAGATAGGACAACATCCATGCTTGGCTTTCAAGCCATCTGACCCTTCACAACTACCTCTCTCCACACCTAATCCACCTGCCATACAGTCAAGATGATGCAGGAGAATCCAGCTAAGGCACCATGACCAGGTGTTGGTCTCTGCCAGGTTGGAGAGTGGAGTTAACATCTTGTTTGTCTTATATGTTTAGTTTGTCAGAGTAGGAGGTACGATTTTATTTTTATCGTAATCTCTGTATTAATCAAAGGTAGTTTGGTCGATTAGGGTTATTTACTTGTCTTTCTTTAATAAATAGTGGATTAATAATTGTCCTGTCATTTTAAGAGGAAAAGACAAATGTGTCTAAAAGGAAAATCTTGTCATAAAGACAGAACCAAATACTTAATAGTTATGTAACTATAAGGTCTACAACTGAAGGTAACTGCACAGTTTCATTAACTGTAGACAAAAGCATATAAATGTAACAATGGAAGTCATGTACAGGGTTCAACATTTCTTGCATTCAAATAATAATAATAACAGAGCAGACAATTCAATCCATCTGTGCGTTCTACTATACTTTCGTTGTGCTTCCTAATTAACTGAACATCTGAATAGACAATATGATGCTCACAGACCATTTCATTTAATTCTTTTTGTTTCCTGAGAAGACAGTCCAGACAGCGAGACAGAAATGCAAATTCCAGAGCAAGGGTTTGTATTTCCACAGAAGAAAACAACGTTGATTGAATAGGAGCGAACACAAATAAGTTCCAGGACGGGTAAAGCATCCACAGGCCATACGATAACTTTTAATTTTGAAATCGACCGTCAAACAAATTATCAGAGCAACCACAGAAATTCCTGTTCGTGCAAAAACATTACAAGCACAGCCGTAAAACAACAACTGAAGTTCGAAGGCGTAGAATCCAGATTGAAAAGAATGACGGCCTAATCATATAATTAAAATTCAGGTAAATCGAACCCAACGTTCTTTCCTGTAAGTTTTTCTTCGAATTACAAAAACAAATGTATGAGAATATACAGTAGATTTGCAAGATAAATCACGGACAGACATATAAGCCAATGGACGACAAACCCTAGGTGAGGGTTTTGAAAACTGTTTCTATACATAGCAAGTTGCAATCAACAATCACCAGACAATGAAAGCCTGAGACAACAAGACGACCAGAACATTGCCTACGACTGAGAGTCACATTTGACAAGCATCGAGGGGAGACAACCCTCATACCCACAGGCCTGTTCTAAAGACAAGAAACAAACTGAAGACAAATTACGTTGGCAGAGCCTACCGGACAGAGACCGAGGAGTTCATTCCCAACATATACAACCGTAAACCCCGACACCTGCAGAGGAGCACACACACAAGTGTCAGTGCAAAATTGATAGAGGAAAACATAATTACAGTGCATGAAAACAAATAAACAGAAGATACATTCACCTTACCTGAAGGATTTGTAGTGAGAACAGAGGACGAGTCGTCAACCCACGAGTACCAATCCACGGCTGAGACAAAGGAGCAGTTACGTTAGAAACGGAGGAAAGAAAGTGGCAATTTGAATCAAGGAGAGAAGAGGCTACCTGCATTGAAGCCGAAGACCAGAGAACGTCATTGTTCCGAGCCCTGAATGCATGCCAACCACTGAGTTTTGCAAACAAGATAACATCATACCAGGCCACGAGCTCAAAGAACGAAAACTGGTTGAGACCATAACCGAAAAGGCACAGAAAACCACTTACCCAGGCGGCGGCAGAAACATTCTCGGTTGCCCAACGAACCAGGGCCAAAGACCTTCCACACAGGCATAAAGAAAACAAGCACGAGAGTCACACAGTCAGACCAGCAAACAAACCAGAAGGCGCGCCCAGAAGTTGCAGCGCAGCTGCATACCCAACTAACAGAACCATACCAGAGCAACCCTCGGCGACCACAAGCCAAATGACTGAATGAGCGGCAGAGGAGGAGTTTTGGCAAACCAAGAAGCGGTAAACGTGACCCGAGGTGAGTACACAAAATTGACTGCAAAATAAATGCCACCTATCACTTTCCAGAAATATCTGAGGGGTTGGTAATCACACATTAAGCCATAGTTGTAACACTTTATAATCATTTAACTATTGATAGTCCGAACAGTGTTGGGCTAGTCCTATCATAGTGGTATCAGAGCAGGTTAAATTGAATGAAGAAATGGAGGTAGGAAGGAGAGGTCGTGGAAGAGGTGTTTGGAGGATAGCAGAGGAAGGATTGAGAGAGGAGATCAGGATTCTTACTGCCTGTTTGGAGGCAGTCGAAGCAGGGAGAAGAAGAGACCCTAAGGTAGGTGATGACAGCAAAGAGGAAGCTGAAGCGACAACAGATGGATTGGATGGTGAGACCCCAGAAGTGAGATTGTTGATGGCAAGCAGTAAACCCAAACCAGAACTACCAACCTATGACGGTAGCCTGTCCATAGAGGTTCTATTGGATTGGATCAGTGAGCTGGATAAGTATTTCAAGTGTGAGGAGGTCAGTGAAGACCGCAGAGTTAAGTTCGCTCCGACGAAGTTAAAGGGACACGCGGCCCTGTGGTGGGACAATTTCCAAACGGAGAGAAGGAGATTGAAAAAGTTGCCGATCAGAACCTGGTCAAGGATGGTGGCCAAGTTGAAGGGCAGATTTCTACTGAAAGACTATCAGATTGCACTACACAGACAAGTGTAGAATCTGAAACAGAAAGGAATGATGGTGAGGGAGTACACTGAGGAGTTCTATCGAGTGAACCTAAGAGCCGGATATATAGAGGATACCTCAGAAAAGACAGCCAAGTACGTAAATGGTTTAAGACTAGAAATTTTAGATGAAATTAGTATTCTGTCTCCAAAGAACATTGAAGAAGCATATCAGAGTGCAATGAAAGCTGAAGAGAAAATTACTAGAAGGCAGAATGCCAAGAGAGGACGAGGAGCCGACAGGGGAAAAGGCCAGTCATATGGCAGAGGGCAGACTGCTAGTAGTAATGAGGAAGGCAGCAGTTCCAGAGCTTCCGGATCAGCAGACAAAGGTGATAATGCGAGAGGTGGTAGGCCATACCAGCGAGGCAGGGGAAATGGCCGAGGCAGAGGAGCTGGTTACCAATGTTACAGGTGTCATAAATGGGGGCACAAATCATTTGAGTGTCCTGAGGTAGACCAGGCTGGACAGAGGGGTGCGTATGTCGCACAACCAAAGGAAGCATAGGCACCTCCCCAAGAAGCAAAAAATTCTACAAAAACAGGGGAAGCCCTGGTGCTGAACAATGTGTTGTTGAAACCAGCCAAGGAAGCCACTGAACAAACACAGTGGAAGGCTTTGTTTAGAACAGTTTGTAAGTCACATGGTAAGTTTTGTAAGTTAATTATTTATAGCGGTAGTACAGATAACTTGGTGTCCACAGAGATCGTGGAAAAGTTGGAATTGAAGCGATTGAAACATCCCACCCCTTACAAAGTCTCATGGTTGCAAAAAGGCCATCAGTTGCTAATGGATGAATAATGCAAGGTGGAGTTTCAAATAGGCAGATATAAGGATAAAGTCATTTGTGACATCATGCCGATGGATGTATGTCACATACTGCTAGGCAGGCCTTGGCAGTACGACAGAAAGGTGGTACATGACGGATTGGCGAACTATTATAAGTTTGTCAAGGACAGAATCAAGCATACACTTGTGCCCATCAAAGAGGAAGGGACAACAGGAACAAGTGAGCCAAGAGCATTGTTGGTTAGTGGAAAACAGTTTCTGAAACAAGTTGAGGACAGCGAGATGGGTTATGCAGTTGTAAGAAGAACAAAAACAGTGTTGTTGCATACATAGGTATCAGATTTACCTCTAGAAATCCAACAAATGTTGCAGGAATTTACAGACATAGTGGTGGATGACTTGCTAGACAAATTACCCCCCAAAAGAAGCATAAGTCACCATATTGACTTCATACCCGGAGCCAGTTTGCCGAACAAGGCAGCATACCGAATGAGCCCCAAGGATAATGAAGAGATTAGGAAGCAGGTGCAGGAACTGCTAGACAAAGGATTGATAAGGGAGAGTTTGAGCCCTTGCGCAGTTCCAACGGTTCTCGCTCCCAAGAAAGGAGGAGAGTGGCGGATGTGCACAGACTCGAGAGCCATCAACAAAATCACCATCCGGTACAGGTTTCCACTGCCACGGATGGACGACATGATGGATTGTTTAAGCGGGTAGCATATTTTTCTAAGATAGACTTGAAGAGCGGGTATCATCAGATCTGGATACGAGAGGGGGACGAGTGGAAGACAGCCTTTAAGACGAATGAGGGACTGTATGAATGGCTGGTCATGCCATTTGGACTGAGCAATGTGCCCAGTACATTTATGTGGTTAATGAATGAGATGTTGAAGGAGTACATCGGAAAATTTGTGATAGTGTACCTGGACAACATACTAATTTTCAGCAGGACAAGGGAGGAGCACCTTCGACATGTTCGAAAAGTGCTGGAAAAATTACAGCAAAACAAACTGCTGATAAATCTGAAGAAAAAAAAATGTACTTTTCTGCAGAAGGAATTGATTTATTTGGGCTTTGTAATAGCATAAAATGAACTGAAGATGGATCCAGAGAAGATTGCGGCAATAGTTAATTAGCCATCTCCGAAAAGTTTATTTGAGGTACGTAGCTTTCATGGACTAGCGAGTTTTTACCGGAAATTCATAAGAAATTTTAGCGAAATTTGTGCACCTATGTTGGACACCATTAAAAAGGCTAGTCAACCTTTTCGATGGACTGATGCAGCGGAGAGAAGTTTTCAGCTATTAAAGAAAAAGATCACAGAGAGGCCGATCTTGAGATTTCCAGACTTCAAGAAGCTTTTTCAGGTTCGTTGTGATGCTAGTGGTACGACTATTGGAGCTGTACTTAGCCAGGAGGATAAACCTGTTGCATTTTTCAGCGAGAAGCTAAATGAAAGCAGACAGAAATATTCATCTTATGATAAGGAGTTCTATGCTGTTATACAGGCATTAAAACACTGGAGGCATTATTTGTTGGGAAATGAATTTGTGTTGTTTTCAGATAATTCTGCGCTACAGTATGTAATGCAACAGCACAAGCTGAACCACAAACATGCCAAATGGGTGGAATATTTGCAGAGTTTCACCTTCGTGTTGAAACACATTAGTGGGCAGACCAACAAGGTGGCAGATGCATTGAGTAGGATGGCCTTACCTCTGTAGGAGAGTACTGTACAAGTGCTGGGTTTTGAGCACTTAAATGATTTATACCAGACTGATACAGATTTTAAAGAAGCCTATGAGGCATGTCAAAATCCCTTGGTGAGAGATAACAGTCCATGGTTGGACTGCAACTTGCAAGAGAAACTGTTGTTTAGAGGGAGGACAGCTATGCATTCCTGACTACTCGATGAGGGAGAACATTATTCGGGAGAAACACAATGGAGGTCTAGTCGGACATTTCAGCATGGACAAGACACTCGAGCAGCTCAATCATTTCTACTTTTGGCCAAAGATGCGAAGGGATGTACAACGATTTGTGACCAAATGTAAAGTGCGCTGGTTGGCAAAGGGTCACAATCAAAACACAGGATTGTACACACCGTTACCTGTTCCAGGCAGATTGTGGGGCTCATTCAGCTTGGACTTTGTCTTGGGTCTACCTAAGACACAGCGAGTTTATGACTCGATGATGGTAGTAGTGGACAGATTCTCGAAGATGGCGCATTTTATCCCTTGTAGAAAAACCAATGATGCCACTCACGTGGCCCACTTGTTTTTCACAGAGATTGTTAGGTTACATGGGTTGCCTAAGTCTATTCTTTCGAACAGGGATGTGAAGTTTATAGGGCACTTTTGGCGTACCCTGTGGAAGAAAATGGATACACAGCTGAGTTACAGCTCTGCTTATCACCCGCAAACCGACGGACAAATAGAGGTGGTAAACAGGAGTCTGGGAAACCTGCTACGAAGCTTGATTGGTGAGAATTTGCAAATGTGGGATCGAGTGCTTGCACAGGCAGAGTTCGCTTATAACAACTCACCTAATCGTAGCATAGGCTACAGTCCATTTCAGATCCTATACGGCATGCATCCTCGTGGAGTGCATGAGTTGCGGGATCTTGGACTGCAAGAAAGGCGAAGCGCAGATGGAGAAGATTTCGCTAACGCGATGAGGGATTTGCATGAGCAGGTGAAAATTAAATTGCAGGACAGCAGCCAAAAGTATAAACAGCAAGCAGATTTGAAGAGAAGGGAAGTACAGTTCAACGTAGGAGATGAAGTCCTCGCGCATTTGCGCAAGGAACGCTTTCCTAAAGGCGCGTACAATAAGCTAAAGTATAAGAAGATAGGTCCCTGCAAAGTCCTCCGGAAATTTTCAGCGAATGCCTATGAGATACAGTTGCCACCTAGAATAGGCATTTCACCTATCTTTAATGTAGCAGACCTATTCCCTTACACTGCTGACCCAGAAGAAGAAGAAGAAGACAGAACCACACGACCTACATGGAATACCCAGGATGGAGGAGAAGCTTGGATGAGACAGATGCCTTATGTTCAGCCTCTCGAGATCGAGAGCATTCTCGACACTCAGGTGGCCAAACGAACTCGACGGAAGGAGTATCTGCAATACCTAGTCAAGTGGAAGAACCGTCCTATTGAGGATAGTTCGTGGCTTGATGCTAGGCAGATTGAGCAGACAGGTTCTTCAGTCGAGAAGCTCATGGACCAGAGCCATGATTTCTTTTTTCCTCGGGAGCCTGATGCAGGAGCATCCAGCTAAGGCACCATGACCAGGTGTTGGTCTCTGCTAGGTTGGAGAGTTGAGTTAACATCTTGTTTGTCTTATATGTTTAGTTTGTCAGAGTAGGAGGTAGGATTTTGTTTTTATCTTAATCTCTGTATTAGTCAAAGGTAGTTTGGTCGGTTAGGGTTATTTACTTGTCTGTCTTTAATAAACAGTGGATTAATAATTGTCCTATCATTTTAAGAGGAAAAGACAAATGTGTCTAAAAGGAAAATCTTGTCATAAAGACAGAACCGAATACTTAATAGTTATGTAACTATAAGGTCTACAACTGAAGGTAACTGCGCAATTTCATTAACTGTAGACAAAAGCATATAAATGTAACAGTGGAAGTCATGTACAGGGTTCAACATTTCTTGCATTCAAATAATAATAATAACATAACAGACAATTCAATCCATCTGTGTGTTCTACTGTACTTTCATTGTGCTTCCTAATTAACTGAACATCTGAATAGACAATATGATGCTCATAGACCATTTCATTTAATTCTTTTTGTTTCCTAAGAAGACAGTCTAGATAGAGAGACAGAAATGCAAATTCCAGAGCAAGGGTTTGTATTTCCATAGAAGAAAACAACGTTGATTGAATAGGAGCGAACACAGATAAGTTCCAGGACGGGTAAAGCATCCACAGGCCATACGATAACTTTTAATTTTGAAATCGAATGTTAAACAAATTATCAGAGCAACCACAAAAATTCTTGTTCGTCCAAAAACATTACAAGCACAGCCGTGAAACAACAACTGAAGTCCGAAGGCGTAGAATCCAGATTGAAAAGAACAACGAACTAATCATATAATTAAAATTCAGGTAAATCGAACCCAACGTTCTTTCCTGTAAGTTTTTCTTCGAATTACAAAAACAAATGTATGAGAATATACAATAGATTTGCAAGATAAATCACAGACAGACATATAAGCCAATGGACGACAAACCCTAGGTGAGGGTTTTGAAAATTGTTTCTATACATAGCAAGTTGCAGTCAACAATCACCAGATAGTGAAAGCCTAAGACAACAAGACGGCCAGAACGTTGCCTATGACTGAGAGTCACATTTGACAAGCATCGAGGGGAGACAACCCTCATACCCACAGGCCTGTTCTAAAGACAAGAAACAAACTGAAGACAAATTACGTTGGCAGAGCCTACCGGACAGAGACCGAGGTGTTCGTTCCCAACATATCCAACCGCAAACCCCAACACCTGCAGAGGAGCACATACACAGGTGTCAGCGCAAAATTGACAGAGGAAAACGTAATTACAGTGCATGAAAACAAATAAACAGAAGATACATTCACCTTACCTGAAGGATTTGCAGTGAGAACAGAGGACGAGCCGTCAACCCACGAGTACCAACCCATGGCTGAGACAAAGGAGCAGTTACGTTAGAAATGGAGGAAAGAAAGTGGCAATTTGAATCAAGGAGAGAAGAGGCTACCTGCATTGAAGCCGAAGACCGGAGAACATCGTTGTTCTGAGCCCTGAATGCATGCCAACCACTGAGTTTTGTAGACAAGATAACATCATACCAGGCCACGAGCTCAAAGAACGAAAACTAGTTGAGGATGTAACCGAAAAGGCACAGAAAACCACTTGCCCAGGCGGCGGCATAAACGTTCTCAGTTGCCCAACGACCAGGGCCAAAGACCTTCCACACAGGCATGAAGAGAACAAGCGCGAGAGTCACACAGTCAAACCAGCAAACAAACTAGAAGGCGCACCCAGAAGTTGCAGCGCAACTGCATACCCAACTGACAGAACCATACCAGAGCAACCCTCGGCGACCACAAGCCAAATGACTGAATGAGCGGCAGAGGAGGAGTTTTGGCAAACCAAGAAGCGGGAAACGCGACCCGAGGTGAGTACACAACATTGATTGCAAAATAAATGCCACCTATCACTTTCCAGAAATATCTGAGGGGTTGGTAATCACACATTAAGCCACAGTTGTAACACTTTATAATCATTTAATTATTGATAGTCCGAACAGTGTTGGGTTGGTCCCATCACAAGAAGAATTAACATTCATGTTTTCACAAAAAGGACAAAAAGAAAAGGTTGTTGTGTTCATTCATATGCACAATAGTAAAGTGTTTGATTAGATCAGATTGCATGCTTAGGATAGTTAGGGTTCCACATGTGTTAGCTTAGAATTCTTCTAAAGCAAGATCTCTTAACAGATAGCTAGATGAGTGGTGTGTTTTAAGCATTTATCTCAGTCTTTCATTACTGCAGTAGATAATATTTCAATTCTCTCAATTAGGGTAAAATTCCCCTTTCTCCATTGGTAATCAAACTTCTTCTAAATCAATAGAAGGTTGGTTTGAGAAACCCTAATGGTCTATCGCGAGCTCAACATTGACAAAGAGTGGATCCATTGCCTCTATTTATGTATACAGCACTGTTGTTATATATCTAGGGGGGATAATATGGGGTACAAAGGGAGGTACCCAAGGGAATAATGTAATAATGGGATGGGCCATAATAATAAATAAAGTGGTTAACCCGTATCATGTAAGGGACCACAAGTAGTTAGTAATAATGTAATGGGCCCATGGTATTAGATAGATGGTATTGAGGGAACCATGGTAATGACCCATGGTATTGTATGTATGAGGCCTATATAGAGGCTAGAGACTCCACATTGAGGGATGTCAAGGAATATTGTATGAACAGGCATATGGCTTGTGGAGTGTTCTCCTTCCTTAAGGAGTGAATGTATGGTGTTGCCCTACCTTAAGGGTTTGATCAATAAAGTAAATAATTTATCTATATTCAGATCTTGTTATTTCATGAGTTTATTTCTATTATCATATATTTTTGGGTTAGATCTATAACAAGTGGTATCAGAGCACTTTCTCGGGCAAAAGTAGAGAATTTTTTTTTTTAGATAAATTATTATTATTCGGATCTTGTTATTTCTTGGGTTTATTTCTATTATCATATATTTTTGGGTTAGATCTATAACAAGTGGTATCATAGCACTTTCTTGGGCAAAAGTGGACAATTTTTTTTTTTTTTTTGTAGGAATTTTTTGAGGCGGCGAGATTGCAGATCAGATATGTATGTTTTGGGGAAAAAGCTACAAAATCTTATTGCAGATCTAGATTCCTTGTGAAAAAATACCCAATTTCTAAAAAAAAAAACGGCCGAATCGGAGTCCGGATGAAGGAGATATCGCTGATTTAAAAATCAATGGTGTTGCACACATTTTTCAGGGCAGCAAGTTTGCGGCGTAGATCTAGATGTCTTGGTGCAAGATCTGCAGAATCTAATTGCATATCTGGATTCTTTGTGAAAAAATACCCGATTTAAAAATAAAAATAAAATAAAAAAATAAAATAAAAATAAAAATAAAAATAAAAGAATAAAAATAAAAAATCAGTCGAATTAGAGTTCGGATGAGGGAGATATCGCTGATTTAAAATCAGCTATTTTTCAGCAATTTTTTGTGACGGCGGGACAGTTGCAGTGTGGATCGGCAATTTCAGTCCCTAGATTAGGATTTCTACCACATGGGAAGATGCAGAATGGTTGTTCCATTTCCGAAAACAGGTCATAATAGGGATTCTAAGCAATATTGACGGAATTGTGGCCATTTCAAAATTTCACCAAGTAAGTGAATTTTTTTCAAAACCCTCTTCATGGCGGTTCTATGTTTTACAGGAAAAGATAATGGTCCTACTATTGAAGAATACATTAAAAAAAATAAGTCAATATGGGAAAAAAAAGTGGAAGGATACAATGTGGATTAATTTCAGAGATGAGGCTGTCAAATGGTATTTCTCAATTGACAACAAGTAGTTGACCAAACTTTTAGACGCAGAATTTGAAAGAGTCATTTTAGACAAATGGTCTCGGGCTAGAAAAAAGGAGAATGAGACACGTAAGGGGTTATTTTCTACGGGTGTCTCTTTATTGCAGGTTCATGGATTGATTCAGAAAGAGAAGATCGTTGTGTCTATAAATCCTAGTCGCAAGCATAATTTTATCAATGTTAAAAATTACAAGTTCCAGCAAAACACATTGAAAACACACAGGTTGATGATGCGGATTTTCAAGTTTATAAGGATTTGAAGCTTTCTATGGATAAGTATGTGTTGCAAGGTGATTTTTATACTTCAGATATGGATAACATGGATGTTGTTTTGGGATATCCTTGGATGGAATCCGTGGGTACTATCAATATTAATGTGCAGAAGAAATTCCTGAAGCTCTGGTATAAAAAGAAGAAAATTACATTGCAGGATATTTCCAAGCAGAGACTATGGAGGCAGAAGCACAAAGCTCTAATGAAACTTACACATCAGATGATGAGCCTTTGATGATTGATAATCAAACACAAACAGAGGCTGAAGCAGGAAAGGATACAGGTGCTGATACAGTGGTTGAAGTAATATTGGAAGATAAGACACCACAGCAGGCACCACAATATGCACCAGATAACAGTCAGACTCTAGTAATGGGTGAATTAAAGAAAAAGACTCCATGGGTTAAAACTTCAAAGTATCATCACCCACATCACCCCGCAAGACAACAACCAACAAGATGGCAACCAATTAGCCACAAGGACAACAACCCCCGCATGACAGATAGAAAGGAGCAAAGATCCACCTACTACACGTCAACACATAAGAGCTGCCATGGTCAACTTCCATCTCAAGCGAGCGAGGCACCAGCGAAATCAAGGGTTCACCTTTCTCTTGGATGGCTAGATACACGTGCATGGTACCAGTGGACAACTCTTTTGAGTAGATCTTATTATTTGTGTTCTTCCCATGTTTCGGGGACGAAACATGCTAAGGGGGATGGAATGTTATATACCTAGGGGGGATAATATGGGGTACAAATGGAGGTACCCAAGGGAATAATGTAATAATGGGATGGGCCATAGTAGTAAATAAGGTTGTTAACCCGTATCATGTAAGGGACCACAAGTAGTTAGTAATAATGTAATGGGCCCATGGTATTAGATAGATGGTATTGAGGGAACCATGGTAATGACCCATGGTATTGTATGTATGAGGCCTATATAGAGGCTAGAGACTCCACATTGAGGGATGTGAAGGAATATTGTATGAACAGACATATGGCTTGTGGAGTGTTCTCCTTCCTTAAGGAGTGAATGTATGGTGTTGCTCTACCTTAAGGATTTGATCAATAAAGTGAATAATTTATCTATATTTAGATTTTGTTATTTCTTGGGTTTATTTCTATTATCATATATTTTTGGGTTACATCTATAACAACTGTCACCTCCAAGTTTGTACGAACCACGAGTTGATAAAGTAAAGTTGGTAGCCCCAAGAGTTGCATCATTCTTGTTGCAATACTCGTTCTCATCAATTATCCATAATAATTCGTTAAAATCACATTTTTCATTAAGAACTAATTATTTAAATAGACTCCAGACATTTTGTAGATTCAAGACAATAAACTTCCAAAAATTGCATGTTTGCATGATTGATCAGTAAAATTAAAACCAAACCAATTGCATGAACAAATCCCATAAGAAAACATTAGAAAAGGTGACATGTAAATTCAGGGATTTTCATCTAAAGACTCAGAAATATCGCTATTTCTATTGATATGACATGACATGAATTCACATTCAAACAAAACCAAGCCAAAATTTCAATGTGCTCAGCAGAGGAGCTAGCACATGGACTTCCTATTAGCTATTCGAGACTTTTATGTTAGTGTGCAACAAAACTCTGCAGAAACCCTCAAAATATCATGTACATTATGCACAGAAAGGATCCTCTATATTCAAAATTTATTAGAAAATTGTTCTAAGTTCAGAGATAGGGCCCATAATACGGGCCATTCAAGAGAGTGTGCTTCATCCAATCTACAAATTCATCATCATTTATGTTGGGCCTCCAAAATGTCATCCTCTTTTACCCTCATTGCCATCATTTTACCATATTCCATAACTCTTTACCATATTATGTAGCTCCATAACCCTACATTAATAACCATTTTCATGATCATATGGGTTTATTATTATTATTTTCTAAGTCATTTATTTTAAGTATTTTAAGAGAATTTGTGATTAGATATTAGAAAATTAACATGTTTTCAATTATATTTAAAACTAGTATGAGTTGTATGATATTGTAGGTTTATTTGAAGATTCTAGAAGGGTCTTATTTGGACACTCAACCACAAATTCGAATTTCAATTCCAACTCATGAAGATTTGTGGAATAATTGTAGAATATTTGGATCATTGACTAAGCACATTCAAAGGAGGAGAATCGTGGATGTTTTGATGTGTCTCATATCAAAACTAGGAGAGAATTTTGAGAGGATGTGTATCTCATATTTTCGATGATTGGTTGTAACCACAAGAGATAAATGTGGATTTAGGAGAGATTTGAGGATCTATATTTATTGATTAATTATCTTAAGTTTTTATATAAATAGGAGTGCATCATTCATACAAGAGAGTTCCAATTCCAAGTTCCATACAAGATATGTAATTTGTAAAGTGAGGATAGAGAGGAAGAGATTTGAATTATTGTAATATCGTTGGAGCTTTTCTCCAAATTCATTTTATGGAATACATATTGTTACTTTGGTCTCCAAGTTTTGATAATCATTCGATGTGCTTGTTGAGGAGTGGAGGGCCCCCATCAACCACAATTTGCATACATTTTTCATTTGTTGAACATATTGGTAACATTGTGTAATTATGTTATTTTATTTATTTTCATTTTAAGCAAGTGTGATTTTCAATTCAACAAGTATGATTTTAATTTTAAGCAAATGTGATTTTCAATTCAACAAGTGTGATTTTCATTTTAAGCAAGTGTGGTTTCATTTACACAATTTTAGTTTAAATTCTTTTATGTTATTTTGATTCATGTTGTTTTGTTAATATTGATTCAATTTCTTTATGTTTGGATTGGATTGGATTTATTTAATTTTCTTTGTAATTAGTTTCAAGTTTTTTGCATTAGATTAATATATTATGAGAAATAATCACCTAGTACATATAGTACACATATACCTCATTAGTTCACGAACCCAGGTTGACAATTTAATGATAGGAATTTAACTCACAATTAAATCACCCAACATTTTGGCGTCGTTGCCGGGGAGGTATACATAAGTGCTTATTTTGAAAGTTTAGACAACTCATGATAGTTGCATTCATTCTTAGATGCATGGTTAAAAGCATATTAAAATCATTTATGATGTATATTAAATATTCAATATTCTTTCAATATTTTGTACTAATCTGTGTGTAAGACAAGAAATATTAACTAGTTGGAGTAATTCACAATTTGAAAGATGTCCTTCCAAGAACTTTCTTGAATCCTAGCAACAGTTGGGATATATGCCTCTCAGGAAGAGTATATTTTAACTGCATTCAAAAACTTGTCTATCTCTCCACCTCCACAAGAAGATATTCAAGTCTCTTTTGATTCCTCTTGTCAATTTGTTGAAGAGACTAAAGAATCATGGAATATTTTTGATGAAGAGCAACCACTAGAATCTAATATTGAGGAATGCATAATAAAGGATGATATTCAATGTGATCTAAACCAAGAAAGAAATTAGGAATGTCATAGCTTTATTTAAATATGGTTCCAATCAGGGATCAAATCACATCACTCTTTTATTCTTCGTTACTTCTTGATTGCATTATCAAAACAACTGGTATTTCATGCTTCGAGGTAGTTTAATGCACATTTTCAAAATCGAGCATGAGTATCTTTTTACTCCTGTTACGCACATGGTTACACTGGAAATATGCATACACTTGAACCAATTCTTCTATTTCTAGTAGAGTAAGACAAAATCAATAAATAAAACCAAGTTTGGTGATGTTTTTAAGTTTTTTTGTTAAGTTAGATTTTATTTTATCTGCGATTTTAACTTTGATGGTGTAGTAAGAGTGATCCGATTTTAAAGAGGAACACAACAAATTACAAAGATAACCATAAATACAGAGATGCCACAAAAATAATACTTCATTTCATTAATTTAAAATACTAAAATATTCTTACAAACATAAATTGGTGATGGTAGCTTATCTCTGAGGAGAGATGTGGCAGCTACATGCCTCTGAACTGCGTTACAATGAGGCTCAAGGACATTTTTATTATTAAACAATAAGAGAAAACCCTAAACAACCAAAACCCTAACCCGAGGAGATGTAACACCAAGAGTTTATGGGCCTCGTTGGGGTTAGTTGGGTAGCCAACTTCCTGGGGTCGTCACTTGGTCATATTATCTCCATTTGACGCACATGATACCCTGTTGGAAATATATCTCTGAGGACTACAATGAAAAAATGACTTAATCAAAATCACTAGCGATAGATTGCCTAAAAAACGTCGTTTAGGGCCTCAAAACAGATCTGGAAGTTTAGGACCCAAAAAACTACTAAAAATAGTAAATTGTTCTACAATTAAGGAAACTGAAAAACTGAAAGAAACAATGGTGGTGGTCCAAGTGGAATTGGCGGGTGGCCACCAATATCCACCTGGATCAAAGAGCCACCTCACTTACTAATCATTTTTCAGGAAAATATAGAAAGAGAGGAGAACAAACAGAGTTTTGAGAACCAAAATTTGAAGTTAGAGATCGAATCCTTTTATTTTATTTTTTTTCAATTTTAGATTTCAAAAGAATAAAAGAGTTGAAAAAATTCCTGAGTATGCTCACTTTCTGTGCCTTGTGCGACTTGGAAGATCGGAAAGAAAAATTGAATAAATTTAGCTTTGAAATTTTGCAATAAAACTCATAGATTTAAAAATTGGATAGGAGATCTAATTTCATTATTCATTTTAAAAATACTCCAAATTTCAATTAGATCTATCTCAAAATTTGCTGAATTTTTCTCAATTTTTTTAAAAAATAAAGTCTTTACTTTTGAATTAAAAAAAAAAAAAAGAATACAAACAATTAGATTTTTCAAATAAAACAAATTAAAAAACAAAACAAAACAAAAAAACAAATAAATAATAAAAAACGAAAACAAATAAAAACAAAATACAAAGTGTAGAAATTAAACTGAAGATATCTCACAAACTAGGAACTATGTTTTCGTAATTTTTGGAGAGGAAGTGCATAATATTTTGATGAACAATCCCCGTAAATTTCAGCCTAATTTGTGTCACTGTTTTCAAGAAAATGAGTATCATCACCTTCAACCATTTCAGTTAAATTTCACGATTCGTGGATTGGATCAATATTAATTTTCGTGTGCAGACACATTGGGACCATAGGAACCTTCCTACAAAATTTTAGCTCAAGCTAATCTATAGTTTGTGAGAAAATCATTTCTGAAGTTTACAACAATTTCAATTATATCTCGAAATCCGTGCATTGGATGGTGTTGATTTTTGGTGTGCATAAACATTAGAACAATAGGAACATGTCCACAAAATTTGAGCAAAATCCAACAAATAGTTTGTGAGAAAATGACCCACGAATTTTGCTGTAACACACCTTGTAGCAACCTGCAACAAAAATAAAATAAAATTATTAGTTGTAGCTTCAATGTTTTCCCAATTTTTATAGAATAAATTAGTTGTGAGATCCATTCTTTTTGGAAAGAGGATGAGTTCAATTGAAAATCAAATATTTTGGTGGCATGAAATTGATTGACAAGTGCCCTTAGACACTTGATTTTCTCCTAAAAATCTTGAATTTTGTTTTGTTGGGCATTTGTTAAATTGTTGCCTCATTAGTCAAATTTGTAGAATGATTAATATTTTTAACTTTAATTAACGTTTTATGGCTTATATTTTACAAATTTAAATTGTGATTTATTGTTAAGTATTCAAATTTGTAAAAGAGAGGTCATGAGTTCAAGTAAAAGCCAAAATTTGTTAATTGTTCTACAATTTTGACAATCCTTAACTAGGCAACAATTTCGCTACCATGTGGCGAGGTCCACGTGGCAGCGTATTATTAGTCAACATTACACAAACATTGCCCCATTGTCCACCATGTCACCTTGAATAGCCAACTCGCCACGTCTACATGTCATATCATCTACCCACTTTAGCATCAACATCAGCATCATGTTGCCATGTGGCACCCATGCACAAATATTTTTCCTGTTTCATAAAAACTTCAAACAACCACAACTTTTTCATACAGTTTCCATTTTTTATGATTCAAATGTCTTTGGAAATATCTCAACAAAATATACGCAATGAGAGGGTTTTCATAAGAATTTGAAACAGTAAAAAATTGAAGATGTTACCAACAAAATGCCAATAAATAGTCCAAGGTACCACTTTCTAAACAGGTAAAAGTGCATTTAATTTTTCTTCCTTGAATTTGTTTTATTAGTACTATTTCTGAGTTTTCTTTGTGTATATATATCAGATGAAGAGAGACTAATCACCTCTCTCTCTCTCTCGATAGTCTTACATTTTATTGCAAAAAAGTGCTAAGTTTTTGGAGGTTTCAGGACAATGAAAGAATATCACTATATGCACGAGTGTCTTTTAAATACCAAGTTTCTTTCAAAAGAGCATGTTCATTCCATGTCAAACCAGATCCATTACACCATTGCTACTAAACAAGGCCTCTCAAATACCAATTTTACCATTGCTACTCATTCTTTTTTTTTTTAACGGTAACGGATATCATTTATTTAAAAATGTGGGTGAACCGAGGCTTATTCAGCTTAATTACAATGCTTTCCTTTCCTATTTCCCGCCTTATAGGATTCTGCGAGCCTGAGAAAATGCCTGGGCCTCTCAGAGCTCTGCTCATTACCGACAAAGAGACTAGATTTGCTGTGGATTTAGCTGGAAGACGTTATGGAATCTGGGACGGTGGATTGCTGGCTGTTGTGGGCGATTAATATCAGTCTCTGGCCATTGCTTTCCGATGAGGAGCCCTGCAGCCTAGCACAATGGCGCTGGCAGTGAGCTATCCGATTTGCAAAGTCCTCCATCCGGTCCCTTTCGGACTGCAGAGTCGTCCTCGTTGCGGATGTCGTATGGGTCATCTGGATGTCGAGGAGAGGTGCTTGTGCCGCCTTCAGAATCAAGAAACTAGGCTCCTCTGTTCAGATGTTGAGCTTGCAGGCCTCCCTTTTTTCCTGGCTGCGCCTTCCCTGTGTGTTGAGATTGAAATAAAAACCCCAGAGTTATCTGTGCTCATTTTGGTGTGGCCAGTTACAGGTAATGTGCCAGAAATATCAAACAAATTCTTCTCGAGCCTGTGCAGAGTGATTACTCCAGTCTTCCTGCTTCTTGATCTGATCTGCCCTTGTGCTAAGGAATGCAATTTGAGATAGCACTGTTGCCATTGTAGTTGAGAGTTCCCGGAGCTAATAGGCAGCCTTTGTTTGCCATTTCATCTGCCTCCTTATTCAAACTTCTGAGGATGTGGAATATTTTAAAGGAGGTAAAATCTTGCAGGATTAGCTTTAGTCTGTTCAGGGACTTGTTGAGGATTGCATTGTTGAACTTCTCTTCTGAGTTGATCTTCCTGATGAGGATTTCAGAGTCTCCGAATACTTGGCATTCTTTGATGCCTTCGTCCCGGACTATTTGACAAGCTTTTGTGAGGGCAAGAAGCTCTGCTTGATTGTTTGTGGAGATGCCGAGCCCCCAGCAGAAGTGGGCCTTCCTTAGATTGTCAGCGAAGTAAATGACTCCTCCAGCTCCCGCAACCCCCGGATTTCCTTTGGAGGCACCGTCAAAGAAGATTGAGGTTGTGTTTTGGATCTTCCACCAGTTTTGAAAGGCCGCTTCAGATTCTCTGATTTTCCAAGGAGGAGGGGGGAGAGGAGGGGGAAGGGGACGGATTTTGCTAGGGGGACAGGGGCTGTGGAGGTTCAGCCATGCCTTTTCAGAGGGAAGAAGGGAGGATTCAGAGAATTGAGAATGCTGGAGGACAGATTCAATAAGAAGTCCTTTGGCAATTGAGGCGGTTTTTGCAGGGGAGCGAGAGGTATTATTGAAAATTGAGTCATTCCGGGCAAGCCAAATTTCCCAGCAAACAAATTTGGGAATGGAAAGCCATATATGAAGCCACAAGGATTTCTTTGGAATGGATTGAGGGTAGTATTGGAGCCATCCGGAAAAGAGGTCTGCTATGGAGCTGTGCTGGGGCGGGGAGACGGGCAGTCCAAGAAGAGTTAGTGTCCATACTTCTTTGGCAAAAATGCAGTCAATAAACAGATGGGAAGCTGTTTCTCCTGAGTTTTTGCACATTGCACATCTGTGAGGCCCAGCAAAGTTTCGCTTTGACAAATTGTCCCCTGTGAGCTGTTTATTTTGCATGAGGATCCAAAAGAAGAAATTAACTTTGGGAAGTCCCTTGGCATTCCATACCTGTTTCCAGAACGATGGTGTTCTCATGCTGTCTTTTTTGATCTGAAGGGCAGAGTAACCCAAAGATGGCGTGTAAAACCCGGTTTCGCCCCATCCCCATCTGTCTGCGATGTTGCGGTGTACTGGCGCTGCATTTATGAGCAGAGATTTGAGAATTTCGGTTTGATGTTGAAGCTGCTCTGGCACAGGAGGGATTGCCCATCCAACCCAATTCCCTCTGCTGTCCCACTCAGAGATGTCGTTCAGCTTTCTTATTCCTGCATCGTGGAGCCAGTTTCTGATGTCCCGGATTTCTGCTTGGGAGCTGAGTGGAGGCCTGTTCATTATGCGATCTTTCCAGAGAAGGGTCTTTTCCCCATTGCCCGGGATGCGGTATAGATGTTTGCTGAAGCTGCTCATGCTTTTCCTACAGAGGTTCCAGGTATTTGTGCCTGCTGTTGTGTTATTTGCTGTTAGGTACCTGAGGGGGATCCCCTGCGCATATTTGGCGATGAATGTTTCGCTGATCTGATGAGTTGGATCTGAATGTATTTTCCACAGGAGCTTGCATCCAAGTGACAGGTTCGAAAGAGCAGGATCTCTGATCTGGAGCCCGCCTTCCAGAATTGGCCGCTTGACTAGTTCCCAGTTTGCCAGATGGATTTTATTTTGATTGCCTCTGCCTCCTTTCCAGAGAAAGTCTCTTAGAAGACAAGAGATCTGCTCCATGATGTGTTTCGGGGCCAGAAGAAAGGAGGCTTGATAAATGGGAAGAGCAGATAAGACGGATTTGAGAAGGATGACTTTCCCTCCCTTGGTTAGCCAATAGCCTCCCCAGAAGTTAATCTTGTCTTTAATTTTGCTAATGACCCCCTGCCACAGAGATCTGTTATTGACTCCAGATGTGAGGGGTAAGCCTAGATATTTAATGCTGTCCCATTGGGCGAAGCACTCAAATCCTAGGATCTGGGCTATATTATTGAGGTTGTGCTGACTCACATTCCATCCGAAAATCGAGCTTTTTCTGTCATTTATCACAGCTCCTGAAGCTCTACAATAGCTTTTTAAAACAGCATCAAAATTGACTGCTATTCTAGTGGAGGCTCCTCCTAGAAGAATAGAGTCGTCTGCAAAGAGAGCATGATTCATTGGGTTTAGAGCATTTGCGATTCGGATTCCTGGGAGATCACCTGTGTTCATTTCCGCAGCCAGCTTCCTGCTGAGAGAATCGGCCATAAGAATGTACAAGAAAGGTGAGAGAGGACAGCCTTGCCTTAATCCGCGGTGAGCTTGAAAGAAGGATGCTGGACGACCGTTGACCATGGGGGCAATCCAAGGGCATGAGATGCATGCTTTGATGAGATTGATGAACTGAGGAGGGAAGCCGAAGGCTCGTAGGACTTGGAGGAGATAGGCATGGTTGACTCTATCAAATGCGTTCGCCATATCAAGCTTGATCAGCATCCCCTTCTCTTTCCTCTGTTTGCTGGAGTGGATAGCTTCCTGCACTTGGATGATATTATCCAAGATGTGTCTGCCTTTGACGAACCCCCCTTGGGCTTTGGATATTAGTTTGTCAAGAAGGGGTTTAATTCTATTTGCCATGATTTTTGACAGAATTTTATAGGAGGCATTGCATAGGGAGATGGGCCTGAACCTGCCAAATGTTTCCGGATTGACCTCTTTTGGTATTAATGCAAGAAAGGTGGAGTTGATGCCTCCCCCAATCTTGGCTTTCCCAAAGAATCCGTGTATCATTTTCAGCAGGTCTGTTTTGATGATGTCCCAGCAGACTTTGAAGAAGTGAATTGTGAAGCCGTCCGGCCCGGGGGCCTTATCTGAGTCCATTGCCCAAATAACCTTGATGATTTCTTCTTCAGATACTGGTTTCAGTAATGCCTGATTGTCCTCATGGTTGATGAGGTGAGGAATATGCGAGAGTAGATTTTCAGTATCTTCTTTGCTTCCTTCATGCCTTGTGCCATATAGATCTTTGAAATGGTTTTCAGCTGCAATTTTTATTTGGTCAAATTTATTACAGATCTGCCCTTCATCATTTTTGATCTCTGTAATATGATTCCGAGATAGGCGGGCTTTGTATTGTCGGTGGAAAAAGGAAGTATTTCGGTCTCCTGCCTTTAACCAGAGGCTGCGAGATTTAAGTCTCCAGTGCTCTTCTTCCCTTCTGATGGATTGATGGATGTTTCTTTGTAAGGCAGCTTCTTTATTTAAAATTTCCGGGGTGATGTGAAGCCCTTCCATACCTATTTGCAAGGTTTCCAGCTGCTGGACATCGATTTTTCTCTGGTGGGTGGTGGGGTTCTGAAGGTTCCTTAGCCACTTCTTAAGAGCTTGTTTGGTGGCTTTTAATTTTTGCTCCCACACGAAACTTGGTGATCCATTGATGGGGATATCCCAAGCTGATTGGATAGTGTCCATGAACCCTTCTTTTTCGATCCATAGAGGATTAAATTTAAAGGGAATGGGCCCAAGATCTTCTTCAGGGGCCAAAAGGAGAAGGATAGGCTTGTGATCCGAGGAGAGCTTGGGGAGAATTTTTGTTGATATGAGGAGTTTTTCCATCAGCAGGGAGCTTTGAATTAGAAATCTGTCCAGCCGGGCAGCGATGTGTTCAGGCCCAGTTCTATTATTTGTCCAAGTATATTTGCCTCTCACCGGGGCAAAATCTAGAAGATCCCACTGTTGCATTATTTCCTCTACCAAAGGGAGCATCTGATCTCTGTTGCTGTTTCCCCCCCTTTTTTCTTTAGGCTTCATGACTAAGTTGAGATCTCCTCCCAGGACAATATTTTTTAGGGAGTGCTGATCTAAAAAGGCCAAGAGAGTATTCCAACAGTCTCTTTTTTCTGCATAGTTAACAGGTACATATAAATTGAATAAGGCTATAGATAACTTACTTTCTAGATGCTTGAGCTCCGTGAAGATCCAATGTTGCGTCTCATGGGAGTTTGCCAGATGAAACTGATCTTCCGACCAGAGAGTTGCAACGCCTCCCGAGGTTCCCCTTGAGCTGACTGCTATACCTTCATTCTTTTTCCATTTAGATTTGCTGATATCCTTGAGAGCTTGCCCATCGATTTTGGTCTCTTGGAGTAGGAGGATGTCTGAGGGTTCTATTTTCATTAGATCTTTGACGGCTTCAGTTTTTGGTTGAGTCCCCAGGCCTCTACAGTTCCAAGAGACTATTCTCATTATTTACCTGGCGAGGGGTTTGGGAATCCTCCCTTGGTGGATCTTCCTCTAGTATTTCTTCCTATGGTCATCTCTATTGTAGATTGGCTGCCTTGCATTTTGAGACGCTCTGCTTCCTCCTCCCTGACTGCTTTGTGGGTCTTCCTGCCTGCTTTCTTCGAGGGTCTCTCGTAGGTCTCTTCCTCTGAGGAGTCTGAAGGTTCTGGCAATTTTTTCTTCTTTGTTATATCTGCATATGAGAGCCTGGAGGGGCTGCCCTGAGGGGAGTCATGCGGTACTTCTCCACCTCGCTCTTTATTTGCCTGTGGTTCTTCGGCCTGTGCTGGTATGATCAGATCCGTTTCTGGGGGTTCTGAAGGAGAGGCTTCTTCAGGATTTGAGATCTCATCCGATTTCTGCTGGGTTTCATTTTCTTTGCTGGGTTTTCCTTGATTGTTCCCCTTTGTGGCTCCTTTCCCTGTTGCTTTTGCATTGCCCGTTTTCTGGATTGTGGTCCATTGATCTCCCTTGGGGGGATGGCTCTGTTCTTCCGATTTTTTCTTGCAGTGTTTTGCGAAGTGGCCATAGCCGTGACAGTGTCTGCATTTAAAGGGGATCTGCTCATAATCCAGCTCTTGAATATGGGACCATCCTGCCACAGTGAGTTTTATTGCTTCAGGTAGTCCTTCTTCCAGATCTACCTCCACGCATATTCGGGCGCAGGAGTATTGGTCTTTCCTTACAGCCTGATCAATGTATTTGCCCAGAGAGTTGCCGATGATTTGGAGGGATTTCTGGCTCCAGCAATGCAGGGGGAGATGGGGAAGCCGCACCCATACTGGAACCGCAGAGGGGACATCCTGGGTCGGATCGAAATCTGGAGACCATTTATTTAAGTATAATCCCTGTGGCCCCATAAAATATGGCCCGTTCCTGAAGATGAGGCTCCGATCTTCTGCTGATTCAAAGACAAATACAAAGAAGCCTTTGCCTACGAAGTAAGATTTAATTCCTTCCTTGATCAGAGGGATCCAGTTTCTCTTGATCCAGTCTTCTACAGATTTGGGCGATGGCCAAAGGCCGGTGAACTGTCCTATGAGCCCTCTATCTGCTAGATTCAGAGCCGAGCGGCAAGTTTCTTCCTCGGGGAGAGCCACCGTGGGAATGCAATCTTTTTTCTTGACGAATTTCTGTTGTTGAGCAGAAGGGGGGCGTCTGTTGCATGCTTCGATTATTTTCTGAAACTCTATGACTTCTGGAGGGAGGGGGGGAGGATCTGCCTCCCCATCACCAGGCATGGCTGCCCAGGGCCGCTACTGTAACCGATCGCGGCACCAGGAGGGACGGCGCGGGGGCTAGGTCTCGCAGAGTGCTGCGCGGATCCGATCCGAGCTTGTCGGAGCTCAGAGCCAGCCACCATTGCTACTCATTCTAAGCCTACAATCGATCCATAAATTTCAATCTCCCTACTGCCAAACCATGATTTAAAACTCATTTTCCCTTTGCAATCTTCATACTTTCCTGTCTCATTTTCACTCACCTTTAACCCAAAAATAAATTCATTCAGCTCCCTTACAAAGCTGAGTCACCCCATTTTCCTCTTCTTTTTTGATAAATAAAACTTACTTCATAATGCAAATCTTTCATCTATGGTCCTTCAAATTATTATTTTATACTCACATTAGATGATGGAGGATTCATTAAGGTCTCCCTTCTAACAAGTCTTGACCCATCGACTCTGACACATCATTTTGGATCATGACTATAGATCTTTCGAGTACCTTGAGGCTTGCATGCCTTAATGGCGAGTTCTCTCGTCAATAAACATTGGGAATACATCAATGTCCCATATTTGTCGGATCTTCTAGGTGACTCGACTAGGACACATCTATTTGTACCTAGTAAGATGTACTTAGGCATCTTGACTCTCATTGACATCAATGCTGAGTAGTCTCGTGTTGGTTAATAGCATTCATTAGTGGCCAGTAATCCAAAAATTTCTTTTCTATGTTCGACATCGACACATCTATTCACATAGATAAGAATTATGTCATTGAGTAGGAATTATTGAAGACTATATGATTTCAACAGCTTGCAGCAAGACTCAAGTCATAATTCTGCAGTCGTAGCGTTGTCCTAGAAAAAAAGATTCCAATTTCATATTAGATTCATCCTCTATTCATACAAGCAATAGTAAAAAAATGCTAATCAGATTCTTTTACTTCACATTCCATGATCGAGGAGCAACAGCCACACTCTTCTATATATATAGCTTGTCCGCTTTTCAGTTAGGTGGAGGTATGTTGTTTTCTAATCTTTAATCATGTAATTCCTTAAATGTTGAAATTGTGATTTTGGAAAATCCCTCACCACATTTATATTCCCTTTCTCATTTTCCAAAAACTGAAAACACCTTTAGTTGGGGGGAAGGGATCTTAATTCATATTCACATTTCATGTCACATGTCACATTTCATTTCATCCTAACCAACATATTTTTTCCCAATCGACTATTATTGCATTTTGATTATAAAAGTTTATATGTTTTGCAATGGTCAATTGATAAGCACATCATATGGCTAACAACCACTATGGGGCCTTAAAAAGGAATTCTCAATGTTTTCAAGTAACTTTATTCAACAAAAATAAGAAAAATATTGTTACACAAGAACCAATACTCATAAGTTTTTGGTTGTTACATAAGAACCAACCATAAAAAAATATGTTGCAATCAAATGTCTTTCAAAGTACACTTTGCAACAAGAATAAAGTTATCAAATGATATGATTATGAAAAGTTAAAAGAGAATCAATACAAAGCCAAAGTTCATATAGAAGCAAAACAATTCAAGAAGATCAACTTATGATTAAAGAAATCAATGAAAAGTTGCATGAGGACATGTAACATCTTCAGTTGGGGGGGAATGTTGGGCCTCCAAAATGTCCTCTTTTACCCTCATTGCCATCATTTTACCATATCTTGTAACTCTTTACCATATTTTGTAGCTCCATAATCCTACATTAATAACCATTTTCATGATCATATGGGTTTATCATTATTATTTTCCAAGTCATTTATTTTAAGCATTTTAAGAGAATTTGTGATTAAATATTAGGAAATTAACATGTTTTCATATAAATCTAAAAGTGGTATGAGTTGTATGATATTGTAGGTCTATTTGAAGATTCTAGAAGGGTCTTATTTGGCCACTCAATCACAAACTCGAATTTCAATTTCAACTCATGAAGATTTTTGGAATAATTGTAGAAGATTTGGATCATTGGCTAGCGCATTCAAAGGAAAAAAATCACGGATGTTTTGATATGTGTCTCCTATCAAAACTAGGAGAGAATTTTGAGAGGATGTGTATCTCATATTTTTAGGTGATTAGTTGTAACCACAAGAGATAAATGTGGATTTAGAACAGATTTGAGGATCTATATTTATTGATTAGTTATCTTATGTTTTTGTATAAATAGGAGTGCATATTTCATACAAGAGAGTTCCAGTTCCAAGTTCCATACAAGATATATAATTTGTAAAGTGAGGATAGAGAGGAAAAGAGTTGAATTATTGTAATATCTTTGGAGATTTTGTCCAAATTCATTTTATGGAACACATATTGTTGCTTTGATCTCCAAGTTTTGATAATCGTTAGGTGTGCTTGTTGAGGAGTGGACGCACCCCATCAACCACAGTTTGCACACCTTTTTCATTTGTTGTACATATTGGTAACATTGTGTAATTATGTTATTTCATTTATTTTTATTTTAAGCAAGTGTGATTTTCATTTTAAGCAAATGTGGTTTCATTTCAAGCAAGTGTGGTTTCATTTATGCAATTTTAGTTTAATTTCTTTTATGTTATTTTGATTCATGTTGTTTTGTTAGGATTGATTCAATTTCTTTATGTTTGGATTGGATTGGATATATTTAATTTAGTTTGTAATTAGTTTCAAGTTTCTTGCATTAGATTAATCTATTCTGAGAAATAATCACCTAGTACATATAGTACACGTATACCTCATCAGTTCACGAACCTCGGGTTGACAATTTAATGACAGGGATTTAACTCACAATTAAATCGCCCAATAATTTAATTGCTCGAAGGCATTTTTTGTGTTTCTTTGTGCCAACCAATCTGTGATAAGTATTCCCCTGAGTGTAGGTGTCGAACATGTTGGCAATGACGTTGTCATGCAATAGGTCATCAATGTCATCCTTGTTCATGAACTATTGGGCAATCGGGCCAGGAGCTACAGGCCTTTTGTGTCCCAATTCTTAAAGCAGATGATTGAAGTGAGAGTAACCACTTAGGTCATCATACAATTCATCGAGCATATTTTCGATGTCAGAGTAACTATTTAAGCACTTGCCAATGGTAGGATCCAACTATCTCAGAATCCCTAGGAGCAGTCAGTTGAAATTGTTAAACGTGTTGGAGGTTATGCAATTTTTTAGGGAAATCAATCTGACTGTAGATGCTTATTCAATCTTCTAACAATGAATCTAATGATTCAAAGTGGTAGATAGTGGAAAGAATATATGGACAAAAGAATATAGTGGAAAAAGAATAAGGAAGAAGAGCACAAATGAAAAAATATATGATATGTTATGTGATTTAGCTATAACCCAATTTGAGTGAAATAAAATATTTCTCAAGTACAAGTTAGTTACAATAATAGGACAAGAACCATTGGTCATTGAAAATGACTCCAAAAATCAACTATGGAATCAAAGGTATGGATATCTTAAGTCTAGAATCTAGATCAATTAAAGAAATTTAATATGGTTAATGTTTTTCCTCCAATTCAACATGAGTTATTGTGAATTTCACATTTTAGACAACAAACATAGGGATAAATTTGACAAAAAAAGTAGGATGAAGAAAAAACATGCATGTTTAGTCATTGGAAATTCCAAATTACTTTATGACATCCATTGATGCCCTTCCAAGAAAAATCTAGTTGTGCTTTCTCAAGTACAAATCATTAGCTCTTAAAACATTGAAGGAATACAGAGCAATGGTTGAAACTCAAAAGGAAAATTGATAATAATATTAAGGTTCTTAGAAATTAGAGTTTGGGAAAATAAAATCTAATTACTTCTCCAGGTATTGCAACATTCAAGGTATTTGTGGGACATAACCACATTGTAGAGAGGAAAATAGGACCATTGTTGAGATGGAAAAGAGCATTTTCAAGGCAAAAAACTCTCAAACAACTTTTGGGTTGAAGCAATCTATATTGTATACCATATACAACATTGTAAGCATTCAACAGAAGCCCCACCAAGGTGGTAAGAAACATCTGACCTACAAATGCATAAGTGATAGGAAATCATAAGTAAATTGCTAAGCTTCATGTAGGTATGGACACGTGCAATATCTGTACAAATATGGTAATTTTCTATAACATGAGATCTATTTACATCATTCTCAGAATTTTTACATATCACTATCAAAGTCACGTGACTTGGGCTTAGGAATAACTTGGTAGAGCTCAGTTATAACTAAAGCTTGAAATAAACTTGAAAACATGAATAAATATTGGCAAATCAATTTATTTTTTTAAAAAGAGAGTTTTTCATTCCAAGATATACCAAGTTCATAGAAAATAAAATAAACAAAAAGAATATAAAATTATTAGTATTAGATTGGAAAAAAAAATGAGTGCAAACTATCCTTTAGAGTGCTTTGAATCAAGCTACAAAATCACAGTGTTGAACTATGGTCATGTGATCGCTTTAATGGGAAGAAAAAAGCTGACCAATTTTTTTGGAAAGTATAACACCCACCATTAATGGTAAATCTTATAACACCCACCATTAATTATAAATTTTGCTTTATGGTGAAACGAACAGAGTTCTTAGTAAGAAATAATGGCACCTTTTTTCAATAAATTTCTCCAAAACACTTTACAATTCGTTGATTTCTATGATTCCTTACATTGTACCATATATATATATATATATATATATATATATATATATATATATATATAATAACAATCACCATTCATTGTAAATCTTTCCAATTGGATGATCATACTTTGTAGACATGAGTTTTATTTAATGATTGGTAAGTTGTATCTAACACATTATCCATAATAATTCATCAAAATCACATTTTTCAATAAGAATTGATTATTTAAATAAAATCTAGACATTATGTAGATTCAAAACAGTAAACTTCCATAAATTGCATGTTTGGATGATTAATCAGTAAAATTAAAATGAAACCAATTGGATGAACAAATCCATAAGAAAACATTAAAAAAGGTGACAAGTAAATTCAAGGATTTTCATCTAAAGACTCAAAAATCTCGTTATTTTTGCTAATGTGGCATGACATGAATTCACATTCAAACAAAACCAGACCAAAAATTTGAATTCACTCACCAGAGGAGCCAACACATGGACTTCTTGCTAGTTATTTGATACCTTTTTGTTCGTGTGCAACAAAATTCCACAAAAACCCTCACAATATCATGTACAATATGCAAAGAGATGATCCTTTATAGTTGAAATATGTTAGAAAAATTGTTCTGGTTTCAGAGATAAGGCCCCTAATACGGGCCATTCAAGAGAGTGTGCTTCATCCAATCTACAAATCCATCATCATTTAATTGCTCGAAGGCATTTTGTTTTGTTTCTTCGTGCCAACCAATCTGTGATAAGTACTCCCCTGAGTGAGTGTAGGTGTCGAACATGTTGGCAATGAAGTTGTCATGCAATAGGTCATCGATGTCATCCTTGTTCAGGAACTGTTGGGAAATAGGGTCAGGAGCTACAGGCCTTTCGTATCCCAATTCTTCTAGCAGGTGATTGAAGTCGGAGTAACCATTTATATTATCATATAATTCATTGAGCAGATTGTCTATGTGAGAGTAGTTATTTAGGCACTCGCCAATGGTCAGATCCAACTGTCTCAGAAACCCTAGGAGCAATCAGTTGAAACTATTAAATGTGATGGAGGCTTTGTTGTTTTCTAGAGAAATCAATCCAACAGTGGACGATTGTTCAATCATCTAACAATGAATCTGACAATGCAAAGTGGTACAAAGTGGCAAAAGAATATTAAAGAAGAGCACAAATGAAAAAATATATGATATGTTATGTGATTTAACTATAGCCCAATTTGAGTGAAAAAATATTAATGTTAAATGTAATGAGGAGTGTGATAATTGATTTTGTATACGAGTTAACAAAAAGGGAAAATTTGCAAACGAAACATGAGTTTCATGGTAAAATAATGTTCTACATTCCATTCTCCATACATACATTATATAAGTTCACAAATTGTTATAATAATGAAATTATCATAGTTTAAATGTAGAAGATATCTATAAACGTGAGAACACTTGTAGTCTACAATTGGATATCAAAATAGTCCAAAACACCATAAGATTTTAAAAAAGAGCCAAGATATTGATTGTTTAACTTACTGAGTCTCATCAATATATCTATTAAAAGATTTATTTTTGTTGAAGAGCTATCAAACATATTATTCCAAGGATGTTATTACAAGAAGAAACTAATTTCACCAATATTTTCTATTTCTTACTTATTTTCATATACCTTGAACAATGATGAGTGTGATAACTCATTTTGTATATTAATTAACAAAAAAAAAGAAAATTTGCAAACAAACCATGAGTTTCATGGTAAAATAGTGTTCTAGATTCCATGCTCCATACATTGCATAAGATGAGTTTCATGGTAAAATAATGTTCTACATTCCATGCTCCATACATAAAATGTGCTTTATAGTAAAATAATATTCTACATTCCATGCTCCATACATAAAATGTGCTTTATAGTAAAATAATATTCTACATTCCATGCTCCATACATAAAATGTGCTTTATAGTAAAATAATATTCTACATTCCATGCTCCATACATACATCATTATATAAATTCAAAAATTATTATAATAATGAAGTTAACATAGTTCAAATGCAGAAAATATTTACAAACGTAAAAAAAACATGTAGTAAATTGGATATCAAAATAATCCAAAACACCCATAAGATTTTTAAAAAAGAGTCAAGATATAGATTCTTTATCTTACTGAGTCATATCAATATATTTATTAAAAGATATGTTCTCATTGAAAACATAAGTAGCATAGATTATCGTGACATTATTTTTTAGCCCATATTTAACCAAGATATTGATTCTTTATCTTACTCGGATCAATATATTTATTAAAAGATATATTTTCGTTTAAAATATAAGAAACATAGTTTATCTAGATTATTTTATAGTAAGTGTAAGTCAAAAATAGTTATCAAAGCATATTATTCAAAGGATGTTATGTCAAGAAGAAAGTAACGTTACCATTACAATTCAGTCAATTTGTAAACATTATAATTGCCAGAATTTCACAAATAAATACTAAGAAAACAACCTTTATAGTGCAAAACACCATAAGATTTATAAAAAGTGCCCAAGATATTGATTCTTTATTGTACTCACTCTGATCAATATATCTACTAAAAGATATATTCTCAATATCACTTATCACAGTTTTTGATAGTTTTCGATAATAGATTTGCTCAGACTTTGAATACAGTTGCATAGGGGCAACGACCCTCCCATTTTGAGAAAATCAAACCAAAATCCAACCATTTTAGAACGGTTGCACAAAGCGTGACTTGGCATCAGCGTAATGACAAGGAAGTTGGTTCACAGTTATGCTATGGGTTCGAACGAGTGAAAAGTTTTCAATTGTCTAACATTCAATCTAACGTTGCAAACCAGTGCACAGTGGTGGTTAAAGGAGTTGTTCTCAAAGGGGAATGTCTTAAAATGTAAGTATATTTTTGAATGTATAAATGAATTATGCACCCTAAAAAAATGTGAAGCACTTAATTATAATTGATTTTTAAAATATAATTAAATTATGATTTTTAATTTCTATTAAATTAATATTATATATAAATATCACTTGAGGCCACATTTTTTCTATATATTTTTTCAAGCATTTAAAAAGGTTGCCAAACTTTTTTACATTACATTTACACATCTAGACACAAAAATATTATAAAATTAAATTAAAATAAAATATTTAAAAAATGTTGACATATAATGTTTCTTACATTACTTCTAATTTCTACACATCTCCCCCATATTGGGGAGCTTCTTGGATGCAATTAAGTAATATTGAAATGTATTTAAAAATATATTAATAGGAAAAAAACTTTAATATGGACATTGTAATCCATTGATAAAATATCTCAATGTTCATGTTAACTAAATTATTTCAATGTCAACAATTTACATATTATATATGGTTTAAAATAATAATAATAAAATGTTTAGGTAATTGAAAAAATAATTTTTTATTATTATAGCATTTCAAGTATCATTTTTTAATTTGGACTCTTTTATTGAGGGTTAATTTTAAATTGAGCAAATATTTGCTGAAATTGCATGTTTAAGCTATTATTCCACGTATTCAATGGATTTCCAAGGGGTTGAATCCATTTACGCATTCAAAAATACTATATATATATATATATATATATATATATATATATAGGGAGAGAGAATGAGATTCGTCTTAACATCATCTATCAAGTCCCTAGAGAGATGCAATCTTTGAAGGTGCAAAATTTTTAAGTTTTGTACCATAAAACAAGTTTGAAACTCAAGAAATTTGGTTGACGCATCCGTGGTTAGGATTGATATATACTACAACTCAATATGAAAGTCACATGTACTCTATACTACAACTCACCTGTAATTGTCCATGCTCAACTTGGAATGACAGATATCCCTTAAAAAAAGATTAAAAAAAATTGATTAGTTGTTAATATTACAATAATTCAGTATGACAAAGATGTGGTAAAAATATTTCACTTTCACTTTTGAAGTTATAAATAAAATAATTCTATGTCTATGTTAAAGAATATAATTTTATATAACTTTATAGAGATAAAGTAATTACTTTTTTTTAAATAACTTCCATTTCTTTTATAAATATTTCAATATAAAACTTAAATAAATTGTTTGAATATCCATATTAACTAATATATTTCAATATAAACTATATAGATAGAAAGAAAGAAAATATATATCTATATATATATATAAACTTATATACATAGTTTAGTATATTAACATATATATAGTATGCTTGTGTATATATATGTGTTAAATGTTGATCTTAGTAAAATATTTGAACGGAAAATGTAAAATAATTTACTTTTTTATAATTTAGTTACTTATTAATAAAAGAGAAATGTGTTATTCATTCAATTTTTAAAATAAAATATTAATAAAAAAAATATATTGAAAAATACAATTTAAATGATGAAAAATTGCACATGGAAACCACTGTAGATGGATTAAATCTTGACACGTAATTTTTTTTTCAAGTTTTGCATTCCCTCTCTACTCTTGTATTCATATTGGTATTTAAAAAATATTTTGAAAATTAAAATGTAATTTTTTTTTCCTAATTGATTTATTACTATTTTTATGTAGTTTTATATTGAATTATTAAAATTCTATTAAAAATTAAAAAGCCTAAAAAAAATTATAATCAAGTGTCATAAAATTTTAGGCTTTTCTACAATATCATGGGTCAATATCATGGCTTACAAATACCACATTCCCAAAAATGATAAGGAAATTAAAATATTTACCATGGCTTATAAAACCACATTCCCAAAAAAAGTAAGGAAATTAAAATATTTAATAAATATTTATTGGGCCAAGACCCAATATGAAGAGATATTGTAATGTCTTATGTTGACTTGGTCAAATTAAATAAAAGCAAAACTAAATTAAAATTTAATAAACGAAATTAAATTAATTCAAAGAAAGTCTTTCACTAAAAAATCATATTCATATTGTTGGCCATTGTGGCTCATCATTAGGACTAAGATCCACCCATTGTGGTTCATCATCAGGACTAAGATGGAGAGTCTTCTCTCCATCTCTACATTATTTATGTTCATGCTAGAATCAAAGTCTCCATGTTGGTCCTCATGATTGAGCCAAGCTGGGTGGTTTGAAACCATAGATCCAACCATTTGAATGTGATTTTTAAGGAAATGCTTTCTTGAATAAAATATGAATTACAAAACTTTAAATTCACATAAAATTAAATTAAATTAAATTAAATTAAAAAACTAATGCTATAATTATTAGTAAACATTTTGACCAGATACAATTACATAAAAATAAACAAGAGATAATAATATAAAAATAAAATAGAATAAAAAATAAGATTATTTAATTAAAATAAAATAGCCAATTTACCCTTATGACACCTTTGGACTCAATAACCCATAGTTTTTTCTTTAATTGATATAAAATAGTCATTTTTTTTGTTATGTACACATTCTGACTCATGATTTTCACAACCCATGGTTTTTTCTCTTGGTATTTTTCTGTAATGTAGCTTATTTAAAGACATAAAATTTTAATGAATTTTCCACATGTAAAAATAACCAATTGTGAATTTGTTGTGCAAATTAACAAAATAAATAGATAAATAAATAAATAAATTCACAGATTGATTCAAGGACTATCTTGAGTTGTCAATCTCACACATGGCCACATGGCTATTATTGGTAAGGTAAGCCTTCCCTGACAGAACACCATACAAAGTTTTTTTTTTTTTTGGGGAAAATCTTGATAAACCTTTTTTATTATAATTTCTTAATTTAAAAAATAAAATAAAATAGAAGAATTATGTTCTCTTTGTTTAATAAGGGGTTAGGACCTTGAGTTTTCAATCTCACAGGTGGCTATTATTGGTAAAGGTAACCCTTCTCTTGCATAACACCAAATTAGGGTTTATTTTTGTATTAGAGTGTTTTATAGACAACGTTCTTTTTTCTAAATTAGGGAAATTCTCATAACAAAAATACCTATATTTATTGTTGTCCTCTACCATGATAGTGTTTTTATGAAAGTAAATTGAATTTTTCCATTAAAGATTTTGTGACGGATCATTATCCCTAGAAAGTTAGACTTTATTTTTGTATGTCTTATAGGCAAAGTTTTCAACAACAAAAAATTAGGAGCCTTATTTTAATGATTTTGATTCATGTATTTGTAGCCCTTATGTCTCAAAATTTATGGGTTATTTTTGTATAATTAGCTAATATGTAAACCAATGTATATCCATCTTTACTCCCACTAAGAGGGATCAATATATTTATCTCTATTCACTTGAAAGATCAAGAGTTAAGATGGATCTAGGCTCCTTTTAATTTAATTTTATAACATTTTTTAAACTAAAACTTAATACTTACAATATAAAAACATTCTTAACCATGGATATTACCTCATTTTACCATGGAGAATATTAACTTGTAAATAAGATTTGTTACAATGCCATGGGCCAATACCATAGATTATCAATATAGCCCAAAAACTATAGCTCATTTTAAAATAAAAATGTTTTATAAATATTTCATTTTAATTTAATTTTATAACATTTTTATATTCACTAAGTTCGTGACCAGATAGATAAAAAAAATCGCTATACATGTGTCTATTGTCAATCTATTATATGATCGATTAAGCTTTTTTAATTTAAAATAAAATTCTATAAAATCTAAAATAAAGTTTGATATATATAAACTTCGTAGATAAAAAAATTGATTTGCCAAAAATTATGAAAAACGCTTATTATGTTAAATTTTTTATTAGTTTTTAATATTATATTAATATAAGAGATAGGTAATAAGCATCAACACTACCTATTACACTTAGTTCAAATAATTTATCATTATTTTCAATAATCAACAAACTTCATATTCTTAAAATTAGCAGTGTGTGTTTTTTTAATTAATTCTTTTGTAAAGATAGATATTAAAAAATGAATTTTCTTTATATTGGTTAAGAGTTTATTTTTTCAAAATCTAAATATATTTAGGAAAACTTCAATTTCCTTATGAATTATCCATTGATTATTTAAGATAACTTTGTTTTGCTTAAATAATATAAACTAGCATAATTATATAAATTAAGGAATTTGTAAATATTAATAGGAAATTCTTCATTTGTAATAAGTTTTGTTATAATACCATGGCTTGTCAATACCACATGCTCAAAAAACCATAACAGAGTTCATATGAAACTTGTACACATAAGATTTTTTTGTTAATTAATCAATTTAATTAAAAGGGGCAAGAAAAGGGCATAACTACTTCAGAGATAAATCTCAACTTTTGATTTATGTATATTATTATGAATATTTTAGAATATTTTCGTGTAGGTTAAATCCTTATTGTCGACCTAATAATTATTAATAATTAAATTAAAATAATAAAAACCATATTCCAAAATAAATACGTCATATAATGAATCATTATCCACATATTACTAAATTACTAAATTGTAATAAATTTTTACATAAACACTCATGTTGGGTAGGTGTGACTCCTTTTATGACATTATATTATTATTGTTTTTAAAGAAAGCAATGGTGTAGATGACATATTGTCAAGTATACTTTACTCATTTTAAAACATAAGAACAAATATTTGTATCTTTACAAAGATACTGTGGATATCAAAAAATTATTTATTGTGTGGAGAGGCACTCTACAACCCAATATGGGGTAGATCTCACCTAAACGCGTAAACGTAAACATGTAATATTTAACATTTTTAATGTAATGTCGACCCTATGAATACATCAATCTAATTATTATTATGTATAAACACAATATGAATTTAAAATATAAAGAGGTTTAAGAACACTCAAAAAAGAGGTATGCTAAATAAATAAAAATATATAATTATGATTTAGAGTTTCAATTGCTCAAGAAATTTTAATCTAAATTAAGAGACACAATTCTACTCTATTGATCTACAAAATTTAATTCACAATTTAGAAAAACATTTGCAAACATGCAATAATAAATAACACACATGCAGAGTATTTTTCTAGGGGAAAGCAATTGTTAAAAACCCCTTAAGCCTACTTGCATAATCAGATGAATAGAGATGTATTAGAATTTCTTGCTCTCTTTGAGCACAACTTGCAAGTGAATAACCTATCTCTTTGCTCAATGAGAAGCTCTTACTCGGACTTAGTCAAATGTTTCCTCTACTTGAGCCCCTATTTCCTTACGCAATTCCTAGAGAATTAGGCCCCTATTATTTAGGAATTTTCCTCTAATTAATTGCGCAATTCCCAAGGTTGGTCATCTGGTTGCATGCAACACTTGTACACTCAAGGCCAGTTTAAAACTGAGGTTACACTGCCTTGGAATCTCCACCACAACTGGGTAACTCGAATTCTCTGCATGCACTAGCTATTTTGGGTTGATTGATCATTTAACTGGATGGTCATTGAGCTAGACTGTTGTCCCACTGCACAACTAACCTTCCACTAGTTCTATCAACAATTAGAACTAGTTTAACTAGAAAAAAAATTGAAATAATTGACCTTGATTGCTACCAATTAGCAATCACACATGCTTAATTGAACTTCAATCCCTTTAACTCAAATTTACTGAGTAAACTGAGTGACACAAGCCATGTCACACAAGTTAACCGCATCCAAGTTGTTTGTTGATGTGGAAATTCGAATTTTCTCAATTTAACCAAGGCAAAATCAAATTGAGACTTTCTTGCTGCATTTTTCAACATGGATTATGTGCAAAAAGGGGGGAAATTTATAGAGTGTGGGAGCATGATTCAAGTTAAAAGAGTTTTCCACACTATTTTTTAAGAAGTTAATAAATATAAGGTTTTAATAAAAGAAAAAGAAAAACCCACCTAGTACATCATGGTGATGAAACAAATCAACCAAAATGTACAAATTTTTCAAAGGCTTATGATTTTTCCTTAAAAAATGACCACAAATGTCACTATGGATAAGGTGCAAACATCAGTTTCCTCACCATGTACTTATGAGAAAAGGATCCCCCTTTTGTTTTTCAATGATACATGTTTCACACTTAGCAGTTCCTTTGTGAAAGTAGGTAATCCTTTAACCATCTCTTCTAATTTAAGTTTACTTGATCTTTCAAAGTTGAAATGCCCAAATATATAATTCCATAATCCTAAGGAGCTAGGGGATAAATCCACTAATGTTGCAAAACCTAGTTTGCAAGGAATGGTCATGCCTCGTATCCCTAAAAGTTCCCTATCTTCATAACTATTCATTACTATTTTGGAATGGTTTTCAATTGAATTAATTTTAATCAAGACATATTCCATGATAATTTGATGACCTCCTTGTCTAACGAGGCCCAAGGACAACAAATTATTTTTAAATGTTTAGACACACATAATTCGTAAACTATCGTGTATATTCCACTAGACAGTTTGCCACAACAAATCTGATAAAATTATACTTTAAAATCCAAAATCTACACTGAAGATTTATTTCTCTTTAGATTTATGGATCTATAAATTAATATTTACTATGTATTCATGAAAATTTTAAATTTGCAAAAAATAGAGAATAGCGAAATAATTCACAAACCATAACTAACACAAGATATATCTTGGGAAACCCTTTTGAGAGAAAACCTAGTTGGAAGGTGAGATTGCTCTACTATCTTTCTCTAAATTGAAAATGGTTGCAAGTACAAAGAAGTAAGGCATGTGGCCCATGGGCTACTACAGTGCACAAATCGTCTTTGTGTTCGCTCTAACTATCCCTCTTGGCTACCCTACTCATCTATGGACCAAAATGCACTCAAAACGAATGGAACCCATTTTCCTCCTAGTGCCTTGATTATACATTAGGGGAATTTTGAGGTCTAAAATGGGCCTCCTAAGGAAAATAATAAAATAATAGTAAAACTAATAAAATAAGAGATGAATTTTTAAATGAAAAGAAAGAAAACTACATTTTTTATTGTATTTTTTACTTATCTCCTTATAGGTTTACTCAAATTTCAAGTGTATACACTTGTTGGATGCGGAATTGAACTTCACATAATTTTGAGTAGATCCACACCAAGAAAAACTCAAAATACATCAAAAATGTGTTTGAAACATGTTTTTTGATGTGTTTTGAGTTTTTCTCAGTGTGGATCTACTCAAAATTATGCAGAGTGGATCCATATTGAGAAAAACTCAAAATACATCAAAAAATGTGTTTCAAGTGTGTACACTTGTTGGATGTGGAATTGAATTACTTATTGGATATGGAATCTAATTTGACATCCATTGATAAACCTAACCACTAGTAGACTAGCACATTATGTCATTAGGCGGATTTTGGTGTAAAAAATGGGCCTATTTTTTACACCAAAATTCCCGTAATGACATAACGTGATAGTCTACTAGAGATTAATTTTGACTCCTTCAACTCTTAACTAGAGTTACAATATGGACTCCTCTAGAGTCTTCTTCATCATGATCACAGGACTAGCCCCTTTTCCATGACTAATGAGGCTGACACGGCATCCTCTCAAATTATGTTGGTCAAAACAGGAACGTTGTTAAGATTGGAAACTAGGGACAAACTCCATGTGAGTCATATTATTTATAGCAGCTGATATTTTCATTGGATCCCTCTCATTGAGAGGTGTAGGATTGATCTAAAGATCATCTGATTCCGATAAGTATTTATGAAGTTATGAATTTATTTATGTTATGGACAAATTGTTAAGTCGGCCAGCAACTTATGTAGGCTCAGAAGCCCAACGGTCATGTCTATTCAACCTCTACGTTTTAGTATAAATAGAAGAGGACTTCAAGTCATTTCTACACACACTTGGATCTCTTCCTCTCTCTACTTATCTTTGGGTTTTAGTAGGAGGAGAGATCCTAAGGAAAGGCCGGAAAAGCCGGAAAAGCTGGAACTGCCGGAAAATTCGGAAAAGCAGGAACTGTCGAAAAAGCAGGAACTGCCGGAAAAGCTGGAAAAGCTGGAACTGCAGGAAAAGTCAGAAAAGCAAGAACTGTCGAAAAAGCAGGAACTGCCGGAAAAGCCGGAACTGCTGAAAAAGCCGGAAAAGCCAGAAAAGCCGAAAAAGCCGGAACTGCCAGAAAATCCGGAACTACCAGAAAAGTCGGAAAAGCTGAAACTGCCGGAAAAGTCGGAACTGCCAGAAAAGCTGGAACTGCCGGAACTACCGAAAAAGCGGGAAAAGCCACAAAAGCCAGAAAAGCCGGATCTGCCACAAAATCTGAAAATGTCGGAAAAGCCGGAAAAGTTTGAAAAGCTAAAAAAGCCGGAAAAGCCAAAAATGTTGGAACTGTCAGAACTCCTGGAAAAGCCGAAACTGCTAGAAAATATGGAACTACCAGGAACTGCCGAAACAGCCAGAGCATCTGTCTCCAAAGGAAAGCATCATGATGTATGAGATCATGGGCAGCATAATGATGCATGATGATATGAGCATGGCCAACATAATGATGCATGATGATATGAGCATGGGCAGCATAATGATGAATGAGATCATGAGCATGGGCAGCTTGATGATGAATAAGGCCATGGAATATGCAACATGAATATGAGAGAAACTCAGTCATCAAGGTTCAACACATGTGATAATATAGCAAGATGTCACACGGTAATGTGCAGCAAATAGACGAGATGCAGCACTATGATAGGTGAACGATTCGCCTTAGAGAATCATTTGAAGCAATATGTCTTCAACTAATCTCATGCCAATATCAAAAGTCAAAATGATTGACTTCTATTGTAAATGCACTATCTCTCTCACTTTCTCTGCTGAACTTCGAAGAACATAAAAGAAGAATTGATCAAGGGTTTCCCCACATTGGGGTTTTTCCCTGGCTAGCGCCACATCTTGTGTCCTCTTATCTTCGCTTGTCTTCTGTGATTTATATTTATGTTCTATCTGCAGTTTACTTTATGCTGATGTGATTGCTAATGTGGAAAAGAAATTGAAATAAATTGCTCTAGCATAGAACATACCTAAAATTAACATGGTATCAGAGTTGAGGTGAAGACAATGCCCAAGCAAGAGTGAAAGAGAAATCACCAAAGATAATAGGGGCAAGACAAAAGGATCAATGGGTTCCACATCTCTCTTCTAAGTTCACAAAGGATGAAGTCGAAGCAGAACATATTATCGGAATGGCGTAGCGGAAGTTTATGATGGCCCATCTAAAGATCATTTCATTGGGAAGTTCGGATCTAAGGGTGGAAGGAAAGGTAGATGCCTTGGCTGCAATAAGTTCGTCCATTATGCGAAGGAGTGTCTGAAGGTAATGCAGGTCATCAAGGAAATGGTCGAATCCTTAAAGAAAGCAAGGAATCCCGAATCACTTTTATGTACCTGATCACAAGAAGAACCTGGTGTCCATCTCGGAAATGGAAGTCAAATGTTTTAGGGTGACACTCATCGATGGAAAGGTACGTGTTTGGAAATAGAATTTTCAAAGATCTTTTTGAGTTCAAGGTTGTATCAAATTGCAGGAAGTCCACTGGGGACCATGTCCATTGTCACGTAGCTCCGAAGGTCTGTGAGTCAAATGGTGACAGGGATGCCTGAATTCAAAAGGAGCATGAAAGTACATGTTTAAGATGTACCAAAGGAAAATCTTACAAGGGGACCATTCCCCTCATGTAGTAGGTCCACAGGTCTGGAACAACCCAAGGGGTCTGAGATTGATAATCAGGAATCTCTCATATGTAGGTGGAAGAAATCCCTTTATTGCTTGAAGCAAAACACCCCCGGCATAGTATGAGAGGATCGATAGCTATCTAATAAAGCTTAGATTCACTAGGAGTGAAACAAATCCAAACCATCCAAAGGTTATGGATGAGATACCTCTCATACCAGCACCTTATGAGGACGACCTACTTCTAACAGGTACAGACTCTCTCATTTGCAGAAGTAAGAGGGAGTTGGATTCCAGATGTGGAATGGTGAACTGCAAGCTTGTGACTACCTCGAGGATCTTAACTTTCAGAAGTTATATGGTAGTGATGTCGGACCAGATTTTGGAAATGCCTCCAAATCTCATAAACTCATTCGTGTTGATGTTCTTGGTGAACTTTCATCTGAACATATGTTTTGCAGTTAACATGGTGAGCTCATATTTGGTTAAACCTCACTGGATTGGTGCCATGAATCTTCTGAGATGTCTTCAAGGCACAATCTCTCATGGATTGAGATACATTGTCAGAAATATGAAACTGCATGATTATTCGAATGTTGTTTGGGTAGGCAGTGTGGAGGATCACTAGAGCACTTCTTAGTGTTGTTTCTCTTTGGATTCTGCTTCAATATCATGGATGAGCAGGAAGAAGAAGTCGGTTGTTATAAGCACCACTGAGACTAGATACATATCTACAAGTATAATCTTGTATGAAGCTGCCTAGTTGGGGAAGCTCTTCAAGTGAGTTGTTTGTACCACTGTGATTCTCTGTGACAACCAGAGGTGGGATTCGATTATTGAGGAATCCCGTATTCGATGATTGCTCCAGCAGATAGACATCAGATACTACTTTATCTGGGATATGGTAAGTCTATGAGCAAGGAAGCTCCATTTCAATGAGATGATGTACAGGTCGCTACACTTTGTCTAAGCCCCGAGGGAAAGATCAAATCTGTGATTTTCTTGAACGACTTGGAGTCATCAAGAGACCCTTGTACAAGGGTCCTGCATGTTGTATACATTGAGCTCTGGGAGCTCTGGGGGCTTACTGGAGCAACATACGACCACAAGGTGACTCACCCTCCCCTGGTGGTGCGCACTGGGACAGGATGATTCGCTCTCCTGTGGACAGGATGATTCACTCTCCTGTGGACAAGATGATTCACTCTCTTGTGGGACAAGATGATTCGCTCTCTTGTGGGACAGGATGATTCACTCTCCTGTGGATAGGATGATTCGCTCTCCTATGAACAAGATGATTCGCTCTCTTGTGGGACAAGATGATTCACTCTCTTGTGGGACAGGATGATTCACTCTCCTATGTAGCAGGATGATTAATTCTCCTGTGAGGTCTGGATGATGTGTTCTCCATGATGATTGTGTAGCAAGATGATTAATTCTCCTGTGAGGTTTGGATGATGTGTTCTCCATGACGATTGTGTAGCAGGATGATTAATTCTCCTGTGAGGTCTGGATGATGTGTTCGCCAAGACGATTGTGTAGTAGGATGATTAGTTCTCCTGTGAGGTCTGGATGATGTGTTCTCCCTAATGATTATGTAGCATGATGATTAGTTCATGATGTATTCTCCATGGCGATTGTGTAGCAGGATGATTAGTTCTTCTGTGAGGACAGGATTGATTAAGTTCTCCTGTCGAGGCATCCTACCCATGCATTCTGGGACTCGTAGTAGTATCGATGGACGCATCGCTATATCTACTGTACTCCCTATGCTAGGATGACCTTCATTGATCTGGGATCAATAATACTGGCCTGGGACCAGTGGTAGGAGTTGTACCCACTATCACATTGACTTTGGGTCAGTTGAGGACTGGTCTAGGACCAGTGGTACATACTCTGAGACTGACTTCGAGTCAGTAGAGTACTGGTCTGGGACCAGTGGTAGGAGTTGTACCTACTATGACACTGATTTCAGGTCAGTTGAGGACTGGTCTGGGACCAATGGTACACACTCTAAGACTGACTTCGGGTTAGTGGAGAATGGTATGACACATTCTCGATCAATTCTTCTTCTTCATGGTTCAGAATAGCGAAGTTGAGCAAAGCAGAACCAGTAGAGATGAGCAGAGCTGAGCAGAGCAGAGCAAAGCCAGCAAAGATGAGCAAAGCAGAGCCAGCAGAGCTGAGCTGAGCCAGTAGAGCTTAGCAGAGTTTAGTAGAGCTAGCAAAGCTGAGCAAAGCAGTGCAGGGCACTAATAGCAGAGATAGTACAGTTGGACATATGGATCAGCAGATGGAGTTCTCCCTAGTTGAGAGGGAGTGTTAAAATTGGAAACTAGGGCCAAACTCCATGTGGGTCATATTATTTATGGCAACTGATATTTTTATTGGATCCCTCTCATTGAGAGATGTAGGATTGATCTAAAGATCATTAGATTCCGATAAGTATTTATGAAGTTATGAATTTATTTATGTTATGGACAAACTGTTAAGTCAACCAGCAACTTATGTAGGCTCAGAAGCCCAACAGTCATGTCTATTAAACCTCTACATTTTGGTATAAATAGAACAGGACTTCAAGTCATTTCTACACACACTTGGACCTCTTCCTCTCTCTGCTTGTCCTTACGTTTTAGTAGGAGGAGAGATCCTAAGGAAAAGTCGAAAAAGCCAGAAAAGCTGGAAAAGTCGAAACTGCCAGAAAAGTAGGAACTGTCGGAAAAGCCGAAAAATTCGGAACCGCCGGAACAGCTGGAAAAGCCAGAAAAGTCGGAACTGTCGGAAAAGCAGGAACTGCAGGAAAAGCTGAAACTGCCGGAAAAGTCGGAATAGCTGGAAAAGTCGGAACTGCCAGAAAAGTCGAAAAAGCCAGAACTATCGGAAAATCCGGAACTGCCGGAGAAGCCGGAAACGCCGGAAAAGCCGAAAATACCAGAAAAGCCAGAAAAGCCAAAAAAGTCGGAAAAGTAGGAACTGTTGGAACTGCCGGAACTGTCGGAAAAGTCGAAACTGCCGAAAAAGCTAGAAACACCAGAAAAGTCAGAAATACTGAAAAAGACGAAAAAGCCGGAAATGCCGGAAATGCCAGAACTGTCGGAACTGCTAAAACATCCGGAACTACCGGGAACTGCCGAAACAGCAGAGCCTCTATCTCCAAAGGAAGGCAGCATGATGTATGAGATCATGGGTGACATAATGATGCATGATGATATGAGCATGGGCAGCATAATGATGAATGAGAACATGAGCATGGGCAGCTTGATGATGAATAAGACCATGGAAGATGCAACATGATGAGCAGCATGAAGATGAGAGCAGCTCAGTCATCAAGGTTCAACACATGTGATAGTATAGCAAGGTGTCACACGGTAATGTGCAGCAAATAGACGAGATGCAGCACTATGATAGGTGAACGAGTCACCTTAGAGAATCAGTTGAAGCAATATGTCTTCAACTAATCTCATGCTGATATCAAAAGTCAAAGTGATTGACTTCTATTGTAAATGTATTATCTCTCTCACTTTCTCTGCTGAACTTTGAAGAACATAAAAGAAGAATTAATCAAGGGTTTCCCCACATTGGGGTTTGTCCCTAGCTAGCACCACATCTTGTGTCCTCTTGTCTTGGCTTGTCTTCTGCGATTTATATTTATCTTCTATCTGCAGTTTACTTTATGCTGATGTGATTGCTAATGTGGAAAAGAAATTGAAATAAATTTCTCTAGCATAGAAAATACCTAAAATTAACAAAGGTCAACTTATGGGTGGCATAACCTTTGCATACAGACTTCAATTGAGGTGATTATTGCATTGTCAAAAAAGTATATATGTGTGGAATAGGGAAAAAATGTGTGGCACTAATTAAAAAAACAATTTTTTACCCCCAAAAAATGTCTTTGATGCCTCAAAATGCTCCCGAAATATTTCAGACCTCGATCTACCAACTGGGTCTCGCTAGTAAAAATGGTCTTGTGAATTGATTCCTCCACTTTTTCCATTTTGAAAGCATCAATAAGGATGAAAAAAAATATAACGACCCAATCCATATCACACCTCCCCATTTTTGGAGAATTTTGGTCCCCAAAAGCTTCTACTGATTAGGAAATTTTTCCTCCACCTTCTCTTAGGTGTGTCATTTAACTTTTCCTAGAAATTATTCTTTCAACCCAATTTTCTGAAGGTCGTGATGCTCCTGTCTTGTAATATTGGACCAATTCTGTCAAACTATATATTCTATTAATTTTACATGAGTATCTAGTTTCAAATCCTCTACTAAAGGTATGACTTATTCCTCTTCTTGATCTAATATGGAAGGCTCATATACTTTTAGACTCTCTACATTCATGACTGAGTAAATGTGCATGTATCGAGGTAGATTGAGACTATAGACATTATATCCCACCTTTTCTAGTATCTCAAAGGAACCATATTACTGAGCCTTGAATTTCTTACTAGAACCCTCTAGCCTCTACTTGTTCAAATATAACTATATTTTGTCCCCCACCTTAAACGGCTTCTCTCTTTTGTGTTGGTCATGCCTGGCCTCATATTTTTCCTATCACTTTTGGAGTGTTTCATGTACCTGTATATGGATGTACACGATCTTCTAAATAAAAAAATATCCCCTTAAGGTATCCCCTGCAAGATCCTCCCTCACTCCTCATTCCTTCCCATATGCAATATCCAAAGTATAAGGTGGCAAATATCTAAAACAAGTTTCAAATCAGGACTTACCAATAGAAGTGTGGATTGATTTGTTATAAGAGTGATATATATATACAAGATTTTCATCCCAAGTCTTTGGATGTTCCTGATTGTAGCCCCTCAAAAGTTGCACCAAAGTCATATTGACTACTTATTTCTGCCCATTTGTTTGTAGATGGAATTTTTTTGACCTCTTTAACTTCGTGTCCATCTTCTCCCACAATGTGGTCCAAAATGCACTGAGAAATATTGTGTCCCTATCTAAAGCGATGCTCCTTGGTATCCAAAAATGTAGGCAAACCTATCAAAAGAACAAGTTTGTGGCTTCTTTTCCATTTATGGTATTTTTACAAGGCATCAAAACACACATCTTGTTGAACCTACCGAATACCATGAACAGGTTGTCACGTCCCTTCCTATTTATCTGTAAACCTTCCATAGGGTCCATGGAAACTTTTTCCTATGGATGAGTGGGTACAAGTAAGGGATAATATAGACCATTTTTCATGTTACTAGGTTTGTTGGTACAACAAATCATGCATCCTCTTAGGAACCTAGCTACTTTCTCTTGCATCTTCGGCCAATACACATACCTTTACAATTTTTCCATAGTCCTCCCTACACCAAAGTGCCCTACAACATTGGAGGTGTGAGCCTCTTTAATCAACTACAATTACTCGCCTTTAGGAATACATAACTTATCCAACCTATAGAATAATATGTCATAGAGATGGTAGTCAACGATGTTGTCACCATCATGCACATGAATCTATCTCTGCAACTATTGAAACACCTCCTTGAAGTCCTCATCCTCCTAATATGCCTCTTTGAATGCATCATGGGTGAATCAATCCATGTGCATTATAGTTCCCAAAGATATGATCTTTGATGTGGGTGGCCTTAAAATGATGCCATCCAACTTGTTCATGTTGCCCTTCTTGTACTTGATCACTAAATGAAACTATTGTAAAAACCCCATCCACTTATAATGCCTAGCTTTTTGTAGCTTACATTGGGCCTATAGATACTATAGTGGATTGTGATCAATGTGGATTAATATCTCCTTTCCCATATTGTAGTGTTCCCACTTCTTCACAACTTTCACCAAAGCATAAAGCTATGTGTCTTAGGTAGGGTGGTTAAGGACCCCCCCATGAAATACTTTAGTATGGTAGCATACATACCTTCCTCCCTACATCAAAACTGCTCCCATAGCATACCCACTCGAATTCGTCTCCTCTTTAAAGGGTTGTTGCAAGTTAAACAATTCCAAAACTGGTGCTTGACTAATACTCTTCTTTAGCTCCTTGAAGGCACTCCATTGACCCTCTCCCCACTGGAATCTCTTGCCACTTATTGTTATGGTGTGGACCAGTGCTTCTACTACTAAGAATGAGGTTATTAAATTCCGCAGGTATTGTGTTGCCCCAATGAAACTCCTAAACTCATAAAAATTAACATACATTAGCCATTTCATAAGGACCTCCACCTTGGAAAGATCTATCTTCAACTCTCCTCCACCTATCACATACCCCATATACACCAAATATTGTTGTGAAAAATCACATTTCCTTATATTTGCTAGCAGGTAGTTCTTCATTAATGTCTCTAGCACTTGTATCAAATGTGAGATATGATCCTCCTAGGTAGCATTGTATACTAGTATATCATCCAAATAGATAATATGAAATGAATATATAAAAAGGTGCATTATGCCATTCATTAACCTCATAAATTTAGTTGGTGCATTGCATAGGCCAAATGGAATGACTAACCACTCATACAAACCTTGCTTATTTTGAAGGTAGTCTTCTAGGTATCTTCTTCTCTAACTTGAACTTAGTGATATCTAGACTTTAAGTCCAGTTTGGTGAAGTATTTCTTTTGTTGCAACTGATCTAGCAGATCATGTATTATAGGCAAGGGTACCTATTCTTGAGCATAATTTTTTTCAACACCTTGCAATCTATACATATTCGCCAAGGCCCATCCTTCTTTAGCATAATGATGAATTTTGACCTACATGGTGATGCACTCAATCAAATGACACCATGTTCTAGTAGTTGTTGCAATTGTTTCTTTACCTCACTTGCTTCTATAATAGACACCCTCTATAGCCTAATGTTTAGCAATGGGGAGTCCAATAATATCTAGATCCTGTGCTCCATTTCCCATTTGGGTGGTATCCCTTTAGGATCCTAGAACACATCCCTATATGCATGTAACAACTGATGAGCCTCATCATTGAGAAATTATATGGGCCTTAATTGGCCTTATTTCACCTCCTAGCTTAGTCAAACCAACTATTCTCACAACTTATTGCATACTTTTGATTATATTTTGTTTATGAAATGAGTTAGAGTTGGATATGTTGTTGTGTGGTCTAATGTGCATGAAATGTAGGAATAAAGGATAAAAGTAAGGAAAATGCAGGTAAAAAGGATAAAATCAAATAACTATGGAAAAGACCTTGGTAAAGACTCGAATTGGACAAGGGAGAGTAACTATAGGAGGTAAATCCTCCTCATTTACTACCCCTCCATTCGAATATTCCAACATCAATTTGGAGTGCACACAGCCATCACGTTGAAGACCAAAAGATAGTCGAGCAAGTGAAAGTGACACAAACCTTTTTTTCTTGGGTTAGGGGCCAAGCCTCCCTAATGGGAAGGAAGTCGTTAGAAACTTTAAATGTATAAATAGAGAGGCTTAGGACCTTAGTAGGATTCAGACTTATATTGTAAAACTCTGTTTTATTTCTGAGTTGCAAAGACTTGTGACAGTTTGCTCTGTAATCCATGGTTTCCACAATAAGAATGAGTTTTGTTTAAGCCAGCTCTGGGTTAACTTCGAGGGCTGAAGCCCTTAGGTTAGGGCCTGACCCAAGTAGCCACAACTCCTCTTTACTATACATTTATGCTAGCATAGAGTTTTGTTATGTTCATTTGTTTAAATAGATTCATGGTTTTTCATTGGTTATTTGCTGAAGTAGCTTTTTGGTTCTATTCATCTGCGTTGTGCTTCAGTTTACTTTCCTTTATGCCTTCTTTCAGTTCACAGGTTAGTTAAAGGAAAAATATCAATATCAAGTTGTGCGCAGCTATCTCGGCCTCATCTCCTCCCTCTGGGACCATGACTTGAGGAAGGGACCCTCCAGCAACCCCAAAAACACAGTTTTTGGTTCTCGCATAAGCTATGGAGTTTTTTGTTTAACACAGTTACTGGTTCACCATCACTAGTTTCCTCTATCATTTTCATTTGAAACCACCTCCAGCACGTTCCTCATCCATCGCTTCATCGTCGTCCGATCACCAAAAAAACTTCACAATCACCGTCCGACTTACTATTTTCTCCAACTACTTCCTTGCATGAAGTCCACCACTCACTTTATGAACTTTAAGTTCCCACTGTCGATCTGCCTCACTTGATACAACGCCCATCGCGTCACCTCCACACCTTTAGGTGCTTTAAACCCCCACCGTCAATCTGCCTTGCCTGATCTGATGGCTTTCGCTTCACTCAATCACCAACTAGCTTCGCTGATCTCCACCATTGATCAGCCCTGCCTGATCCAGCGGCTATCGCACGATATTGCATGGATTTCTATCTGATCGTTATTAGCCCGAGGGCACGCGATGAGAGTGGTTTCTTTATGCTACGTGTCGCCCAATTAGGCTAATCGCACAAAATTTTAGAAAACCACTTACAGCTTTGAGGGTGTGTGATAAACAGCTTACCACCCTCTAAACACGCTCTGTCATTTCCACACGTTTCTTGTGCGCGCGATCTAATATCCATCGTTCATCTACAGATTAATCATGTCCATCCATCTCTTGACTTAGCCTCTGTGATATAATCTCATCCGTCCATCTCCGGTTAACCCTGTTCATTCATCTATTCACTCAACCGCCGTGATATAATCTCCATCGTTCATCCTATTAGTTAACCCCATTCACTCATCTATCTACGTAACCTCCTGTGATCCAATCTCTGTCGTTCATTTGCCCTTCACCTGACTGATCCAATAGTTCTTATGCACTGTTGCTCCTTCACATCCTCCTTTCACTGATTTCGACCTCCAATTTATTTTTCCGCTTGAAACTTGATTTAGCCTAAGTTTCTTTGTTACACCTTAGTCTAGTTTTGATGCTCTTTACTTCTGCAACTTAGATCATTAGCATTAGGTTAGTGTGACTTAGCAATTCTGCTTAGCATAGTTGTTTAATTGGTTAGTTAGGTTATGGCGTAAGTTTAGCATTTCATGTTGTTTTCTTCATTACTGTAGTAGAGTAGCTCTATCTTAGAATAATTTTGCTCCCCTTCCATCAAATAATTAAGCTTCTTCTGACTCTATAGAAGTTTGTCTTGGAACCCCTGGCGTCTCTTGCCAGAAAAACAGTGACAACAGGCAGGATCTTCACTTCTACTTGTGCATATAGCACTGACACCTCCAAGTTTGTACGAACCCCGGGTTGATAAGTAAAGTTGGTAGCCCTGGGAGTTGCAGCATTATTGTTGCAATACCTAGGCTCATCAACAACCCATCTAGTTGTTGCTTTTGTTGCTTAGTACACCCCTCAAGGGATTCCTTTTCTCTAACTAACTCTTCTACAAACCGATTTTCTCTTGAAAATAGTAAAACATACTTCTTGCTAGAACTGATCAGTTTCTTGGCTTGGTTGGCACTTACCAACAAAATCTTTGACTTACCTTTGTGCACGTTGAAAGTGAATGATTTTCCATCCTTCACAAGGAAATATTATTTGGCTCTCTGCATGAAGATTGAATCTCGCATGTACATATAGGGACTTCCAAACACCACTCCACATACATCAAGGGGAACTACATCTAGTTTTACTTCATTAATAAAATCATCAATAATAGAAAATCTAATTTTGCATTATTTTGTTACCTTTATTTCAATGTCCTTATTTACCCATCCTAGTGGATATGGGCTTGGATGATCACGAACTTCCAATCTCAATTTGTTGACCAGCTCTATTGCAATGAGATTTGTCTATGATCCTAAGTCAAACAGAGCATCAATCTTGATCTCTTAACATGTATCTCTATATGGAAGCGCCTGGTCTTTTTGTTCTCTTCCTATTGTTGAAGGCTACTCAGATTCACCTCCTTCTACACTGTTGTAGAAGCAATCTTCTCATTCGTGTCCAAGTTGTTTTCAAATTGGTTTCTCGCATCGATGGCCATGACATTCTTCTTTGTATTATCTTTCTTTTTTTTCTTCGGGTTAAGCTATGGATGTAACTTTTAGTAGTTCTCCTCTATATGACTGTTGATGTTACAGTGGTACTGATTTTTTGGATCTTGCAATGGTGTATTTTGTCCATTGTATTTGTATATTTTCCCCCTTTCCACTTCTTCTTTCCCTCCTTAGAAGCATGTGTGTGCTCCTTCTACTTCGATCCACTTGATTTCCCTTTCTTTAGGTTTATGTCCTCCAAGTATTGTGCCTATACACAAGCCTCATCCACTCGTATGTGCTTGAATAACATAAATTGTTTCCATAGATGGATGTGTAGACCCCAAAAATACTTGAGGAGTACATATGCGTTCATTGGGGAGATATCTAATGGTGTACTCCTCTACACTTTTCCCTTGCTTCTTCCTGAAGTAGTGTCACCAGATCCACCGGTCCTCTACATACCCAATAGGGAAAAATTATGACTTTATGAGGGTTTTAAAGTCCTCCCACTTAGTAATTGGAGGATATCCCTCTGAACCCAAGGTCTCTATGTGGCTTTCCCACCTGGTCAAGGTATGGCCCTCTAATTTCAGTCACACAAATGAAATCTTGTGTTGTTCCTCTATGTGATGAACACTAAAATAAACTTCTAATTTTTGCAACCAATGATTTAGCTTTGGAGCATCGATCTCACCTTGATATGGTTTGATATCAACTTTTTCTTCCATTTTGAACAAAAGGATTGTTAATGGTTCATGGCACTCAAACATGATTTATCATTTTGGGTTCTTTCCTTGGCTCCTTCTTGGTTTCTTCTTAATCTCCTTGTATCCCCTCTAATCAGACCTCTGGATTATAACCCCCAACTTATCCAAATAGACTAAAATTATTGGTTAACGTTGCCATGAGTAGATTCACATTATGGTTTATATATGCAACTTTTGTTTCCAACCACAAAAACATCTCCTCTGTAAGATTAGGAGAGTTATTCATAGATTAGTTTTGCTTGCAGGTACTGAGTTGCATGTATGATTTCCTTGCTAGTTTTTCCATGCATGGAACATGCATGTGGTTTCTTGGTTATGATATGTCATTGGCATGGAGGATTTCCTGTATTTATGGCGGTTTTGTCTAGCCTTTACATTTCCTAGATAGTTATGGTGTTGTTGTTTCTTTCCTTTTGTTTTCTAGTTGGTTCTCATGTTCCTTATGGTTGTGAGGTTAGTTGCTAGTTCCTGGAGCCTTGGTTGGACAAACGCTCTGGAAACCCTGTAACAACTTGGTTTGAGTTAATATTCCTAGAAACTTGGTTCGAAAAACTCTTTAGATCCCTTGGTGAGTTGAGTTACTAGTCCTAGAAACCCTGGTTGGATAAACACTCTGGAGCCCAATAGTATTTGTGGGTTGAGATACTAGTCCTAGAAGCCTTGGTTGGAACAAACGCTATGGAGCCCTGGACAACTTGGGTAGAGGAAGATCTGGTGATGGTTAGTGAATTTCGGTCTTGAGGTGGAATCATTGGTTGAGGGTTGAGGTGGTTTGGCCTCTGGAAGCCCTGGTTTGGTTTGTTTGATTTGTTTCACGAGATCCCACATTAACACTTGGAATATGGCACGGGGGTGACTGGATGAAAGAGAGATTTGGTTAAGCCCAATCTATGGTCGAGTGGCACACAGAAGTCCATGACTTGGTTGGATTTCCATATGCTAATAAGAGGTCCGTCTCATTTGGTGTTTCGATGAGTAAATGTGCTTGTTATTATGTGGCTTGAATAGTTGTTTCATCATTGATATATCTCTAGTTATTTGTTTGTTTAGATAATTTTTTAATGATAATATTGATGTATGGCTCTCATCATGTTTTTATTAGTCGATGAAATAATAATGAATTAATTTCCTAATAGATAATAATGCAGCTATTGGGAGGAGATATAAATCCTCCTTAACCATTTTCATATAAGTACGAGATCCCTATGTTCATATGTGTTGTTATGACCTCTAGATTTCATGTTTATGATATGTTTGACGAAATACTTGTCATGGCTAGTAGGAGTCGGACCAAGTCCTTGATCAAGTGTTTGCATTAGTAAGCTTATCTCAGTGTTAATTATCTTTTTTACGAGTTTCATGAAGTTCTGGGCAGTGGCCTGAGTCCTAGCCTTGAAAAAGTGGCACGAAATATGGGGTCGTTGGCATAGAACTGCCTGAAAAGGCCATGGTTGCATGCATACCTTGTTGTGAGAGTGACTAGAGGGTCTCAGTTGCATGCATGTCTTGTCATGGGAGCAACTGGGATTCTAGAACAGAAAAACATCAAGTTATCTCAGGGGTTAGGCACGTGGAAGGGTTGGTTGTCTCCTTAATCATATCATAGTAACTCTTCATCACATGTTTACCCTGGTGGACTGTTTAGCTTGGGTAAATGTGGGAGGAGGGTGTTACAATGACTAGGGTTTTATAATTTTTGGCTTCAATGATTTAAATCCCATGTAAATATCCACAATATACCTAAAGAAACTTTCTTTGATACCAATATGATCTTTAGACTGCCATGGATATTCCACTGAAAAATTCATCACATCGTATCTAATAAAATTGTACTTAAAAAACCAAAATATACAATATGAGAGTTTATTTCTCTTTAGATTTATGGGTATTTAAATTTTTGTTTACTACATATTCATGTAAATTATAATTATGTAGAAAATAGAGAAAAAATAAATAAAAACTCACAAACCATAATTGATACAAGATATATTCTCGAAACCGTTTTTGGAGAAAAACCTAACTGGAATGTGAGGTTTCTCTGCTCACCTTCTCTGAATAGAAAATGGTTGTGAGTACAAATCCTCTCTATATTCTCTCTTCCTATCCCTCTCGACTAATGTACTGATTTATGGAACAAAATGCACTCGAAAATAATGGAACCCCTTTTCCTCCTAGTGTCGTGATTATAACACAGCCCGATATCCTACTAGTAGTTAGGTTTGACTCCTTCAAATTTTAACTAGAGTTACAATATGGAATCCTCTAGAGTCTTCTTTATCATTTTTTCCAAAGGGAAAAGACCCGTAATTTTATTCATCTTCAAAGAAGGAACAAAATTAAATTCTACATTTGTTTAACATGACTTATGAGATAAAGAGGAAAAACTAACAAAAATTACACATGAAGCTTTAAATTTAAGTGTGATAATAATTACTTAACTTTTATTTCTTGCCTCTCTTTGTACACTTTCTACCATCCCCCTGAGTTCAGGTCGGCTAGAACCATTGCTAGTTCACATGCTATTAACTTGGGCGGGGATTATTTTTCCAAGTCTAAGCTCTCAGAAACGTGATTTTTCTTTGTACCCCTTGTCCCATTTTCTTCATGTGCCTCATTTTCCTATTGTTCTTATGCCTAGATCTCTTGTGATTCAATGTCATTCTACATATGGGATACGGTACCATGTTGGACCTGTGCATCCACTTATGCTTTTTTTGGGTGGTTCTCCATGGTTTCTTCTTCTTATTCTTCTTAAAGGTGAGGATTAGAAGGCTTCTGTCCTTTTGATTTATGGGCCTGCCCCTTTTTATTTTTTGGAATTTTTTTGCCTATGAGCATGTGTTCTGCAAGTGTCTTATTTGGAAGCATATTCGTCATGTTAATGTATGTTCTCATAATATAATACTTGGGTGCACTAAACATTTTTATCTTTCAATTCATTATGGTCAACTAGACCTTTGTTGAGGTATATTTCTACATATATTATGGTGAAGGTAAATATACCTTTATCTATTATGTTGAGGTCCATATTTTTGAATTTTCCCAGTGTTTCTGATTCCCTCTAAGATCTTGTAATGCCAAAAGGGGTGATGAAGAGCCAAACTCTTCCCCAAAACTAGGGCCCATCATACAATACTTTCTCCAGATTTTCCTAAGTATCAAATTGGGCAATAAAAAACCTTTGGAACACAAATAGATCTCATAGTTGGGGGTCCAGGATGAAAATACCCATTGGTGTAAAGCATCAAATCTAGGTCATAGACCATTAAACCTACATATTATAGCCTTGGAATGGAGAGCAGAAAAAGGGGAGTTTACCTATGGAATATTAATCACGTGGTTGGTACTTGTTCCATTTGTTGTACAATGTATCATCTTGGTTTGTATTGAAGTTGATCTAACTGGTTTAAAGCCTTTCCTTGTGTTGCATACTTAAAAGAGGCAGATCTTCTAGAATTTCTAAGTCCTAAAGCTCCTCCATATATCCTCAGGTTCAAGATAATGGTAGAGTTCCCTGAGATGTGGTATTCCTTCATCTGGTAAGGATCCTAAAGCATCTTCCCTTCAAAATATAGGCACTAAGAATTTGTAGATATTCCCAATCTATTCTTGATGCATTGCTTCATATTTTCCACCAAGTCTGAATCCTCAATCCAAAATAGGGAGGACTTCCCATTAATATTTTTAATGAAGATCTGAAATATTTCCTAGTTCATCTCTTCATGTACTTTATCTAGTTTAAAAATGAGAATGATAGGGATATATCCTTGTGTAATAGTATCACATATTTATGCAACCAGTTGCATCTTCGTGGACCACATATCCAACAAGGCAGCGCATGCGAAAGAGCCCAGAGCTAAAGGAATGCGGTATTAGAACATCAACCCAGTTGGGCATGCCCGTTGTGAGCACCTTGAATATGCTAGACCCCTGTTGGTAAAATAATCTTTGGAACCAATGTTCAACATTTCTTCCATGGCTATAGTCTCACAATGAGCCTAGTCGTGGGTAATTTCCACAAGTCTAAGCCTTTTCTCGCCCTCAAAGACCATAAGAAATATACAATAGGGAATTAGTCATTCCTTAAAAGACTGAACCATGAACATCCAACATCCCTAAATATGGATAAAGATGAGCTTTTCATATTCATTCATTTTCCCACCTCCACTGCATGTCTCGAGCTCGTGACCAGTAGCAGCGCATGTCAAAAATTCGTAGAAGAACCAAATCCTAGTGCACTATGCAAACTCCATTTCACCAAGGTGTTGAGGGCCCTGAAATCGGGTCAACAACAAGGGGGATACCCACCCAGTCGGGAACCTGGTTGGCGGCTCCTTGCCCGTTTGGTGTAGCGGGTCCGACTGGGGATAACGGGACCAGCTTCCCGATCTAAGGGGTGTGTGTGTGTGTAGGGTTTGATTATGCTGTTTCTTTGAGAACTTTTGAGAGCTAATTTAAATCTAACTCATGATTTGACTATAAGCTGCTGAAATCTAATGAAAACAACATGTGCAAACTACGCTAACCCGGGGTATATCTTTTCCATCATGCGATCTAAAAAGATTTCATATAATAACTGGTAATGAAGATTATTCAGCTACTATAAGAATATAAACCATTTAAGATAAACCATTCTGCATAAGAAGTTAAACAGGACAGTTGTGGACTGCATATCGCATGATAAATCATTCATATGTCAAGCATGAACAAATGACTCCATCGTACAAAAGTGCCAAATGGTAACCACACATTTATACATTAACATATAAATAACATCAACTGTATATCACTCTAAGCAAATAAGTAGAAATTCATCAAGAGATAAAAGTACCATTTATGACTGATTTTTACTCACAAACTTCAAGCAATAATGATTTACTTCTACTTACTTCTAACACCTACTAAGAGTACAGAAATGCAACATCAGTAGCAAACATTAAGATGCAAATATCAATAAATCCGATCCTTCCATTCATCAAAACCTCCTCTGAGGTGCAGAAATGCATGTTCTGAGGACAAGTTTTTGACAAATTTCTGGACCCTTCTCCAATGCAATGAGAAGGGTTAAAATACTATGTCCTAATCCTAATAATAGTATTATTACAAAATTAAGGATTCGGTTTTCAAACGACCATCCTTTTTCTAATATAATTAAAACAAAAAGAAACAATATTCTAAATAAAGCTACTTGTGGACTTGGTCTTTGAAGTTGCATGTTTCTAACATAGGCTTGAGAAGAGTCGGCTGGCTAATTTCCGTTCTGAGCTGGGCTGCGAAAACGGCATCTATAAGAGCTGGCGCTACCTTCTCGGCTGCGTTCATGATACACTTTACCGTCATCCATTGGCTATGTGGTTTAACCAGGTACATCCAGTAACTTTCCCAATTCAGTCTAGCCAGTGCTTGGATAGCTTTCCCTTTTGCCTGTGCCTTTTGCCTCCATTTTGTCTCGAGTTGCAACTTGTTTGGTAGGTATCCCGGGGTGGTTTCTGAAATCAAATTGGCCCTATGTAAATTTTCATTTACACAGTCGATAAGAATACCTGCCTGTGTTGCTGCTGCCTCTGCTGCTTATTCTGGCTACGTGATGTGCTCGTCCCATTTATTAAAGAGCATTTCTTTATGATTTTCATTAATTCTAGGTGATCCTGATCTTTTTCCCTTCTCATCATCTTGCCAAGTCAGATACTCTGTCACTCTCTTGTCGTTCTGATCATATTCGCTTCGCAATTCCACCACCTAACTGGTGATTTTGTCGCTTAGCTCATAGAAGTGCCTCCACTGTGATATTTTATGCCCCAATTCTTCTTGTTGCTGCAGTAGTTGCTCGTTCAAGCCGATGGATTCTGAAATAAACTCTGCAAGCTTAGGTTCATCTCTGTGCATTTCTTGCTCCGCCTGCAGTTGTTTTTCTTTTTCTTCAAGACTCTTTTGGTAGCCTATTTGCATCTGTTGGAAGTCTTCTTGGAGCTTTTCGAGTTGTTTGGAGGCTTCATTGTTTGCGTTGGCTTGCTGTAACTGTTGTTGTAGCAGTTGTATGTGATTTTCTCGTTCCTTTAAGAGCTGCTGAACTTCAAAAGCCTTGTCAATGGTTGCAGAAGCATATACTCCTGCAATTTGAGACAGCTTCGTAAGATTTTCTGTAGGATTATTACTTGGGTCTTTCCACAAGACGTCTAAATGTTCAGCGTCTTGAGACAGTGCATTTTCGAGCTTTCTTTTATTTCTTTGTCTTCTCACAACTGCTTTGTGCTGGGGACTGTAGAACACATCTAGTGGGGGAATTTCTTCTACGTTAAGTAGAAGTTCTGAGGATGGAGTGATGGAGAGATCTTCTGCTTCTGTGGTAACGCTGACTATGGTTGGAGAAACTTCTTGCACCTCATGTGTATCGTTCACGGGTGTCTTTGGGACTTGCCCCTCGAGGTTGATTAATTCATTGAAGGACTCACACTCTTTATCTAGCTCTACTGTGACAAGAGGAGCTTCGATGACCGGAGGGGGAACATCTCTTGGTGGCGAGGTGATAACTTGTTGCTGAAACATTATACTGGACCGAGCTGTATCTTTGATTGCTTCTTCGTTAATTCTTTTGTCATGCACAGACTCTTCAGGATGTTCGGAACCTTCTCGCACGGTGTTGGACTTAGATTTGGAAGTGCTGGAGTTCTCGCTGAGACTGATACTCGGAGTTGGCTCTCTAGTAGGTATTCGTAGCCTTTCTAGTGGAATGCTGGCCAGCCTTCTATCTCTATATGATGTGAATTTTTGGAGTTCACCTGGAGATAGCCTTGACTGAGCTTCTCGCAAAATCTCTTTGAGTGAGCTCTTACCCTGAAAGAGATCGTCAAATAAATCTTTGTGTCCGGAGAACACTCTTATCTTGACGTTCGTAGTAAACTCTTGGGCAACTTTATTTGGGTCGAATGGCCTCATCGGGAACTTATATAATTGAAGGCACGTCACGTTTTCCACCTCATCAAAAGCATGTCCTACATCGAATAAAGAGAAGACCCCACAATTGACGGGAAATTGAGGCCAAATGGCCTTTTTCTTATCTTTTAATTCTTTGGTTAAGCCGCCTTCAGAGCAGGTTTGATAAGCGATTTCTCGAGCCAAAAGCTTGTCTGGGACATACAAGGGTAGGACATGTGGAGGTACAGTGCTTCCATAAACTCGAATGTAAGTAAACCATTCTTCCCCAAACCATCTTGCGATGGAGATGATGTCGGTCTCGGCTTCGGGAGAGCACCTTGGGGGGTCCTTACCATATATCATTCTATATATGGGCAATATAAGCCCATGGAAAATCTGGTAAAAATGAGGGGCAAACTGGGAATCCCACAAGACTTTGTGATAGACGTGAATAGGCAACGGGTCTTGGGTAGTCCATTTCCATCCCATAATGGGGAAATTAGATACAAGGCAAACAGAATCCATAACATAGGCAGCCAAATAGAAAGGAGGATAGACCCTTTGAGAAAAGGATCTTTTGGACCTGTAACTAACCACAGTCGTATATAGAGTATCGGAAAGAATTTTAGCCCAATCTACTAAATCGGCATTTGTGGCAGCGTTGATTAATGGCAGCCACTCAGATGAAAACTTGTTGATATCGGGCATACCAAACAACCTACACAGCATGGCTGCAGCAAAACAATATGGAGAAGTAAGGGAACCAGTGTTGTACATACCTTTCTTATCCTTCTTTAACGGTTCGTCTCTTCTAGACCATTCTTTAGTGGTGTCCGATAGATCTGGGTTCTCCATTGCGAACTTCCTAAGAAATTCTGCATTATAGGTCGCTTGCGGTTCGGGCAGATGGTACATTAGCTTCAGATCTTGGGCGGCGAAAGATCCCACGATCCCATGTCCCTGAATCTTGAATTGTCTGTTGCTTAATTCTGCATCATCCAGAATCCACTTGACCATATCTGTGTATGGTAGAATCTTAGGTCTTGCCGCTATTCTGTGAAGGAATGAACATGCTAGGTCTTCTAGGGTTGCTTCAGAGGAGCTTGGTGCACCTACAACGGCAGTCACTTTCATTATTCTCGGCTTCTCCTCTTCTAATAGCCTGTACATGCCTTCCCATGTGGAGATTCCTGCATCTCGGTTGCAGGCTGTATCTGTGTATAGGGGCGCCATCTCCTTGGTCTTCTCTCTTGCTTCGGAGCTCTGAGCCTTGTTCTTCTTTCCCATTTTTACTTTGTGTTTCTTTCTGAGTCGTCTTTGCACTTTGTTCCTGCAGATTACAAGTGAAATGGAATGTCTGATCAGAAAGGTGATGGGAGAGTTTTAAATGCAAGAGATAAATCAATTACGCCACCTTATGTGAAGCAAATATCCAACAAGGCACGCGTCTTTAATCCTCTTAATGACTGACAACCAATTTACTTACTAACATTAAAAGCGCATGATTTTAGGTCAGGCAATGGTAAGTGGCTTTTCCTTTGAAAGGCGCGCCCGAAGGATTCGTACTAAGGTGATTTTATGATTTGCTGACGTACCCTCGCATGTCGCACGATCGCAACATCGCAGATCGCAAAACCTAGTGTTTGCCAAATCTCGTCTGGCTTGTTTATGCGATATGCGATCTAGCGATCGCAATATCGCAGATCGGCGAATTTCTTGGCTTTTCGTTATGGACATCAGTATGATGTGATGCGATGTCATTATTAATCATGAGGGTGGCGCGTATTTTGATTTTTTAGAAGAGTAACGGGGATGTTTCCTATCTTTTTGCATACGCGACTTTAAAAGACCTATCGTCTTCCATAGAAAAATATCTAAGATGCCTTTTCTAAATTATGATTTGTAAAAGAAAGTCTAGCTTTTCTTAAAAAAATTATCTAAGGGTCCCCATTCATTCGGTATCATGATTTGATACTAAATGAAAAAAGGGGGGGGTTGTTGCTGGCCACAACAATTGGCGATTCACTTGGGAGAACCAGTTATCTCTACTATTTCTATTGACACTTTTAAAAACTTCTGAAAAATTTAAAAATTTTGAACTTTATTATAAAAAGATAAGACAAATTAGACTTCAAACTGCCTATGATGTTTCGTTTCAAACTCTTTCCGTTTCAATTATTTGTACACCCAGTTCGCCTTTGCATCTAAATCAGTTGTTACTTGGTCTTTGTAAAACATAAAATAAAGCCTTCTCTGTTTATCAGTCCTTTAGTATGCTCCTTAGTCGCAGGTAGAGCCTCTGCTGCCAGCAGGCGTCCATAGCCTCGACAGGGTTACCTTTTTAACCAACAATGATCCTTTATCCTGCTTGAGGTTATTCGCAACATTCCAGAGAAAAATCCTTTTTTAGACATTTTTGCTTTTTTTTTTTTTTAATTCTCTAAAGAACAATGTCTTGGTTTGGTGGCCAAATTATGACACAGTCATTCACTTGATTTACACTTTTGCTGAACAAGCCGGCTCGTGATGAGACCTCTTGTCTTTTGATTGCAACAATCTTAAGTCGTTGCCCTGTTTTGATAGACAGTATTGGCAAAGTCAGCAAGTTATAATAACTGTGATCATGATAAGCCGGCTCGTGATGAGACCTCTTATTCTTTGAGATATAGTGTTTTTCTTGGGTTGTTTCTCTGAATGTTGTAATTTCCTTTTAGCAGGGAGGAAGTCATTGTTTTTCCTTAAGAAAGTTCTGGACGACAATGATAGGGCAATAAAGGCTGTTTTGACAGAGAACACTTATCTTAAAATTGATACCTTTCATTGTGCTGACTTAAAACAAATCCTATACTGAGATAGCTTTCTTTAAAATTTTGGAGTTTGAAACTATCATCATATATGGGTTGAAGTTATAATGATAATAAAGATCAAATTTTCTTAAAAGATTCGCTGTTGATAGTAGCAGAAGTTCCAAATTTTAAACAGAGACAAGGTATCTTCAGTAAATGTCAAATGTCATTGAACCAGAACAAACATTATTATGGAGGAAATTAAAAAGGAATGATAGGCAAATATTTTCTGAGGTTATGAAGAGAATATGTATAGCTTTGCCTATCAGTTATTAAAAACAAAAACCTAACTAAACTACTCCTACTCCTACTCCTATTCTAACCATATACAGGAAATAACTATGTGAAATGATATTTCCAATGGAACCATCTATTCATTTTTATCCCTAGCCGAATGAATCTTCCAAGCATTAATAAAAAGAATCGAATTTTTCTTGGATCGTACTTGTTGGCTAAGAAATAAAAACACAGAACCTCAATTGGAATTCTGGCTTATTTTCTTTTCTTATGCAAAGTTGTTTCCAACTGGGTACCTATTGGATCATAAAAATCAGAATGAATTTCAGTTGTGAATTGATGATGTCGCAATAGGAAGGATAGCAAGTCAAATTGTGGACAAGATTTTTTGATTTCAATGACTTGTAACCTTTTTTCTGTTAATTTCGAGTTTTTTGTGATTTTGTTTGAGAAGAAAATTCTCATATGTAAGTCGCTAAAACATAATCTATCAAAAGTTTGAAGATTTGAAAAGAAATCCGATTTTGTACATAATGAGTTTGAGTGAGAAAGGAATGATTGGGAATTTATACAAATAGTGTTACAGCACGACTGGGCTTTACTTGTAACATCTTGCTTTTCACAAAAACTGGCCAGGCTTTGTGAATAGGGAACTAGGTCATGATTACAAACAGGGATGGAGCTTTCCTCATGATACGAATCATAGATCGGGGTATTACCTGGGATAGTAAAATCATTTAAGTGATCTTCTACTTCGAGATGAGGGTGGACTGACATGATTTCTGTTTTAAGATGTCCTTTATCCTCTGACCCTAGTTGAGTTATCTGAGAAAACTCAACAACATTATCATCGTCAAAGTAATTATCACAAAAGACTCTACAGATTTCCCTAGGTTCCTCCTTTTCATTGTATGTTTTCTGACAAGGGAGTTCAGGCAATCCCTTTTTATCCTTGATCGAAAGTTGTGTTAATGCAATCTCTTTAACTTGAAAACCTAATGATGAGTCATCTAAATAACCCTCTGTAGTTTTTGAGATATCTTGAATATTAAGAGGGGAAAGGTTGTCATCACTAAAAACATCAGGATAAAGAGAAAAATGTAAATCTGGAACAATGCATTTAAAAACATCATAAAAGAAACTTTGTTCATCAGATCCATCACAAATGTTGGGCTTTAGATCATACCTTTTTGCACTGATACTTTTTGAAAGAGAAACATTTGATTGATCTAACCTTGGCATCTGCATTTGTTGACTTGAAATGATATTGTCAGAGTCATCTTCTGTTTCCAAGGTAATTTTGCTTTTAGCATCTTCATCTCTCTTTTCTGGTAGTAGAGCATGCATGACTCCCAGGCTTTGTAGATTTTCTTCATTATGGATGCTTTGTGTATTTAACTTGGAATGATCATTCATATTAGAAGAAAAGCTAACAACGGTAGAATTAATTTTTGATTGGTCAGACACAGGAGGTGGGAAATACTCATCGTAATCTGAAGATTCTTCGTCTGTGAGCTCATTTTCGAGATCATACTGTAGGCATTTAAGATGAAATCGCATATTGAAATCCCTTACGGGTTCATCTTGTTCTCTAAGATAATCAATTTCATCATATACCTGGTCGTAATCATAACAATCAAATTCCAAGATGAACATCTTAACGAACTGGTCCCAGCTGTGAATTGATGCAACTGGGAGGGTTCTGCACCATTTTGTAGCTTCTGCTGTGAAGGTAAGAGTAAAAATCCTGCACAAAACGCCTTCATCAATTTTCTGAGTATCAGAAGTTGAAACCTTTTGTATGAACTGAAGGGCGTGATTGAATGCGGAAGAGTTTTTCTTACCATTGAACTTTACCTGAGACAATAGCCTTACCACGTCCGGTGGAATGTTGGAAGAGGTATGAACATAGATGCAACTCCAAATAGGAATTTCATGAGTAGTCATCCTGTTTCAAGATTTATAATTCGAAAAACATTCCAACAGGTATTATGCTCAGGCCCTCCTTCTAGCGCCAAATATGTTGAGGGCCCTGAAATCGGGTCAACAACAAGGGGGATACCCACCCGGTCAGGAACCTGGTTGGGGGCTCCTTGCCCGTTTAGTGTAGCGGGTCCGACTGGGGATAACGGGACCAGCTTCCCGATCTAAGGGGTGTGTGTGTGTGTAGGGTTTGATTATGATGTTTCTTTGAGAACTTTTGAGATCTAATTTAAATCTAACTCATGATTTGACTATAAGCTGCTGAAATCTAATGAAAACAAATGTGCAATCTACGCTAACCCGGGGTATATCTTTTCCATCATGCGATCTAAAAAGATTTCATATAATAACTGGTAATGAAGATTATTCAGCTACTATAAGAATATAAACCATTTAAGATAAACCATTCTGCATAAGAAGTTAAACAGGACAGTTGTGGACTGCATATCGCATGATAAATCATTCATATGTCAAGCATGAACAAATGACTCCATCGTACAAAAGTGCCAAATGGTAACCACACATTTATACATTAACATATAAATAACATCAACTGTATATCACTCTAAGCAAATAAGTAGAAATTCATCAAGAGATAAAAGTACCATTTATGACTGATTTTTACTCACAAACTTCAAGCAATAATGATTTACTTCTACTTACTTCTAACACCTACTAAGAGTACAGAAATGCAACATCAGTAGCAAACATTAATATGCAAATATCAATAAATCTGATCCTTCCATTCATCAAAACCTCCTCTGAGGTGCAGAAATGCATGTTCTGAGGACAAGTTTTTGACAAATTTCTGGACCCTTCTCCAATGCAATGAGAAGGGTTAAAATACTATGTCCTAATCCTAATAATAGTATTATTACAAAATTAAGGATTCGGTTTTCAAACGACCGTCCTTTTTCTAATATAACTAAAACAAAAAGAAACAACATTCTAAATAAAGCTACTTGTGGACTTGGTCTTTGAAGTTGCATGTTTCTAACATAGGCTTGAGAAGAGTCGGCTGGCTAATTTCTGTTCTGAGCTGGGCTGCGAAAACGGCATCTATAAGAGTTGGAGCTACCTTCTCAGCTGCGTTCATGATACACTTTACCGTCATCCATTGGCTATGTGGTTTAACCAGGTACATCCAGTAACTTTCCCAATTCAGTCTAGCCAGTGCTTGGATAGCTTTCCCTTTTTCCTGTGCCTTTTGCCTCCATTCTGTCTCCAGTTGCAACTTGTTTGGTAGGTATCCCGGGGTGGTTTTTGAAATCAAATTGGCCCTGTGTAAATTTTCATTTACACAGTCGATAAGAATACCTGCCTGTGTCGCTGCTGCCTCTGCTGCTTGTTCTGCCTGCGTGATCTGCTCGTCCCATTTATTAAAGAGCATTTCTTTATGATTTTCATTAATTCTAGGTGCTCCTGCTCTTTTTCCCTTCTCATCATCTTGCCAAGTCAGATACTTTGTCACTCTCTTGTCGTTCTGATCATATTCGCTTCGCAATTCCACCACCTGACTAGTGATTTTGTCGCTTAGCTCAAAGAAGTGCCTCCACTGTGATATTTTATGCCCCAATTCTTCTTGTTGCTGCAGTAGTTGCTCGTTCAAGCCGATGGATTCTGAAATAAACTCTGCAAGCTTAGGTTCATCTCTGTGCATTTCATGCTCCTCCTGCAGTTGTTTTTCTTTTTCTTCAAGACTCTTTTGGTAGCCTATTTGCATCTGTTGGAAGTCTTCTTGGAGCTTTTCGAGCTGTCTGGAGGCTTCATTGTTTGCATTGGCTTGCTGTAACTGTTGTTGTAGCAGTTGTATGTGATTTTCTCGTTCCTTTAAGAGCTGCTGAACTTCAGAGGCCTTGTCAATGGTTGCAGAAGCATACGCTCCTGCAATTTGAGACAGCTTCGTAAGATTTTCTGTAGGATTATTACTTGGGTCTTTCCACAAGACGTCTAAATGTTCAACGTCTTGAGACAGTGCATTTTCGAGCTTTCTTTTCTTTCTTTGTCTTCTCACAACTGCTTTGTGCTGGGGACTGTAGAACACATCTAGTGGGGGAATTTCTTCTACGTTAAGTAGAAGTTCTGAGGATGGAGTGATGGAGAGATCTTCTGCTTCTGTGGTAACGCTGACTATGGTTGGAGCAACTTCTTGCACCTCCTGTGTATCGTTCACGGGCGTCTTTGGGACTTGCCCCTCGAGGTTGATTAATTCATTGAAGGACTCCCACTCTTTATCTAGCTCTGCTGTGACAAGAGGAGCTTCGATGACCGGAGGGGGAACATCTCTTGGTGGCGAGGTGATAACTTGTTGCTGAAACATTATACTGGACCGAGCTGTATCTTTGACTGCTTCTTCGTTAATTCTTTTGTCATGCACAGACTCTTCAGGATGTTCAGAACCTTCTCGCGCGGCGTTGGACTTAGATTTGGAAGTGCTGGAGTTCTCGTTGAGACTGATACTCGGAGTTGGCTCTCTAGTAGGTATTCGTAGCCTTTCTAGTGGAATGCTGGCCAGCCTTCTATCTATATATGATGTGAATTTCTGGAGTTCACCTGGAGATAGCCTTGACTGAGCTTCTCGCAAAATCTCTTTGAGTGATCTCTTACCCTGAAAGAGATCGTCAAATAAATCTTTGTGTCCGGAGAACACCCTTATCTTGACGTTCGTAGTAAACTCTTGGGCAACTTTATTTGGGTCGAATGGCCTCATCGGGAACTTATATAATTGAAGGCACGTCACGTTTTCCACCTCATCAAAAGCGTGTCCTACATCGAATAAAGAGAAGACCCCACAATTGATGGGAAATTGAGGCCAAATGGCCTTTTTCTTATCTTTTAATTCTTTGGTTAAGCCGCCTTCAGAGCAGGTTTGATAAGCGATTTCTCGAGCCAAAAGCTTGTCTGGGACATACAAGGGTAGGACATGTGGAGGTACAGTGCTTCCATAAACTCGAATGTAAGTAAACCATTCTTCCCCAAACCATCTTGCGATGGAGATGATGTCGGTCTCGGCTTCGGGAGAGCACCTTGGGGGGTCCTTACCATATATCATTCTATATATGGGCAATATAAGCCCATGGAAAATCTGGTAAAAATGAGGGGCAAACTGGGAATCCCACAAGACTTTGTGATAGAAGTGAATAGGCAACGGGTCTTGGGTAGTCCATTTCCATCCCATAATGGGGAAATTAGATACAAGGCAAACAGAATCCATAACATAGGCAGCCAAATAGAAAGGAAGATAGACCCTTTGAGAAAAGGATCTTTTGGACCTGTAACTAACCACAGCCGTATATAGAGTATCAGAAAGAATTTTAGCCCAATCTACTAAATCGGCATTTGTGGCAGCGTCGATTAATGGCAGCCACTCAAATGAAAACTTGTTGATATCGGGCATACCAAACAACCTACACAGCATGGCTGCAGCAAAACAATATGGAGAAGTAAGGGAACCAGTGCTGTACATACCTTTATTATCCTTCTTTAACGGTTCGTCTCTTCTAGACCATTCTTTAGTGGTGTCCGATAGATCTGGGTTCTCCATTGCGAACTTCCTAAGAAATTCTGCATTATAGGTCGCTTGCGGTTCGGGCAGATGGTACATTAGCTTCAGATCTTGGGCGGCGAAAGATCCCACGATCCCATGTCCCTGAATCTTGAATTGTATGTTGCTTAATTCTGCATCATCCAGAATCCACTTGACCATATCTGTGTATGGTAGAATCTTAGGTCTTGCCGCTATTCTGTGAAGGAATGAACATGCTAGGTCTTCTAGGGTTGCTTCAGAGGAGCGTGGTGCACCTGCAACAGCAATCACTTTCATTATTCTCGGCTTCTCCTCTTCTAATAGCCTGTACATGCCTTCCCATGTGGAGATTCCTGCATCTCGGTTGCAGGCTGTATCTGTGTATAGGGGCGCCATCTCCTTGGTCTTCTCTCTTGATTCGGAGCTCTGAGCCTTGTTCTTCTTTCCCATTTTTACTTTGTGTTTCTTTCTGAGTCGTCTTTGCACTTTGTTCCTGCAGATTACAAGTGAAATGGAATGTCCGATCAGAAAGGTGATGGGAGAGTTTTAAATGCAAGAGATAAATCAATTACGCCACCTTACGTGAAGCAAATATCCAACAAGGCACGCGTCTTTAATCCTCTTAATGACTGACAACCAATTTACTTACTAACATTAAAAGCGCATGATTTCAGGTCAGGCAATGGTAAGTGGCTTTTCCTTTGAAAGGCGCGCCCGAAGGATTCTTACTAAGGTGATTTTATGATTTGCTGACGTACCCTCGCATGTCGCACGATCGCAACATCGCAGATCGCAAAACCTAGTGTTTGCCAAATCTCGTCTGGCTTGTTTATGCGATATGCGATCTAGCGATCGCAATATCGCAGATCGGCGAATTTCTTGGCTTTTCGTTATGGACATCAGTATGGTGTGATGCGATGTCGTTATTAATCATGAGGGTGGCGCGTATTTTGATTTTTTAGAAGAGTAACGGGGATGTTTCCTATCTTTTTGCATACGCGACTTTAAAAGACCTATCGTCTTCCATAGAAAAATATCTAAGATGCCTTTTCTAAATTATGATTTGTAACTTCAAAAAAGAAAGTCTAACTTTTCTTAAAAATTTTATCTAAGGGTCCCCATTCATTTGGTATCATGATTTGATACTAAATGAAAAAGGGGGGGGGGGGGTGTTGTTGCTGGCCACAACACAAGGTTAGCACTCATTTATAATATTATGGAGGCTCAAATGTCACAACCAAGTATTCTTCATCATAATCATGTGGCTATCGCCTTTTCCATGAGTAATGGGGCTTATGTGGAATCCTCTTGAATTATGGTGGTCAAAACAAGAAGGTCAAATTTCAGGTGGCATAAATTGTGCATACATACTCTGACTAAGGCAATTTTTACATCGTCGGAAAGGTCTCTATGGGTAAAATAGGAAAAAAAAAGTCGTGGCGATAAAGAAATAAATTCTTTCCTTGAAAAAACATTATATACCTCAAAATGCACTTGAAATGTTTCAAACCCAATCTGTCCAACTAGGTCCCACTGGAAAAAATGGTCATATTAGCTAATTCCTCCACTTTTCCACTTTGAAAGCATTGAGATGGATGAAAAACAATAAAATGACCCAATTTAGATTTTCACCAAGCATTGGAAATTAATACTCTACCAATTCCTTTCCCTCAAGGAGTACTGATGTAGGAGCATCTAGCTAAGGGCATCATGACCGGGTGTGGGTCTCAGCCAAGGAGGACAGGTTCAAAGTCTTTTAATTTCATTTACGTTTAATGAATAAAACAATGTCTAGAAACTAGTTTATTTTATTATTATTAGTTAAGGAATATTAGGAACAGTGCAGTTAGGATAGTATCATAACAGTTACATTGTTTTGTCATTTTATTAGTCCGTCTTACAGATGTCTGTTCATAAACAAAAGTATAATATTGTAACTCCTACAGTGCAAGAAAACCCAGCATGATCATCGACTATGTAACTACAAAGAGTAACTATATGGTAACCGAGAACAGTTTAAGTAACTGTTTAAAAACAACATAAAAATCAATGTAATATAATCATGGAGGGGTTCAATACATGAGAACATAAATACAATACAGAGAGTAATTTCTTTCATCCAAAATATTTGAGTCCATCTGTAACAGCTTGTTGTAATATTTACTTACTTTTTTCCTTAATCATTTAGCAAACAAAAACTCAGCAAATATTGTGCATTTCTATCTGTTACATTTTATTTCCTTCCTAAAGAACAGAAAGCGAATAGACAAACTGGACAAGCATTCCCAGTACGAAGACTGGCAACAAACATACGGAGTTCCACGAACGAAATCCAATCATATTACAGGCAGTTGAAAAAGAATGAGAATGCAAATGCTTATCAACGACCCCAGGCCAAAGGTAAACGAAATGTAACCAAAAATTCCTGTTAATTCCTTTTCATTATCAACAAAAAAATACTTGTATACATTCAACTGTCCAGGGATACCCATTCAAATGGTGGAAAGAACATTACGAACCAGCAGAACCCTAAGGGTGAGGGTTTGGTCGGCCACCGCCCAAAAGGTGGTTTATAGTTACAAATTGCCAGAATACAAATGAGGGTTTTTGTACAAGACTGAACTAGGTCGCTTAACGACAACAAGAAAAATCGAGTGGAAGAGAACTGGGACTCTGCCTAGCAAACTGACAAAGACCACCTAACAAAAACAAATTGACAATAGTAGCAGAGCCTACCAGAGCAAAGCCCATAGCAATCTCATCGACCACGCCAGTGAACGAACCCCACCTGCACAAGCAAACCAAGGTAGCACTGTTAGCCATATGCAAACAGAGTAAAGGCAAGAAAGGACCTAAGAAGGAGAAACTGAATGCACAGTTAATAAAGTTTCTTTACCTAGAGAGTAGTCGTGTGGGAAGAGTGAAACCCCACTGAGCCACAGCCAACGGTGAACCTCTGAGACCAAGGAGCAGACCTCGTTAGAACCAGAGGAAAATGAAGAGGGTAAGCAAATCATGGAGGAATAGCTTACCTGAAAAAAGCTACGAAACTGAGGAGGAGGCCACCACGACTGTGACCTGTAGAACGTAGAACAGGCAACCATTAAGCAAAGGTAACAACCAGAAGAACTATAACAAAATGAAAATAGTGGAGCAGGGACAAGTTTAGTAACCGAGTAGACAGAAACTGTAGCAATTCTCTTACACGGATGAGAAGGACCTTCATACTGCGCTCAAGTAACCGAGTAAAGAAGTCACCAGAACAAATGGAGGTGTCACACCAACAAACATCATAACCCATAGTTGGGCGCACACAGAGCCTGTTACCAAACCCTCACTACCAGTCCAAACCCTCGGCGCAGCGAAAACACAAGTGTAAAATGGAGAAATGACGAAGAACAAAGGGTTTTTGCGTTAACCAAGAGCGGGAAAACAGTAACCAAGGCAGGTACACATCAATGAATTCCAACATAAATGCCATACAGCGCATATCTAGAACAATCCTATGATTAGTGCCTAATCAAATATATTAAGCCTCAAATCATTCACTAATCATTCAACCAACGATTAAAGCATTGTTATATCATTGTAAAACTTAATAAAGTGAAGTTGTAGGCTGGTCCCATCATAGTGGTATTAGAGCAGGATTTAGAGTTTTTCCAAGAGATGGAAGTTGGAAGACGAGGACGTGGAAGGGGTGCTCGGAGAGCAGCAGATGAAGGATTGCGAGAGGAAATCAAGATCCTTACTGCCCGTTTAGAGGCAGTTGAAGCAGGAAGGAGAAGGGATCTAGAGGTAGGAGATGACAGCGATGAAGAAGCTGTAGTGACAACAAATGGATCTGAGGAAGAAGGACTGGAAATGAGAATGTTGAGGTCGATCCTATTGGCAAGTAGCAAGCCTAAACCAGAAATTCCAAATTATGACCACAACTTGTCCACAGAAGTTCTGTTGGACTGGATTAGCGAACTAGATAAATATTTCAAGTGTGAAGAGGTCAGTGAAGATCGAAGAGTTAAGTTCAATGCAACAAAGCTGAAGGGACACGCAACCCTGTGGTGGGATAGTATCCAAACAGAGAGAAGGAGGATGCACAAGTTGCTAATAAAGAAATGGTCAAGGATGGTGGCCAAGTTGAAAGGCAGATTTCTGCCCAAGGATTACTAGATTACACTGCATCGGCAAGTGCATAATTTGAAATAGAAAGGGGTGACAGTAAGAGAGTACATTGAAGAATTATACCGGGAAATTTAAGGGTTGGTTATATAGAGGACACCCCGGAGAAAATAGCAAGGTATGTAAATGGTTTGAGATTAGAAATATTAGATGAAATCAACATTCTTTCCCTGAAAAACATAGAAGAAGCATACCAGAGTGCTATGAAGGCATAGGAGAAGATCACCAGAAAACAAAATGCTAGGAGAGGACGGGGAACCGGCAGAGGAAGAGGATAGTCTTATGGTAGAGGGCGAACTGCCAGCAATAGTGAAGAAGGCAGCAGTTCCAAAACTTCTGGGACAACAGAAAAAGGTGACAACACTAGAGGTGGTAGGCCATATCAGCGAGGAAGAGGAAGTGGCTGAGGTAGAGGAGCTAACTATCAGTGCTACAGGTGCCATAAGTGGGGGCATAGATCTTTTGAGTGTCCTAAAGTGAAATAAGCTGGACAGAGAGGTGTGTATGTCACACAACCAGAGGAAGCAGAGGCACCTCCCCAAGAAGCAGAAAATGTGCCGAAAATGAGGGAAGCCTTAGTTTTGAACAAAGTGTTGCTGAAACCAGCCAAAGAAACAGCTGAACAAACTCAAAGGAAAGCATTGTTTAGGACAGTTTGTAAGTCACACGGAAAATGATGTAAGCTAATTATCAATAGTGGGAGCACAGATAATCTGGTTGCCACGGAAATGGTAGAGAAGTTGGGGTTGAAGCGATTGAAGCATCCCACTCCTTACAAAGTATCATGGCTACAAAAAGGCCATCAGTTATTGGTGGATGAGCAATGCGAAGTTGAGTTCCATATTGGCAGATATAAGGATAAGGTTATTTGTGATATAATGCCGATGGATGTATGTCATATACTGCTAGGCAGGCCATGGAAATATGACAGGAAGGTAGTACATGACAAGAAGACAAATTGGTATAAGTTTGTCAAAGATGGAATCAAGCACACGCTTGTGCCCATCAGGGAAGAAGAGACAGTGGAAACAAGCGGGACGAGAGTGTTACTAATGGGCGGAAAACAGTTTTTGAAGCAGATTGAAGACAGTGAAGTAAGCTATGTTGTTGTAAGAAGAGTGAAGATGGTGCTGCTACACACAGAGGTGTCAGATTTGCCTGCAGAAATTCGGTATATGTTGCAGGAATTCAGCGATATAGTAGTGGATGACTTACCAGATAAATTATCTCCCAAGAGAAGTATGCGTCATCATATTGACTTTATACCTGGAGCAAGTCTACCGAATAAGGCAGCATATCAGATGAGCCCCAAAGACAACGAGGAGATCAGAAAATATGTGCAAGAATTGCTATATAAAGGGCTGATAAGGGAGAGTTTGAGCCCCTGCGCAGTTCCAACAGTTCTCGCTCCCAAGAAAGGAGGAGAATGGTGAATGTGCACAAATTCGAGGGCCATCAACAAAATCACCGTCAGGTATAGATTTCCACTGCCGCAGATGGACAACATGATGGACTGCCTGAGCAAGGCAGCATATTTCTCGAAAATTGATTTAAAGAGTGGGTTTCATCAGATTCGAATTAGGGAAGGGGATGAATGGAAGACAGCCTTCAAGACCAATGAAGGACTGTATGAGTGGCTGGTAATGCCATTCGGACTGAGTAATGCACCCAGTACCTTTATGCGACTGATGAACGAAACATTGAAAGAATTTATTGGAAAGTTTGTAATAGTGTACCTAGATGATATATTAATTTTCAGCAAGACGAGGGAGAAACACTTTCAACATGTTCGAAGTGTGCTGGAAAAATTGCAGCAGAATAAGCTACTAATAAATCTAAAAAAATGTACCTTTCCGCAAAAAGAATTGGTTTATCTGGGTTTCATGATTGCAGAAAATGAGTTGAAGATGGACCCAGAGAAGATTGCAGCAATTGTCAACTAGCCATCCCCAAAAAGTCTGTTTGAGGTACGTAGTTTTCATGGGCTGGCAAGTTTTTACTGTAAATTTATAAGAAATTTCAGTGAAATCTGCGCACCTATGTTGGATACTATAAAGAAGGCAAGTCAGCCTTTTCGTTGGACTGAGGCAGCAGAAAGGAGTTTTCAACTATTGAAGAAGAAGATCACAGAGAGACCGATCCTGAGATTTCCAGATTTTAAAAAGCTTTTTCAGGTTCGTTGTGATGCAAGCGGTACGGCCATTGGAGCTGTACTTAGCCAAGAAGACAAACCTGTTGCGTTTTTCAGTGAGAAGTTGAATGAAAGTAGGCAGAAGTATTCATCCTATGACAAGGAATTCTATGCTGTCGTCCAAGCACTAAAGCATTGGAGACACTATCTGCTGGGGAATGAGTTTGTTTTATTCTTGGATAATTCTACACTGCAATATGTGATGCAACAGCACAAGCTGAATCACAAGCATGCTAAGTGGGTTGAATATTTGCAGAGTTTCACCTTTGTGTTGAAACACATTAGCGGGCAGGCCAACAAGGTGGCAGATGCGTTGAGCAGAAGAGCCTTACCCTGTTGGCGTTATGATACAAGTGTTGTCCTTGATGGCAACTCACACAGATGACAAATCATAGTGCAGCAGGTCAGTAGCAAAGAATTGATGATCAGACTACAAAGAATGAAGAAAGAAAAGTATATACGCAGGTTCACTATATACCAAGTCCCGTACATACGCAGGTTCACTATATACCAAGTCATGTATATACGCAGGTTCGCTATATACCAAGTAGTGTATACACACAGTTTCAATATATACAAAGGTGTGTATATCGTACACACGCACTTTCATGCAAGGAAAGGCGCGAACTAAGTTTTGGGTCCATGGTATTTGGACCTTAGTATTGCGTCCGAAGTATTGAACCCAGGTATTGGGTCCCTAGTATTGGTTCTAAATGGTTTTGGACCATGTTATTGAGTAAGGCCTAAGACTACAAAAGAGAAAGGAGATCATTGGGCAAAGGCATTGACTCAAGCATTGAATATATGATGAAGAGCAAGATCTAGAATACTGGTCATTGGGTAATGGTGCATCGCTGGATCTGAATCAAGGAGGAACCTGAGCGCTAGAAGAAGGATAAGTTCTATTAATGGGTCAAGATCTTAAGGCGTGAATAGTAGTATCTTTACGTTATTTTAATATGTTATATTTGGCACATGACTTGATCTATAAATCTGATAACCTGGGTTTAATTGTTGTCTGAATAAGTGAAAAGGGTAAATTATCTTTTATAGATATGTACACAGGTTCGACATAGCAGAGGCGCATATACACGCAAGTTCATTAATTCAAAATAGCGTATACGCAAGTTGCCCTTAATACATCAGCGTATGCACGCAGGTTATGCATATTGAAGTGTACGTCTCATGAAATATGTTTTAGATACTTCTGTTCATTGTTGCAGTGTTCTGGGTTTAGGATTGGTTCTAGTTACTGTTACTGTATTCTAGCTATAGCTTTCTGAGAAGTGATTGGTTGATTCAGTACTAGTTTGTACAAAGAAGATTGGTTGATGCAGATATACTTGATGTTTGATTTATGTTAGTCATGGATCCAGTCTGAAAATTTATGAAATGTGGTCACTAGAAGAAAAGATAAGGTTTTAGCCTTCTGTAGGTCAGCACCTACGTACTAGTACCTCAGCTAGTACAAGAGCGAAGGGGGATGTGGCTCCCTTCCAGGAGAAGCTGGAGAACGAGAGAAGGTTGTAGCCTTCTGCAGGTAGCAGCCTGTGTACTGGTATAAGACTGCACCAATACAGAAACATTGTAAAAAGAAGTTTCTAATTAAAAGAAGATAGAGACGAGTTACAGCAGGCGGTTTTCACCCACATTGGGTTTCCACCTTATATCTTGTGTTCTTATGTGTGACTGCCTGTTCTGTTTACTGTTCCTAGTTACTGTTTATATGGTTTGATGCATAGATTAATGATCAACATCTGAATAATAATTTAAATTACAAGTCTGTTGGTTATACGCTAGTTTCCTTAACTGCAGTTGCGTACATACGCGGTTTTTACTAACAGAAGTGGCGTATACAAATTTGATTGTAAAATGAAAAATAATTGACTTGACAATACTGATTCACCCCCCCTCTTAGTATTATTTCCAACAATTGGTATCAGAGCAGGTCCTTCAAAAGAAGCTTGATCGCTTGAAGGAAGATCTATCATCATGAGCAACTACGAAAAGGAGGCATCTATCAGGCCACCAATCTTTGATGGAAGCAACTTCGTCTATTGGAAGGTAAGAATCACAACCTATCTTCAGTCTCTTGGTACAGAAGTTTTCGATATCGTGGAAACAGGATACACATTTCCATCAACAACTCCTACAAATACGGCTGGTAAGAAACAGTATGAAACAAATGCAAAGGATGTCAATACTCTATTAGGGGGTTTATCTCAATCAGAATTCGTCAAGGTTATGCAACTCAAAACCACAAAATAAATATGGGACAAGATCGTTCTGAGCTATGAAGGAGACGATTAGGTAAAACTTGCAAAACTACAAACTCTCATAATTCAATATGAAAATCTCAGAATGCACAATGAAGAGAGTGTGGCTAATTATTTCTTACATATATATGAGATTGTTAATCGTATGAAAAACTTGGGTGAATAGATAAAAGAAGTTACTTTGGTTGAAAAGGTTCTAAGATCTTTGTCTTGTAAGTTTGAATCAAAAGTTTATGCCATAGAAGAAAAAAAGAATCTACAGAGCATTACCATGTCACAACTACACGGAATCCTAACTGCTTTCAAAATGAGAAAAGGGGGACCATCAAACATGAGAAAATCTGCATTCAAAGCCTTAGGAAAAGGAGAATACAATGAGTCAGTACATATGTCAGAAGGAGAGGAAGAATCAAACTTTGTCAAGAACCTTCAACGGGGTTCTGGAAGATTCAGAGGTAAGCTACCTTTTAAATGCTTTGCTTGCGGAAGAGTTGGTCACTATGCAACCAAATGTCCTCATAAAGATAAGCTTGACAAAGGTAAGGAACCAGTTAGATGGAATAGAAAACAGAATGTAAGTAAGAAGAGCTATTATACACATGAAGACAGTGATGGATTTTCAAATAGTGATGAATATGAACAATGTAATGATTATAGACTTTTGATGGCTTTTGAAGATGATGATTTCTTGGATGCTATAGATGAAGAAGGTCTTTATGAAGAAATTTCTAAACTCAAAGTTTGTTTAGAAGAAAAGAATATGATTATAAATACTCTTACATTCCAACTTGCTGAAAGGGAAAAACGCAATGAAAAGCTAGAATGTGAAATTGTGGGACTTAGAAAAGATATTTAGAAAACAAAAGCTCTTAATCTTAGATTTGCTAAAGGATATGAAACTTTAGATGAGATTATCAAAGTGCAGCGTTCTCCTCTAATCAAGACAGGTCTTGGATATACTGAAGAAGCATCTCAAGCACAGAAGTCATCCACCTCCAAAAGTTATCTTGATGCAGCAAGGAGAAGTGAACAGGTCGATAATCAACAGCAAAGGCATAATGAAGATCACCAAGTAAATCAGGGACAATTTACTTCAAGAATGAACAGAGATCACCAAGTAAATCGGGGGCAATCTACTTCAAGGATGAACAGAAGCTACAACCAACCACAGGTAAATCATTCTCAATTTGCCTCAAGAATGGATGTCAATAGAAACTACAATCATTTGGTCGGTAGGTTTGATAATTGTAGGAATTTCTTCAATGGCCAATGTTTCTCTTGTCATAACTTTGGACACAAAGCTACTCAATGTGTTGCCTACAAGACCATCATGACTAGAGAAGCTCAAAAAGAAAGGAGTATGACTGGGATCATGAAAAGGACCTACAATGACTTTTCAGCTCTTGAAAATGAAATAGAATGTTCTATTTGTAACAACTTCAGTCATGAAGATTCTGAATGCAGGAGTAGGTTTCGGCAAACAACTCAAAAGGAGCAAGCTTCATTGAGTCCCAAAACATGGAGAAAGAAAGAACCGCAACCAGAAAGATGTGGTATAGACTTATATCCGAAAGGACAAGAAAATCAGTGGTACATCGACAGTGGATGCTCGAAACATATAACAGGTGATAAAGAAAAACTTCAGTCATATAGTGCCTTAGAAAAGAAAAGGAAGGTCTCATTTGGAAATGATACCCCTGCACTCATAAAAGGTAAACGTTTTATTCTTTTGAAAGAAAAGGTCAAAGCTAGAAATGTTATGTATGTTGATGGCTTAAAGCATAATCTATTGAGTGTCAGTCAAATGTGTGATCAAGGAAATGAGGTAATATTTCGATCAAATGGATGTATTGTTTGTGAGCTTGATACAGGAGAAACAGTGATCAAGGGCATAAGAACTCCAAATAATTTATACATACTCAAGGGAGGACAACAACAATCCTATCTAAGCAAGAATGATGAACACTGGCTATGGCACAGAAGATTGGGGCATCTAAGCTTCTCACAGATAAGGAAAGCATGCAAATATTAGGCGGTTCGTGATCTCCCTGACATCATAATTCTAGACAATACAATATGCAAATCATGTCAGTTTGGCAAGCAAACTAGAACTAATTTCCCTAAGAATGAAGGATCAGCTAGTAAGCCACTTGAACTTGTCCATACTGATGTATGTGGTCCATCTAGGAAAAGGTCACCTCGAGGATAAGAATACTTCATATTGTTCATTGACGACTTTTCCAGGATGTGTTGGATAGGACTTTTGAAGCATAAAGACGAAGCTTTCGAAAAGTTTAAAGCATTAAAAGCCTTGGTTGAAAATGAATCAGATCGCAGAATCAAATGCCTCAGGTCCGATTGAGGAGGGGAATTTACCTCAGATGAATTTTTCTATTTTTGTGAAGAACATGGAATAAGAAGGGAATTCTCTACTGCAAGGACTCCTCAGCAAAATGGAGTAGTGGAAAGGATGAACATAACGGTTCAACAAATGTCTCGTGCTATGCTTGATGAGTCTGGAACTCCCGCAACCTTCTGGGGTGAAGCTACATTTGCTGCAGTTACTATTCTCAACAAGACAAACATCCGAGTGAACAGCACTCAAACTCCTCATGAACTTTGGTATGGTAAGACTCCCACAGTAAAATACTTCAAAATTTTTGGAAGCAAATGTTACATCAAAAGGACTGATGAAAACCTTGGCAAGTTTGAACCTAGAGCAGATGAAGGCATTCTCCTTGGTTACTCTCCCCACAGCAAAGGATATAAGTGTTACAATAAAAGACTATGAAAAATTGTTGAAAGTATTGATGTAGTGGTTGATGAAGAAGGAAACATTCCTAGGCAAGTAAAATCCAAAGATTTCAAAGATGATGAGGACATTTTTTCAACATCAAATCAGAATTATGATGAAGAAGAAACCCATGAGGCACCAGAAGAACAGATAAGGATAGAAGAAAAGACTCCATCCAGGTACGTTCAAAAGAATAATCCAGAAACTCAAATTTTTGGGCAGAAAGAGGCAGGTGTACAAACAAGAAGAACTATCTCAGAAGCTTCAAGCTATCTAGCATTGCTTTCCTCCACTGAACCACGAAATGTAAGTGAAGCATGTAAAGATGAATGCTAGGTCAAGGCCATGAATGAAGAACTTGAGTAGATTGAAAAGAATAATACTTGGGAGTTGGCTCCTAGACCAAATGATAAGAATGTCATAGGGACAAAATGGAAATTCAAAAACAAGCTAAATGAAAATGGAGATGTTATTAGAAATAAGGCCAAACTTGTTTGTAAAGGGTATGCTCAACAAGAAGGCATAGAATTTGAAGAAGCTTTTGCACCAGTTGCTAGACTTGAGGCCATAAGAATGTTCCTTGCTCTTTGCAGCTTTCAGAAATTCAAAGTATTTCAAATGGATGTGAAATCTGCCTTTTTAAATGGAGACTTAGAAAAAGAAGTGTATATTGAGCAACCAAATGGATTCATCCTTGGAAATGATCCAAAACTTGTATGCAGACTTAAGAAGGCACTCTATGGTCTTAAACAGGCTCCAAGGGCTTGGTATTATCATCTGGACAAATACCTCCATCAACAAGGTTTTTCAAAGGATCAGCAGATATCAATCTATATATAAAAATTGATAATGATAAATTGTTAATACTTGTTTTGTATGTTGATGATATCATCTTTGGTAGCAATGAAGAAGCCATGAGTCAAAACTTTGCCTTGGTGATGCAGAAAGAATTCGAAATGTCCTTGCTTGCTGAGCTGACATACTTTCTTGGTTTAGAAGTCCAACAAAATAAAGATGGTATTTTTTTATCACAAACCAAGTATCTCAAGCAGATCTTGAAGAAATATGGCATGGAAGATTCAAAACCAGTATGTACCCCTATGGTAACAGGATGCAGCCTCAGCGCAAATGATGAATCAGCAGCAGTACATCAACCAACCTATAGATCCATGATTGGTAGTCTACTCTATCTAACAGGTACCCGACCAGACATCATGCATGCAGTGGGAATAGTTGGAAGATTCCAGGCAAATCCAAAGGAAGCACACCTTCAGGCAATTAAGATGATTTTCAAATATCTTCAAGGAACATAAAACTATGGCTTATGGTATCCTAGAGATACAGATCTCACACTTCATGCATATACAGATGCAGATTGGGCAGGAAGCGTGGATGACAGAAAAAGCACTAGTGGTGGTGCATTCTTTATGGGTTCCAGACTAGTATCTTGGTTCAGCAAGAAACAAAGTTCAATTGCTTTATCTACAGCTAAAGTAGAATATGTGGCTGCTGCATCTTGCTGCACACAACTCCTTTGGATGATGCAAACTTTGCTAGATTTTCAAATCACTTGTACTCCACCTATCACCATTTTATGCGATAATACAAGTGCAATCAGTATTTCAAAGAATCATGTCATGCATTCAAAGAATAAGCACATACCTATCAAGTATCATTTTCTCCGGGAACAAGTGCTTGAACAAAAGGTAAAATTGGAGTATGTTCCCTCCAAGGAACAAGTTGCTGATATACTCACCAAACCACTTCCCAAGGAGACATTTGAATACCTCATATAGAATCTGGGAGTAGTTGATTTATCATCTTACTGTTGAAACTTATCTGTTTCAGAGAAAAGTGATTGTACGCGAGTTTCATGAGGATCATCTGCGTATATACACCGATTTCTGTGGATACAGTCGTGTATATGTTGGTTTGAAGGAAATCAGTCGGCCAGACTCAGGATGAAAAGAGTTTGATATGGGTCTGATAGCGACCATCTGGCACAAGTTCAAGGGGAGCATATACACTTCTAATAATGCATTGTTGGCATTATCTTAGAATATCTTGGATTAAGTTCACAGTTGTTTCTGGTTTCAAGTGAAACAGGTGCAGAGGGAGATCATGGTTGCTGGTCTGAATGATGATTGACAGATGCTGCTAATGATAATTGTTGATGACTATCATAGTCTTGTTGTAGATATTTCATCTCTATGTCATGTATTCCTTTTTTTTATCAAGGTCATGTAACAGCCTACTTTGGTTTCCCCACTATGCCTAGGATGGATGATGCAATGTTCTAGTTTTATCATGTGTAAACCTTTGGAGTATCCCCACTTGGTTGGGTGGATGAGTCAATATTGGTATATCCCCACTTGGTTGCGAGATGGATTTATGTATGAGTCTTTGGTGATAGGAAGGTCATTCATGATGTATAAAGTCATGTTCTTTCTTGTAGATCATCTTTTTGCAGACCTTGCCTACAGTCAGGGGGAGCATGGACAACATAGCAGAGCAGAGAATTCAGCATGTACTCAGGGGGAGCATAACCATTTGCCCTTGATGAAAAAGGGGGAGAATGACTTTGAGTGACTTGGGGTTGCCATCAAGTCCAAAGGGGGAGATTGTTGGCGTTATGATACAAGTGTTGTCCTTGATGGCAACTCACACAGATGACAGATCATAGTGCAGCAGGTCAGTGTAGAGCCTTGAACCTGTATCTCCTTACACACCCTCTCAGCCTTCTTTTCCCATTCATTTCCTCCTTTTCCCACTCATTTCATCCATCAAATTGCTCAAATCATTGTATTTGAGGACTTTTTATAGGGTTTGCTAATTATGCTAATGACTGTTGTTGGTTTAGAATTTTGGTTCCGTAGCTCACACAGGGTTTCCGCAGCTGATCCCGGTTTCCGCAGCCAACCCGGATTCCGCAGCTATTTTATTAAATGATATGTTCCAGGTGTCCTCCGGGAAGAAGAGCCACATGGGCAAGTTCGTGGAACCAAGGACATGGTGTGTGTCCTTCCAGCTCACCCAAACCGGTCATAAAAACCCGTGGTCAACGAGGAGGCAAATACGGTCAACAAAAGTCATTGGCGGTGGCACGGCTCTGCGTGTTCTGTTTTGGAGCACGTGAAGAACAAGTGGCATCTTCCTCAGCCACGAAGACAGTGGGAAACATGAATCCAACAGTAGATTGAATGCCCACAACGACCATTGCCTAAATCCGAGGACGCAGCAAGATTACGTGTTTTTACACAGCTGCTTGAATAGCTTAGTTTTCGTTAAGTTAGTTTTCTTTCCTCTGTTATAAATAAAGCGTCTTTGAACGCTGGATAGTTAGTCGTTAATCCATTTTGAAAACACTGTTGAAACCTCTTTTGTAAGCACTTTATAAGCTCCCCACTGTATTTTACATTTGTTGTTAATCTATGAGAAGACTGTTCTGTTTCTAAGCGTGTAACTGCTCTTTGGATTGGCTGAAGTAGGCAGAGGGCCCCTGTTTGCTGCAGCCACTGTACAGTAGTTTTACTTTTAATTTCTTGCATTTCTTTTTCTGATTTCATGTATAATAGCTGTACAGATGTCTTTTAAATTGCTGCATTTTCAACATGTATAATAGTTGTACATAAACTTTGATTTCTGTTGATTTACATTTCTGCACTTTTATGTTCATGACTGATCAGTGCATTATGCAGGTTTCTTAGGCGTGCCTGGGACAGTTTTCTTTCTTTTCTTTTCATAGCTAGTGGCATGCGTGATCATCTTGTCTATGTTGCTGACCTTAATTGTTTTGCAGCTTTGATTTTCCTTACTGTCATTTCTTTAATTTGCATATTTACTTTCTGCTCTTAGATATCAAGTTGTTCATCTATTGATGGTTCCTTTTCCATAATCCAATATCTTTATTGAGAGCCAAAATATCACTTAGAACAGCTTGGTTTAGTTTGCTTTAGAACTCACATTACTTGACTTATTCATAACTGTTTCTTACATGATAAATTCAGCTGAAAGGCAAGAAGTTAAGAGGAAGTTAAAGTATTTGTGACTAGTCTCTTTTATGTAGTTTCACTTCAATTTCACATTGCTTAAACATTCCATGAGATCTTTTCATAGAGAGGATTGAAATGAAAGGTTGAAATAGTGTGAGATAGTTGTTTTTACTTATTAGTTGGATTTAATATAGATTTCATTTTCATTTTCTTGCAGCAGCAGAGATACTGGGCTAATGTCATTAGTCTTTTATTTGATGTCTTCATTTTCCTTTAAGAGTTGATTTTATTGCAGTTGTTGTTCAAGCTTTCTTGTAGAATACTTTTTAAGTTTTGAGAAATCATTTAGAGCTCACCACAATCATCCACATTTCACTTGCTTTATTCCATTTCCATCACATCACAGTAGGAAAGATACATTTGAAAACAAACTTTAAAAAAGCTAAAAAAACGACAAAAGATTAAGAAAACAGTTACCTAAGTACATATAGTACACCTCACTTCATCAGCTTACGAGCCCCGGGTTGACATTTAAAAGTTGCAATTTAGACATCACTAAATTGACCAAACATTTTGGCGCCGTTGCCGGGGAAGTGAAATTAGGTAGCCAATTCTTAAAAAAAAACAAGAAAATTTCAAGGAAGGAAAATTAATAACCTCTCAAAGTATGCTCTCCTCTTGCACCTAGAGTGATCTGGAGGATCAGAAAAGAGAAAGTTATTGGTTTAATAGTTTCTTGAGTATGCTCTCTTCTTGCACCTAGAGTGACCTGGAAGATCAGAAAGAGAATTATTACCCCGACTTGAAGGAAAATAAAAAACGACATGCATAGAGCAAGAGATTCTAGGGGAAGGTTTTTAGCTAGAGCCAAGAGTTCAATTTTTACAAGTCCATATACTTCAAGGAATAGACAAGAGACACCTCCATCATCTCCAACTTACACTCCTAGCCCTAGGATTCCTGGAATTCAAGAGGCAATAGTTGACTCTCCCACACCATCCATCGAATCTGAATCAGCAAGGGACCCTTTTCTTCCTTCCATAGGAGGACAAATTGTAATTGAAGAAGTAGAATCATCTGAAGAAGAGGGAGAAATTCCTTCTCATTCACCCTTAGTAGAGGAACCGGAAAACTCTGAAGTCTCTGGGGAGACTACCATAACAGAGGAAGGAGCACCTGGATTTGGTAGAGGTAGAGGTAGAGGAGGAGGATGAGGAGGAAACAATGGAGGAGGTCAAGGTAACATTGGGGGAAATAGCGATGGAGATAACTCATTCGGATTTCCTATAGTCAATGAGGACTCCCGAGCCACCATGAAAAACATCTCACCATCTGTCCTCCCAAACTTCCACGGGATGAGAAATGAGGACCCTGAAACATTTCTATTTGAGTTTGAAGTCGTTTGTCAAACTTATGATTATCTGGAAGACTCTCAAAAACTCAAACTGTTCCCTTCAACATTGAAAGGAGCAGCCTTGAAGTGGTTCATGGGATTACTCACTCAATCCATTAGGTCTTGGAATGATATGAAACAAAAAAATTTGGATAGGTACCTGGACTATTGTATGCCCACCAATCACAAGGATGAGGTATTCAAAATGATGCAAAAAGAAGATGAAAATTTGGAGGATCTGCTTGAACGATTTCAATACAACTTGAAAAGAGCAAAAATGAACAACTTAGGTGAGGAGACCTTAAAAGCCCTTCTATTGAAAGCCATTAGAGATGAATGGATAGATATTTTGAACATGATGGGAAAGGGAGATATATCTCAACTTTCACTCAATGATATAGCAGAACTATGTGTCCATCTCTCAAGGGGGAAGTCTAAAACCCAAAAAGGGCCTAGAGATCCTTCTCTCATCAGAGCAAACAAATCTGCAACTGGATCAGTAAGTAGGGCTGAGATTGGCAATATGCTTGATGAATTTAAAACTGACATCTTAGGGAGTCTTAGCGAGCAACTAGACACTCTTAAGATTCACAATAAGCAGAAAGCAGAAGCTGAGGCTTTGGCCATCTTTTGCCCAAAGTGTAGGAAGAAACATGCTCTAAGGGAATGTCCCTTGGATGCAAAAGTTTTAGAGACATGTGTAATTTGTTCAGAGAATCATGAGACCAAGGATTGTCCTTCAATCCCTGGGCTCAAAGCTGTCTTTCAAGAAGATCCAAATACACTCGAATCTCTCTGTTTTGTTGCAAGGAGACCTTGGCAGGGGCAACAAAACCAAGGGTTTAACAACTCTATGAATTTTCAACCCCCACCAAATTGGAATCCTTGGCAACAGCCTTGGTCCCAACCTCAAAATCCTTTTCAAGCATGGGTACAAGGTATGCAAAATCCTTATGGGAGATTTGCTCAATTTTACCAGTATCCTCCATCTTTTCAAAATCAACAAGCTCCACAACTTCCAAATCAAAATCCACAACTATCATTGCCATTTCCACAACAACAACAACCTTCTCAACAGAATCCAAACTCTCAACTCTTGCTTCCATTCCAACAGAAGTCAAATCAACTTCCTTCTCAGCCATTGCCAAACCCCAATAATAAAAACCCTCAAAATGCTTACATGATGGAAGGTCAACAATTTCCTACCTATATGATTGTTCCTCTCAATGAGGTACAACTCAGATCAGGTAGAGTCCTGGATAAACCTTCTATAAATGCTCAAAAGCAAAGCATTTTTGAGGAAGAGTCTCTTGAAGCCAATAAGGGTTCTGAAGCATCTCTTCAAAACCCAAACACTCAAAAAGAAAAAGAAAAAGAATTAACCCCCACAACTCCCATAGTTGAGCAACCTACATCTTTATCCACACCTCCTTTTCCTGAAAGATTACAAATTGACAAAGGAGTGGAAAAACAAATTTGGTTGCCTGACTATAACTTTCTAGATGAATTGAAGAATGTCTGTATCAAGATTCCCTTGTTACAAGCCATTAAGGAAATTCCTATTCTAGCAAAAACAATAAAGGAGTTGAGTCTTAAAAGACCAGGAAGGAAACCAAGAGATACCAGAAGGATCCACCTGGTAGGGAAAATTGCAGATATCATGATGGGAAAAATTACTATGCAGAAATATGTAGACCCCGGTAGTCCAATTGTCAAAACACATATCAATGGGGTAGAAATACCAAATACTTTGATTGATTTAGGGGTTGCTATCAACATCATGAGTAGACAGACTATGGAACAGCTAAAACTTCCTAATCTTCTTTTTACACCTACTTTATTGCAACTTGCAGATCGATCAATTATTAAACCAGATGGTGTATTAGAAGACATTCCGGTCTCCTTAGATTCTTGGGAATATCCAGTGGATTTTATGATTTTAACTCCCAAGAGTAACTTAGGAGGACATCCTCTTATTTTAGGAAGACCTTGGCTAGCCACAGCTGATGCTTTCATAAGTTGTAGGTCTGGGGATATGTATATTTCTGATGGTAATTCGACAAAGAAGTTCAATCTGTATCCTCCAGCAAAAGCAATTACAGAAATAGGGGATAATGAATGGGTTGATGATGAAGATACTATACAACCTGTCTTTACCATTTTTGAAATTAGTGAAGATAGTCAAATTCTGAACACATTAGAAAACTTTGAACCATCTTCAGAATATGACTCCACACAATTTCAGTTGGATTCTGACATTGAGTGTCTATCATCTAGACAAATGTCTCTTTTCTCTATGGAAGAGTTTGGTAGTTCTGCCATTGAGATTTTTCCAGGAAAAACATTGAATATCAACAGAAACTTGGAAAAATCACAACAGGAAGAGCTAACCAAAATCTTACAAAAACATTCTACTGCATTTGCATGGGAGTATACCAATATGAAAGGTATTGATCCTAAGACTTGCATTCATCACATCTACATTGAGGAAAACAGTAGACCAATCAGACAACCTCAAAGAAGGATGAATCCAAACCTTAGGGAGATAGTGAAAGAAGAGCTCCAAAAGTTACTTAATGTAAACTTCATTTACCCCATTTCAGATAGACGGTGGGTTTCCCTTTGGTTATAGTACCTAAAAAGAATGGTAAATGGAGGGTTTGCATTGATTACAGGGAATTGAACAAAGCAACTTTGAAGGATCATTTTCCTTTGCCCTTTATTGATCAAGTATTAGATACTTTAGCAGGCAAAAAGTATTTCTCATTTTTGGATGGTTTTAGTGGTTACAATCAAATTCAGGTAGCACCTGAAGATCAGGGCAAGACCACATTCACTTGTCCTTGGGGAACTTTTGCTTACCGAGTACTTCCTTTTGGATTATGTAATGCACCCGCAACATTTCAAAGGGCAGTACTAGGAATCTTTTCTGATCTAATTTATGATTGTGTAGAGGTCTATATGGATGATTTTACAGTTTATGGTAATTCATTTGAAGAGGCATTAGAAAATTTGGAAAAAGTCCTTATAAGATGTAAAGAAACAAATCTTTCATTAATTCATGAAAAATGTTTTATGATGTTTACTGAAGGGATTGTTTTAGGACATCATATTTCAGGAGATGGAATTGAAGTTGATAGATCAAAAGTTGAAGTCATCTCCAAGTTACCTATTCCAAATTGTCAAAAAGATGTTAGAATTTTCTTGGATTTACTGGGTATTATAGAAGATTTATTGAAAACTTCACCAAGATAGCATCTCCACTCTTCAAATTACTTACAAAAGACTGTGAATTCAAATGGGATCCTGACTGTCAATCTGCATTTGAAACTCTAAAAACAAGAATATCTGAAGCACCCATTTTGAGAGGGCCAAATTGGAAACTTCCTTTCCATATTTCTACAGATGCTTCAGATACAGCTCTAGGAGCTGTGTTGGGTCAAAACGATTTAGTTCCTTATGCCATTTATTACACCAGTAAAAATTTGACTCCCACTAAGTTAAATTATATTGTGACTGAAAAAGAGTTCTTAGCCGTTGTTCATGCAATCAACAAGTTTAGACACTATATAACAGGCTATGAAACTTTCGTCCATACTGATCATTCTGCGATTAGATATCTCATGAACAAACCTGTTACTAATGGCAGAGTTACAAGATGGATTTTACTTTTACAAGAATTCAATATTACTGTGTTAGATAGACCAGGGAAACAAAATACAGTAGCTGATTTCTTGTCTAGAATCCAAAATACTAACGAAGATTCTCCTGTAGAGGATAAGTTTCCAGATGAATATTTGTTTGCAGTAACTACTAAAACTCCTTGGTATGCAGATATTGCTAACTATTTGGTTACAGGGAAGCTACCTCCACACTTATTTCCTAATGAGAAAAGGAAAATTATTCAGGAGAGTTCACATTATTCATGGATTTCTAATGAATTGTTCAAAACAGGGCTAGATTGTGTGATCAGAAGATGTGTTCGGGAAGATGAAATGCCTGACATCCTCAAGGCATGTCATGATGAACCGTGCGGTGGACACTTTGCTGACAAGAGGACGGCCTATAAAATCCTTTCTTTAGGATATTATTGGCCTTCTCTCTTCAAAGATGCAAAACAATATGTTAGAAGGTGTGACAGCTGCCAAAGAGTTGGGAAACCAACTCTTTCAAATGAAATGCCATTACAGCCACAGGTACTCATCGAACCCTTTGAAAAATGGGCTTTAGATTTCATTGGACCTATTAATCCACCATCTAAACAAAAGAAGTATATATTGGTTTGCACTGATTATGTTACTAAATGGGTAGAAGCCAAGGCATTGCCTTCTTCCACTGAAAATTCAGTTGTTCAATTTCTTTTTGAGGATATTTTTACTCGTTTTGGTGTCCCAAGAGAAATTGTGACAGATCAGGGAAGTCAATTTACATCTAACTTGATGGAGAAGCTGATGGAAGAATACAAAATCAAGCATAGAAAATCTACTCCATACCATCCGCAAGCAAATGGTCAAGTGGAATCCACAAACAAAGTTCTTGAGAGCATCATCACCAAGACTGTTCATCTTCACAGAAGAGACTGGGCAGAAAGGCTTCCTGAAGCCTTATGGGCCTATAGAACTACATGGAGGAACACAACAGGACATTCTCCCTATGAACTTGTTTATGGGAAAGAAGTCTTGCTCCCCATTGAGTTCCAAGTCAAGACCTTCAAGATGGCAGTTCAGTTGGGGATGAGTCTATCAGAAGCCCAAAAGCACAGAATGGAGCAGCTGAATGAGCTAGATGAAATAAGACAAGATGCAATTTTAAGGACCGATCTAGTTCAGCACCAAAGAACTAAGTGGCATGACAGATATATCAAAGAGAAGAAGTTTCAAAAGGGAGATTGGGCGTTACTGTTTGATTCAAAGTTTAAAGACTTCAAAGGAAAATTTCAAACTCATTGGCTTGGGCCATATGAGATTGATGAAGACTTTAGCAATGGAGCAGTTCGAATCAAGACTATTGATGAGTTTCAAACTCCTCTCATTGTGAATGGCCATCGATTGAAAATTTATCATAAGTCACTCTCAAAAGAGGACTTTGTTAAAATGTTTCAAGAGAATTCTGCAATGAGGCTGGTGGAGAAGAATTCTTCTCCTCCATCAGCCTAGTCTTTGTTTCTTTCTGAAAAAAAAAAATAAATAAATAAATAAATAAAATAAAAAAAAAAAAAATGTGTATAAGCCTGAAAACCAATCCCAGATTGGCAGTCTTATACAGAAAATATGGAGTGAAAATCAGGGACACCTGACACTCTATATTTTCCAAAAAAAAAAATCTCTCTCTCTTTCCATCTTCACTTCATTTCACTTCACTTTCATCATTTTTCATCTCCATTCCATTTCATCATCACTTCATTCCATTCACTCCATCTCATATCATCAATAAAAGTCCCTCTCAGGACTATTTCATTCAGTTAGTTCTTTTTCCTAACTAACTTTGTGCAGTTAAAGGGGAGTTGTCTTAGTTTCCGCAGCTGGAAACCGTTTCCGCAGCTCGCACCAGTTTCCGCAGCCAGAAACGATTTCCGCAGCCAGCATCACTCTGTCTCTACAGCCAGCAGCACTCTGTTTTCAAAGAAAAAAAATCTCAGTCAAAGGTTAACATCATCATCACCAAAGGCAGCAAGGATATGAGGCATCTACAAGATCAGAAAGCAATAATGGGTCAGCAACCTTAATCAACAAATGGCAAACTTATGAAGGTATGATCAAAATCTTTTCCAAACAACAATTTAATGTCATTTTATGCATAGTTATTAAATCATGGAAAGAGCCACTAAATGCAATGATTCGGCAAGATCATCCCACTCCTCCTCCACGATAATGCTTCATCCACCTCATACCTTTCTAACGGTCCCCTAATCATCATTAATTCAAAACTTGAAACGGGGTTGCTCCTCCATTACTGGCCGTACCTCTGTGACATAACCAAATGTACCACGGCTCTCCTTACCATCATTTCCGCAGCTAACGCTGAGACGTGTGCGCAAGCCACCCGACTCTAAAGGATTCGGCTGTTATTCCATCCACTTATCACTCCATTTCCGCATGCATTGAACTCATTTCTCGTGTTTGTCTTCTACTCCCTCGTACTCACACCATTTCCACTCTCATTTCCGCTGCAAACTCCACAGCTCTGTTTCAAATCCCGATTACAGTTCTGCAATACGCCTTGCATTACGTTACAGCTACTCCACTTACAGCCGTAATCCACCTGTTTTTTTTTTCCCGTGAAGCATCCTCCTTGAGCATCCACACACAGTCAAAGCTTCAGCCAAAGTTGAGAGCTGAAGATGGGGAAGCTTCTTAGAGCTGAACCTGAGGGTTCGAATTATTTAGAAGGGTATCCACAGATGAGGGAAGCATTAAAGAAAGCAAAGTGGTTGAAGTTTATTCAAAAATTCAGAGGGTATAATAAGGAGGTAACGAAAGCATTTGCTTGATCCTTCAATGGACACACCATGGAAGTAAGGTACCTGAAATTCACAATAACAGAGAACACCATAGCAACAACAACCAGTCTACCTCAGGAGGGAGAAAGATGGTTTAAGAACAGTGGGCTGGAAGATCAGGGATGGAAAGACATGCTTAAGAACCCAGGTATGGACACTTCAATATTCACTGAAGGGATTCCTGTGCATGTAATTAAGGAAGAATGGACTGCATTGTTATTACTTGTTCAAAAGTTTATCACATGTGAGGGCCGCTTTGGCATTATGTATATGTACCATGCAAGGATTATGATGAATTTCATGGAAGGCCATGCCCTCAATTTACTCTACTTTCTGTTAGCAAACCTAAAGAAAATGAGTTCCACTGTCCAAAAGCATGTAGGCCATAGTGAACCCCACTTGTATCATCACGGGTTCATTATAATTCTCATAGAAAAGCAATTGAAGAATAACAAGGATACATGGGAAAAGTTTCTAATCAGAAACCATTTCCAAGAGGTGACTGAAGCCTCTAGCAGTTCCCCTAGAATCCCAAAAAGAAGTAGGAGAAGAGAAAGAGATGTTGCAGCCCAAGATCCTCCTACAGTAGAAACTCAGGAAACTGCTCAAGAAGCAGAGGAAGAGGGAGATAAAACCAAGAAACAGAAAAAGGATAAAGGAAAAATAACTGTTCAAGAGACATATCCATCCCCTGAACCATCTGTAGAAGAAGAGTCTCAAACTCTGGCCGATAGATTAGCATATCTTCATGCTGCTGCCACTGAAAAGAGAAAACAAAAAGAAAAACAGAGTGCCCAGAAAGAGAGCACTAGTCCATATGTGAGAAGAAGCAGTAGGCTCAAAGAAAAGAAGAAAGTGACCAAAGGAAAACAATCACACTTCATTGATCTAGGTGAGGGAACACCTCCAACTCAGCCTCACGTTGAGTCAACTCCTCCACGTGAGGAAAGTCCTTTTCGGCCAGAAAGGGAAAACAGTCCTCCTTCACCGGAATTTGAGTTCAGGCCAAGAAAAACACCTGAGGTAGATTCGGCCCAGCAAGAAGCATATAACTATTTAGAGTCCTTGGAGCAATCAGTTGCAGGACCAAGCACTACCTTGCCACTTGATGCCCAAGTGCAATCTTTAAAACAGGAAGTGTTTGAGCTAGAAGTCCTGAATAGGCATATTAAACAAGAGAATGAAGCACTGAAAGAGCAAAGTAAAGTGGACAAGATTGTCCATGACAATACCATGCTTCACTTAGGACTGTGGCAGAAGAAGAATAGAAAATTGAAGAAAAAGTGCAAGAAGCTGAGCAGGGCATTGATTAATTTGAAGTTCAGGTGTCTAGTCAAGAAACCAAGGACCATTTTGGCATCAAGGAGAAAGAAAATGAGGTTGGATGTTCTTTCAGAAGCATCAGAGCACATGGATTGAGGAAAAGAACTAAGTTTTGGTTGCATGAGGACATGCAACACCTTCACAGTGGGGGTATGTAGAGCCTTGAACCTGTATCTCCTTACACACCCTCTCAGCCTTCTTTTCCCATTCATTTCCTCCTTTTCCCACTCATTTCATCCATCAAATTGCTCAAATCATTGTATTTTAGGACTTTTTACATGGTTTGCTAATTATGCTAATGACTGTTGTTGGTTTAGAATTTTGGTTCAAAGTGTTGCGTTTCCGCAGCTCACACAAGGTTTCCGCAGCTGATCCCGGTTTCCGCAGCCAACCCCGGATTCCGCAGCTATTTTATTAAATGATATGTTCCAGGTGTCCTCCGGGAAGAAGAGCCACATGGGCAAGTTCGTGAAACCAAGGACATGGTGTGTGTCCTTCCAGCTCACCCAAACCGGTCATAAAAACCTGTGGTCAACGAGGAGGCAAATACGGTCAACAGAAGTCATTGGCGGTGGCACGGCTCTGCGTGTTCTGTTTTGGAGCACGTGAAGAACAGGTGGCATCCTCCTCAGCCACGAAGACAGTGGGAAACATGAATCCAACAGCAGATTGAATGCCCACAACGACCATTGCCTAAATCCGAGGACGCAGCAAGATTGTGTGTTTTTACACAGCTGCTTGAATAGCTTAGTTTTCGTTAAGTTAGTTTGCTTTCCTCTGTTATAAATAAAGCGTCTTTGAACGCTGGATAGTTAGTCGTTAATCCATTTTGAAAACACTGTTGAAACCTCTTTTGTAAGCATTTTATAAGCTCCCCACTGTATTTTACATTTGCTGTTAATCTATGAGAAGACTGTTCTGTTTCTAAGCGTGTAACTGCTCTTTGGATTGGCTGAAGTAGGCAGAGGGCCCCTGTTTGCTGCAGCCACTGTACAGTAGTTTTACTTTTAATTTCTTGCATTTCTTTTTATGATTTCATGTATAATAGTTGTACATATGTCTTTTAAATTGCTACATTTTCAACATGTATAATAGCTGTACATAAACTTTGATTTCTGCTGATTTACATTTCTACACTTTTATGTTCATGACTGATCAGTGTGTTATGCAGGTTTCTTAGGCGTGCCGGGGACAGTTTTCTTTCTTTTCTTTTCATAGCTAGTGGCATGCATGATCATCTTGTCTATGTTGCTGACCTTAATTGTTTTGCAGCTTTGATTTTCCTTACTGTCATTTCTTTAATTTGCATATTTACTTTCTGCTCTTAGATATCAAGTTGTTCATCTATTGATGGTTCCTTTTCCATAATCCAATATCTTTATTGAGAGCCAAAATATCACTTAGCACAGGTTGGTTTAGTTTGCTTTAGAACTCACATTACTTGACTTATTCATAACTGTTTCTTACATGATAAATTCAGCTGAAAGGCAAGAAGTTAAGAGGAAGTTAAAGTATTTGTGACTAGTCTCTTTTATGTAGTTTCACTTCAATTTCACATTGCTTAAACATTCCATGAGATCTTTTCATAGAGAGGATTGAAATGAAAGGTTGAAATAGTGTGAGATAGTTGTTTTTACTTATTAGTTGGATTTAATATAGATTTTATTTTCATTTTCTTGCAGCAGCAGAGATATTGGGCCAATGTCATTAGTCTTTTATTTGATGTCTTCATTTTCCTTTAAGAGTTGATTTTATTTCAATTGTTGTTCAAGCTTTCTTGTAGAATACTTTTTAAGTTTTGAGAAATCATTTAGAGCTCACCACAATCATCCACATTTCACTTGCTTTATTCCATTTCCATCACATCACAGTAGGAAAGATACATTTGAAAACAAACTTAAAAAAGCTAAAAAAACGACAAAAGATTAAGAAAACAGTTACCTAAGTACATATAGTACACCTCACTTCATCAGCTTACGAGCCCCGGCTTGACATTTAAAAGTTGCAATTTAGACATCACTAAATTGACCAAACAGTCAGTAGCAAAGAATTGATGATCAGACTACAAAGAATGAAGAAAGAAAAATATATATGCAGGTTCACTATATACCAAGTCGCGTACATACGCAGGTTCACTATATACCAAGTCACGTATATACGCAGGTTTGCTATATACCAAGTAGTGTATACACACAGTTTCACTATATACAAAGGCGCGTATATCGTACACACGCACTTTCACACAAGGAAAGGTGCGTACATGTCGGAAAACTAAGTTTTGGGTCCGTGGTATTTGGACCTATGGTTTTGGACCTTGGTATTGCATCCAAAGTATTGAACCCAGGTATTGGGTCCCTAGTATTGGTTCTAAATGGTTTTGGACCATGGTATTGAGTAAGGCCTAAGACTATAAAAGGGGAAGGAGATCATTGGGCAAAGGCATTGACTCAAGCATTGAATATCTGATGAAGAGCAAGATCTAGAATACTGGTCATTGGGTAATGGTGCATAGCTGGATCTGAATCAAGGAGGAACCTGAGTGCTAGAAGAAGGATAAGTTCTATTGATGGGTCAAGATCTTAAGGTGTGAATAGTAGTATCTTTGTGTTATTTTGATCTGTTATATTTGGCGCATGACTTGATCTATAAATCTGATAATCTGGGTTTAACTGATGTCTGAATAAGTGAAAAGGGTAAATTATCTTTTATAGATCTGTACGCAGGTTCGGCACAGCAGAGGCACGTATACATGCAGGTTCATTAATTCAAAATAGCGTATATACAGGTTGGCCTTAATACATTAGTGTATGCACACAGGTTCTGCATATTGAAGTAGCGTACGTCTCATGAAATATGTTTTAGCTACTTCTGTTCATTGTTGCAGTGTTCTGGGTTCAGGATTGGTTCTAGTTACTGTTACTGTATTCTGGTTATAGCTTTCTGAGAAGTGATTGGTTGATTCAGTACTGGTTTGTACAAAGAAGATTGGTTGATGCAGATATAGTTGATGTTTGATTTATGTTATTCATGGATACAGTCTGAAAATTTATGAAACGTGGTCCCTAAAAGAAAAGTGAAGTTTGCAGCCTTCTGTAGGTCAGCACCTACGTACTAGTACCTCAGCTAGTACAAGAGCTAAGGGGGTTGTAGCTCCCTTCCAGGAGAAGCTGGAGAATGAGAGAAGGTTGTAGCCTTCTGCAAGTAGCAGCCTGCGTACTGGTATAAGACTGCACCAGTACAGAAACATTGTAAAAAGAAGTTTCTAATTAAAAGAAGATAGAGACGAGTTGCAGCAGGTGGTTTTCACCCACATTGGGTTTCCACCTTATATCTTGTGTTCTTATGTGTGACTGCCTATTTTGTTTACTGTTCCTGGTTACTGTTTATATGGTTTGATGCACAGATTAATGATCAACATCTGAAGAATAATTTAAATTACAAGTCTACTGGTTATACGCTAGTTTCCTTAACTGCAGTTGCGTACATATGTGGTTTTTACTAACTGAAGTAGTGTATACAAATCTTATTGTAAAATGAAAAATATTTGACCTGATAATACTGATTCAACCCCCCTCTCAGTATTATTTCCAACATACTCTTGCAAGAGAGTACGATACAAGTGTTGTGCTTTGAGCATTTGAAAGACTTGTATCAGACCGACACGGATTTCAAAGAGGCTTATGAAGCCTGTCAGAACCCTTTGCTAAGAAATAATAGTCCGTGGTTGGACTATAATTTGCAGGAGAAGTTATTGTTTAGAGGGGGATAGTTATGCATTCCTGATTGCTCAATGAGAGAGAATATCATTCGGGAGAAGCATAGTGGAGGTCTAGCCGGACATTTCGGCATAGACAAAACAGTAGAGCAGCTCAGCCATTTTTATTATTGGCCAAAAATGCGAAGGGATGTGCAGAGATTTGTGACCAGATGTAAAGTGTGTCAGTTGGCAAAAGGACACAGTCAAAATACGAGACTCTACACGCCATTTCCCATTCCAAGTAGACCGTAGGACTCAGTTAGCTTGGACTTTTTCTTAGGTCTACCGAGGACATAGCGGGGTTATGATTCGATGATGGTAGTAGTAGACCGGTTTTCAAAGATGGCGCATTTCATCCCTTGCAGAAAAACCAGCGATGCCACTTCCATGGCCCACTAGTTCTTTACAGAGATTGTCAGGCTACATGGTCTACCTAAGTCCATTCTCTCCGACAGTGACATGAAGTTTACAGGGCACTTCTAGCACACCTTGTGGAAGAAGATGGACATGCATAGCTCTGCTTATCACCCGCAGACCGACGGGCAAACAGAGGTGGTAAACAGAAGTCTAGGGAACCTGCTACGAAGTTTGATTAGTGAAAATTCACGAATGTGGGATCGAGTACTTGCCCAGGCGGAGTTCACTTATAACGACTCGCCCAATCACAGTACGGGTTACAGTCCTTTTTAGATCTTATATGGCATGCATCCTCATGGAGTGCATGAACTATGAGATCTAGGATAGCAAGAAAGACGGAGTGCTGATGGGGAAGATTTCACTAAAGCGATGAATGATTTACACGAGCAAGTGAAAATAAAGTTTCAAGACAACAATCAAAAATATAAGCAGCAAGCAAATTTGAAACGGAGAGAAGTGCAGTTTAATGTGGGGGATGAAGTCCTCACGCATTTGCGCAAGGAGCGTTTTCTGAAAGGTGCATATAACAAGCTGAAGTACAAAAAAATAGGCCCCTGCAAAATTCTATGGAAATTTTCAGCCAATGCTTATGAACTACAGCTGCCACCAGGAATAGGCATCTCACCCATATTTAATGTGGCAGACCAGTTTCCATACACTGCTGATACAAAGAAAGACAGTACTACACGGGACACACAGGAACAAAGTGATACTTGGATGAGACAAATGCCTTATGCTCAACCCATTGAGATCGAGAGGATCCTCGACACTCAAGTGGCCAATCGAACTCGGTGGAAAGAGTATTTGCAATATCTAGTCAAGTGGAAGAACCATCCTATTGAGGACAGTTCGTGGCTTAACGCTAGACAGATAGAGCAGGCGGGTTATTTAGTCGAGAAGCTCATGGACTGGAGTCATGAATTTTTCTTACCCCAGGAGCCTGATGCAGGAGCATCCAGCTAAGGGCATCATGACTGGGTGTGGGTCTCAGCCAAGGAGGACAAGTTTAAAGTCTTTTAATTTCATTTACGTTTAATGAATAAAACAATGTCTAGAAACTAGTTTATTTTATTATTACTAGTTAAGGAATATTAGGAACAGTACAGTTAGGATAGTATCATAACAGTTACATTGTTTTGTCATTTTCTTAGTCTGTCTTACAGATGTCTATTCATAAAAAAAAGTATAATATTGTAACTCCTACAGTGCAAGAAAACCCAGCATGATCATCGACTATGTAACTACAAAGAGTAACTGTATGGTAACCGAGAATAGTTTGAGTAACTGTTTAAACACAACATAAAAATCAATGTAATACAATCATGGAGGGGTTCAATACATGAGAAGAGAAATACAATACAGAGAGTAATTTCTTTCATCCAAAATATTTGAGTCCATCTGTAACAGCTTGTTGTAATATTTACTTACTTTTTTCCTTAATCATTGAGCAAACAAAAACTCAGCAAATACTGTGCATTTCTATCTGTTACATTTTATTTCCTTCCTAAAGAACAGAAAGTGAACAGAGAAATTGGACAAGCATTCCTAGCACGGAGACTGGCAGCAAACATACAAATTCTACAAACGAAAGCCAATCATATTACGGGCAGTTGAAAAAGAATGAGAATGCAAATGTTGAGCAACAACCCCAGGCCAGAGGTAAATGAAATGTATCCAAAAATTCTTGTTAATTCCTTTTCATTATCAAGAAGAAAATACTTGTATACATTCAGCCATCCAGGGATACCCATTCAAACGGCGGAAATAACATTATGAACTAGCAAAACCCTAAGGGTGAGGGTTTGGTCGGCCACCGCCCAAAAGTTGGTTTATAGTTACAAATTGCCAGAATACAAACGAGGGTTTTTGTACAAGACTGAACCAAGTCGCTTAACGGAAACAGGAAAAATCGAGTGGAAGAGAACTGGGACTCTGCCCAGCAAACTGACAGAGACCACCTAACAAAAACAAATTGACAACAGTAGTAGAGCCTACCAGAGCAAAGCCCATAGCAATCTCATCGACCACTCCAGTGAACGAACCCCACCTGCACAAGCAAACCAAGTTAACGTTGTTAGCCATATGCAAACAGAGTAAAGGAAAGAAAGGACCTAAGAAGGAGAAACTGAATGCACAGTTAATAAAGTTGCTTTACCTGGAGAGTAGTCGCATGGGAAGAGTGAAACCCCACTGAGCCACAGCCAACGGTGAACCTATGAGACCAATAAGCAGACCTCGTTAGAACCGGAGGAAAACGAAGGGGGTAAGAAAATCATGGAGGAACAACTTACCTGAACAGAGATGCAAAGCTGAGGAGGAGGCCACCGCGACCATGACCTGTAGAGTGTAGAACATGCAACCATTAAGCAAAGGTAACAACCATAAGAACTATAACAAAATGAAAACAGTGGAGCAGGGACAAGTTTAGTAATCGAGCAGACAGAAACCGTAGCAACTCTCTTACACATACGAGAAGGACCTTCATACTGTGCCCAAGTAACCGAGCAACAAAGTCACCAGAACAAATGGAGGTGTCACACTAACAAACAGCATAACCCATAGCTCGGCGCATGTAGAGCCTATTACCAAACCCTCACTACCAGTCCAAACCCTCGGCGCAGCGTAAACACAAGTGTAAAATGGAGAAATGACAAAGAACCAATGGTTTTTGCATTAACCAAGAGCGGGAAAATAGTAACCGAGGCAGGTATAGATTAATGAATTCCGACATAAATGCCATACAGTGCATATCCAAAACAATCCTATGATTACTGCCTAATTAAATATATTAAGCCTCAAATCATTCACTAATCATTCAACCAACAATTAAAGCATTGTTATATCATTGTAAAACTTAATAAAGTGAAGTTGCGTGCTGGTCCCATCAAGTGTGAATTGTGTCATCTTCCAAGTATATTGGATTAAATTCCATATATATGTCCAATATTGGTATTTTATGTGGCACGTATACTGAGTAGCACAAACTCCCCAATGGATTCATCAGTTTTGTTATGGATAAATCCCTCATATATATAGTGTTAGGTCCCTATAATACTAGTGATTCCCCCAATACTATTGTCATTGTAGCTCTTATTGTTATTATTGTGCCCTTATTGTCCCCATATTGTTATTAGTGTGCCCCATAGAAGCCCACTATTGTTATTGGCGTTCCCTTATATTATTATTGTTATGTCGGATTTGATTACATTGTGACCCCTTAGAATCCTATATAGAAAGGAGGTTTAGTCATTTGTATCATCCAAGAATTGTTCATTTGTGTAATGTAAAGGAGGTTGCCCCCTCGTAGAGGCTGATTTTGAAGTCGTTGATCTATATTTTCTATCGTTTTATGAGCTGGTTCATAACATTTGGTATATTCTAGGGTTTCATTGCTCCAAATAGGTCGTCATGGCATTTTCTCTATAACTTTTTTTCCCGATGTTTCAGAAGCTGAAAAAAAAAAACCATTTGAATCTCGATGATCCTTGAGTTCGAATTTCAGATCTTGTCTCGCTATATTTTTGGAGATGTGCTCTAAGGAAGTTAGTGTTTTTGTAGGCTCCCGAATTACATCCCAAACAGGTGACCTTGGGAAAATTGCCATAAATTTATCTCTGAGTACAGATTGAAATTTCGTAAGAAGTTGCAGAAAGAGGACGGATTGTAGTTTTCTGTGCATCGTTTTCAGGTTCGAAGATTGAAACAGTGACACATGGCACTTCGTACAAGTTCGCTCTAATGAAAAAGTGTATAATCAGGTCATCTTGGGAGATTTGGCATAACTCTTTCTTAGAGAATCCAATTTTGATCACACTGGTGGTGTTGGAAAGAGGACTCAAAGGGATACCACAATTTGCAATTTCAGACCTTGGAGATCCAAAATTTCAGAGATACATCAGATTCAATATCGAGCTCCTACAAAGTGAAAAAAGGTGTGTAGTTTTATTTAAATTTTGCATAAGTTTGGTTTGAAAAAACAGTTTGAAGGAATTCAAAGGGAATAGTGAAGCATAATTATCATTAATGGTTTGCAGATTTCTGTGGTGTGGTATTTGAGGTTCTGAATTCAGATATTCCACAGTCTTCATTTTTACGTTGTCGACGTTTCGAGTCTGGAACAAGACTCATAATCAGGACTGATTTTCAAAGAAGAGAAACAGGAGCTCTAAATATGATCAGGTGAGTTGTAGAGTTGGGAAGCCGACCAGTTCAAGATTGATTTTTATTTTAATTCTTTATTATTATATTGTTATTAATAAATTATTTTATTTATTTTATTTTATAATTTTTCCTATAATTCTTACTTTGTTATAATAATGATTTAATGGAATCATTGTTAACCTATTTTTATTAATATATCTTAATAAATTAGTTCAAGATGTTATTAATTATAATCCTACCTATATGTTTATTGTAATAAGATTAGATTCTCTAATTTTTATTTTTAATTATATTCTAATTAAATTAGAATAGTTTTTGGTTATATGTAAAGTGTTAATATATTACTTTAATATATTTAGAATTTGGATATTTAAGTTTATGCTAATGGCTTATTTCTAAGGTATTTTTAATTAGAATCTTAATTTTGTTTAATATAAAGTCAATTTATTGTAATAAGATTTGATTTTAAAATTTGTGATTTTTTTGTTTTATTTTATTATATTCTAATTAAATTACAATTTAATAGTTTATGTTTGTAGAGAAGTGTTAATATGTTATTATACTAATATTCTTGCTTCTTGATTTGTATGCCTATGTTATTGACTTATTGATGATGATGATGATGATGATGATGATGATGATGATGGTGGTGGTGGTGGTGGTGGTGGTTAACATCCACTGAGACCAAACTTTGGTCTATCAGACCTAAAGAAACGAATTATTTAGTTTGATTTAAGATTTTATTCCTATGCTCAAAAAGCTTGGAGAGAAGCCTCCCAAGCTAACTGTAATTTTGACAACGTAAAATGCTAGGAAGGTCAGTATTGCAACAAAGATTTTGAAACTGAGATCTAATGTGGTTGTACACGGGGCACTCTAAGAGGAAGTGATTTTCATCCTTGATGTTCGTATTCTCACAAAAATGGCAGAACCTTTCCATCCATGGTGTTTTAGGAACTGCCCAATGACTCATTTCACTATGGAGTTCATGAGATTTCGTTCTAATATTGGCAAGATTTTTTTCTTCTTTGAGCTAGTTAAAATAGAGAGATACTTCTGATCTTCTAGTGTGGGGTTGATGACCTCCTTATAATATCTTAATTTTCTTTTATCTGCTAAATCTTTCTCACACCACATTTTTCTTTGAACTTAGAAGTAACAATATTTTAAATGTTATTAATGTTTTGCAATACAACATTCTCGTCGATCTCCCAACGATTTAACCAGGCCCTGGTGTCTTTATACCAACTTCATTTGAGCCTTAGGTGGTTTTTGCTGGAATTTAAAGCTAGCTTAGGAAGTCTATGGTCTCCTATGTTATTGAGTTTGTGCTTGTACAACAAAAGCCTAGTCATAGCTAGGCTCTCGATAAGGGAAAGACCCACTTCTATGAGGAGAATAGGATAGGGTGTGTTGCTTTTAATTTTGAGGTTATATGTTATAAAATGCTTCTGGATTTGCTCAATATTTCTCCAAGATTCTCTAGAGATGCTACAACCCCAAACCTCACATCCATATAAGATAACCAGAGTGACTAACGTTTCAAAGAGGATCTTCTTTCTATCCCACATTACGAGGTTTGTCGTTTTACAATTATTTTCAAGAACAAAATAAGATTTCCATCCCCCATTAATCCTTTTCTCAATGTTATAGTTCCAGTTGAGCTTGTGATGAATATAAATTCCTAGGTACTTGTAGGAAGACACTTCCTCCAAGTTACTATTGTCATACATAAAATTAGCGTAAGTGTCCTTCTTGGATTTGATAATCATAACTTTTGTTTTGTCAGCGTTAACAATCATACCCATGGTAGAGTAGAAATCCTTAAGAAGTATAAGTTGCTTATCAAGATCATATGGGCACTTTGCGAGAAGAACAATATCGCCAGCGTAGAGAAGAAGGATGATGACTATCCCAACTAAGATCGTGCCAGCACAACCTACTTCCTCTAAACAACCTTCTAGCTTGTAGATGTAAATGCCAAATAGTGTAGGGGAGAGGGGGCAACCCTGTTTAACTCCCATATTACACTTAATATATTTCGACCACCCCTCATTGCTCTTTAACTTGGCAATTACATTCTCGTATAACCTTATAGTGGCAGCTCTCAACTCAAAAGGAACCTTTAGCTCTTTTGATCTTTTCCAAAGGTTGTTTCTAGGAACCGTATCGAAAGCCTTTCTAAAGTCCACAAAGCAACAAAAGAGATTGGATTTTTTATTGCGGCATTCCTCCACAATGATCCTAAGAGTAACGAGGTGGTCTGTTATTGAGTGTTGCTTTCTATAACCCACTTGGCCTTTAGCCCGCTTACATTCACTTTCAAGCCATATGCTCAACTTCCTTTCCAAAATAATACCTTATAACTTGGCTAGGAGAGGGTTGATCATAATTGTCTAATAATTAGAGGGGTTATTTATATTCCCACTTCTAAAAATAGGGATAATGAGGCTTTGAGTCCATGGTTTAGGGAACCTTTGCTTGACCGCTTGATTAAAAAGCTTGTGAATGTGGGCGATGAGGACAAGACCTCCAATTTTTAAGATTTCCACCTGGTAACCTTCAATATCCTTAGCTTTCCCATTAGCCAAGCGATTAACCCAAAAAACAATGTCTTCTAATGAGAAAACTTCTTTCGTTGTGAGCAGGGTTTCAAAGTTATCCATGACATTTGGAGATTCATAAAGCTTTTTAAGATAGGAATTCCAGTCATGTAAAGCAATTTTATTATTATCTTTAGTTTTCCTAGTTAGAATCTACCTCTAGAATTTCTTAGGAGCTACCTTAGAGAGGTGTAAGAGATTTTCTTGTCTTTTACGAATATACTACCTTTTCTTCCTTTTAGTTAGGGCTTTGTATATTTTTATCTTGCCAATTTTAAGAGATTCATCAACAACTTCCTTAAGTGCTCTCCTCGCACTTTTACAATCTTTGTCATACCATGGGTTGGTTTTGCTAAATTTCTTTTATTACTTGAAACCTCAATTGGGAACTTGTTAATAGAATATGAGAGGGTTGTAGTAAAATTATGATAGAGATCTTCTATGTTGTCTATACTAGATAAAGGAAGCAAATTAGTTTTTAATTCATTTAGAAAGAGATCTTTTTTTATTTCTATCAAAGATTAACTTCTTTTGGCTATAAGGATCTATGGGATCTCTATGCATGACAAAAATTGAGAGTTATAAGTAAAGGCTTATGATCAGAGTCAGGCTTGTGGTCGTTTAAGATGTCAAAATTTGTTATTTTGTTGTATAGATGGAGATCGGAGATTATTCTAAATTGAATCTTGATTATACTTAATATAAAGTCATGATGATATGATATAAACTAATTATTTCTTCATGTTGCTTAATATTGTTTTTAAGGTTAGGATAGGGGTGGAGTTGGTTTATGATATGATAGGGTCAAAGAGGGAGGGGGTTTCAAAATAGATCCCTAATGAAAAAATTATTTGCAGTCTTGAAGATGGAATCAAAGCTCTCAATGATGAAGATAGAGAGATTGTTAGACAAGAGTGTGTTGTCATCCTAAGGAGAGCCAGACCTCTCAAAAGCAATCTACACCATGAGCAACTTAAAGCCCTAAAAAGTCTAATGGGTAATAATGACATCGTCATTCTAAAGGCCGACAAAGGAGGCGCCACTGTGGTTATGAATCATGGAGAATACATAAACAAAATGAAAGACCACCTATATAACAGTGGTAGCTACAAAAAACTTGAGAAAAAACCCATCTCAAAAATCACAAGACTTGTAAAGAAAGCCATTAAAGAGGCCAATCTGGATGAGAAACTGAAAAAGTGCCTGACCCCTGACAGTTAAATTACCCCTCGTATTTATAGGGCCCCTAAAATACATAAAATTGATGTGCCCCTCAAACCTATAGTCAATGCTATCGGGGCTCACATATATGAATTAGCAAAGTATGTCACCAGCACCCTAGCACCTCTAATAGGTAAAACCAGCTCTTTCATCAAAGACTCCAACTAATATGTTGAGTTCATTAAACATGCTAAGCTAGATCCGGGTGATAAAATTGTTAGTTTTGATGTGGTCCAACTCTTCACCAAGATTCCCTTAGATGAAGCAATCCAAGTTGTAAAAGAAGTAGCAGACCCCCAAACTGCAAAGTTGGCTGAAATCTGCCTCTGTTCTACTTTCTTCACCTTCCAAGGGGAAATCTTTGAGCAAACTTCAAGAGTGGCTATGGGATCACCTCTTTCACCTATTATAGCCAACCTCTTTATGGAAAATTTTGAAAATAAGGCTCTCGATACCTACCCATTAAAACCTAAGTTTTGGATCAGGTTTGTGGACAAATCTAGTCTTGATTGGCCTCAGGGGATGATGAGCTTAAAAAAAAATTAAACCATCTCAATAGCATGTCAGATGACATCAAGTTTACAATGGAGGTTGAGGAGAATGATTGCATCCCATTCCTTGATATCATCCTCATACGAAACAAGGATGGTTCCCTAGGACACAAAGTGTTTAGAAAAAAGGTGCATACTGATAATTACCTTCATGCTGATTCTCACCACCATCCAACTCAAAAGATGGGTGTCCTTCAAACCCCAAATGGATCCCTAATGAAGAAATTATTTGCAGTCTTTAAGATGGAATCAAAGCTCTCAATGATGAAGATAAAGATCTTGTTAGACAATAGTGCGCTCTCATCCTAAGGAGAGCCAAACCTCCTAAAAGCAATCTAAACCATGAGCAACTTAAAGCCCTAAATTAGAACGAAATAATTTGATTCCATCTTCAAGACTGCAAATAATTTCTTCATTAGGGATCCGTTTTGGAACCCCCTCCCCTCTTTGACCCTATCGTATGATAAACCAACTCCACCCTTATCCTAACCTTAAAAATAATATTAAGCAACATGAAGAAATAATTAGTTTATATCATAGCATCATGGTTTTATATTAAGTGTAATCAAAATTCAATTTAGAATACATTAGCAATAAGCCAATAACATAGGCATAAAAATCAAGAAGCAAAAATATTAGTATAATAATATATTAACACTTCTCTACAAACATAAATTATTAAACTGTAATTTAATTAGAATATAATAAAATAAAACAAAAAAATCACAATTTTTAAAATCAAATCTTATTACAATAAATTGACTTTATATTAAACAAATTAAGATTCTAATTAAAAATACCTTAGAAATAAGCCATTAGCATAAACTTAAATATCCAAATTCTAAATATATTAAAGTAATATATTAACACTTTACATATAACAAAAACTATTGTAATTTAATTAGAATATAATTAAAAATAAAAATTAGAGAATCTAATCTTATTACAATAAACATATAGGTAGGATTACAATTAATAACATCCTGAACTAGTTTATTAAGTATATTATAACCATTATAGATATATTAATAAAAATGGGTTAACAATAATTCCATTAAAGCGTTATTATAACAAAGTAAGAATTATAGGAAAAAATATAAAATTAAATAATTTATTAATAACAATATATAATAAAGAATTAAAATAAAAATCAATATTGAACTGATCGACTTCCCAACTCTACAACTCACCTGATCATATTTATAGCTCTTCCTTCTCTTCTTGGTAAATTAGTCCTGAAGATGAGTCTTGTTCTAGACTCGAAACGTCGACAGCGTAAAAAAGAAGACTGTGGAATATATGAATTCAGAACCTCATAATTATCATTAATTGATGCCCCGAAGAAAGAAAATGGAAACACCTAGTAAGCAACCTGAAAGCTCTAGCATGATTCATGAAGAAGAGGAAGAAATGCAACATGATATATCAAAATTACGAGACCAAGTGCAACAAAATTCACTCTCATGAAAAGTAACAGAAGCCAAGATGGATGGTTTAAAGGAAGGCATGGAAGATAAGATGGATGGTTTAAATAAAGGCGTGGAAGCTAAGATGGAAGGAAAAATGGAAGATTTGAAGACAGATTTGACAAAGTTGCTACAAGAAATGTTTACTAATGGTGAAAGGTAGTAAAGGAAACTCATGATGAGAACAAAATAAATGTTCTGGATTTTAGGCATCTATGGTTCATTTATTTTGAGTTAAGTCTTGGAGTATCCACACTAATAACCATATTTGTCAACGTTTCAAATCTCAACAGGGATCCATCATCAGGACAATTCTGATTGTGATTTCATAGACTCTAACGTTGGATTGAAGACCCACCATGTTCCAAAGATAGATATGAATAAGTTTGATGGCAAGGATCCTGTAACATGGATATTACAGATGGAGCAATATTTCGATCTCCATAATGTGCAAAACACACAAAAGGTACACTTTGCAACTTTATATTTGAAACCAAATCAATTTGTATGGTATTGATGGCTTTTCTCTCGTAAAAAAATTGTCACTTGGGCAATTTTTATGAAAGAAATGATAACACATTATGAGGATACAAAAAGAAACACCTTTTTTAGCCAATTGATAAATCTCAAACAAAAGGGTTGAATGATGGAGCACATTGAGGACTTCCAAAAATTGAATATAAGGGTAAAAGATATTCCAAAGGAGCATAGGATTGATGTGTTGATAGGGACTTTAAAGGATAACATCCAACATGAGGTTCGCCTTTGGGAACCTGATTCCTTAAAGAAGGCATTCAGGTTGGCAATAAAAATGGAAAGAAAAATTATGGTAACCAGGAAGCCTACCACTCACAACTATAAATATGGAAGTGTTGTTGCCCCTAGCCGTCAACAACCTACAAGGTTTACACCACAACAATTGGAAGAAAAAAGAGAAAAGGGGCTTTGTTACAGTTGTGATATAAAATACACTAAAGGTCATAAGTGTGTTGAGAAAAAATTATTTTACATAGATTGTGAAGAGGATGAAGAAAAGGAACAAGAAACATCAAAAGAAGTGGATATACACCAGGAACAAACCCTAGAGAAAGAAGAAATGAATCCGACCATATCTTGTAATGCAATAGCTGGAATTACCACTCCTCAAACTATCAAGATAGAAGGACATATCAAGAAGAAAAAGGTAATAGTGTTGATTGATTCGAGCAGTACCCATAATTTTATTCATTGTAAGATAGCCAAGGAAATTGGATTGCTTCTTATATCTAGCACCAGAGTGTCAAGTGATGGTTGCAAGTGGAGGAACCATAAATTGCTCTGGAAAGTGCCATAATATCAAGCTATCCATGGGAGAATATGTATTGAATAGCCCAAGGCTTTCTATTCCAATTGGTGGTGTTGATGTTGTACTAGGATTCTAATGGCTACAATCCTTGGGTACAATAGCTTTTAATTTTCAAGAACTTTTCATGAAATTTTGTTCGGAAAGAAAGGAAGTTGAATTAAGGGGTATCACAGGGAAACCGGGAAAGATAATCAACTCTAACGGAATGAAAAAGCTTGTAAATAAAAAACGAGGCATAATTGCACAATATGTTCACTAGAGGTTCCCACATCGAAATCATCTATTTCTCCATATCTCGAAAAAGTCTTGGACAATCATTCCAAGGTATTTGAGACTCCCAAAGGCCTCCCACCTATTCATGATCATAATCATGTTATTCATTTGATTCCAGGAAGTGTTCCTCCAAACATCAGGCCTTACAGATATCCCTATGCCCAAAAGAGTGAAATTGAACATATGGTTACATAAATGCTAGAGGTTGGTATAATTCAACCTAGTCAAAGTTATTTCTCTGCTTTAGTAGTATTGGTGCACAAGAAGGATGGATCATGGCACATGTGTCAAGATTATAGGGAGCTCAACAAGCTCACTATTAAAGATAAATTTCCCATTCCTGCCATTGATGAATTATTGGATGAATTGCATTAATCAATTTACTTCACCAAGTTGGATCTTCGTTCAGGATATCATCAAATCAGAATGAAGACTGAAGACATTCTGAAAACAACATTTAGAACTCATGAGGGTCATTATGAATTTTTAGTCATGCCTTTTGGCCTTACCAATGCACCTTCTACATTTCAAGGTTTGACGAATTTCATTAGAAAAATTGTGTTAGTATTTTTTGATGATATACTAATCTACAGCAAGCCTTGGAAGGATCATTTTCAACATGTTGATAGGGTGCTCAAACTATTGAAAGAGAAACAATTATATGCAAAAAGCTCCAAATTTTTCTTTGGAGTACAAGAGGTGGAATATCTGGGTCATATTGTATCTCATGAAGGTGTTAAGGTAGACCCTAGCAAAATTAAATCCATTAAGGAATGGAAAATCCCCACATCGATAAAGCATCTACGAGGATTTATCGGGTTGACAGGGTATTATCGCAAGTTTGTTAAGAATTATGGGAGAATAGCAGCACCTCTAACAACATTATTGAAGAAAGATGCATTTTCATGGATTCCAGAAGAAACAAAGGCCTTTGAACAGCTTAAAGAGGCAATGTGCCAAGCACCAGGCTTAGCTACGCTGGACTTCACAAAAACCTTTATTGTGGAATGTGATGCCTCGAGAATTGGAATGGTGTTGTTTTAATGCAAGAAGAAAGACCCATTTCTTTCAAAAGTCGTCCAATCAAAGGAAAGTATTTACACAAAGCTATTTATGAGAATGAAATGTTGGAAATACTACATGCACTTAAGAAATGGCGACCCTACCTAATGGGAAGACACTTCAAGGTAAAAATGGATCATGATAGTCTTAAATATTTTTTAAAACAAAGATTATCTTCAGAAGAGTAGAAAAAATGGGTCACAAAGATGTTGGGTTATGGATTTGAAATCATCTGCAAAAAAGATAAGCAAAATGTTGTGGTAGATGCACTCTTAAGAAAGGATGAGGATGTGGAAGCATTGTTTTTGCACCATTTCTATTATCCAACCAGATTGGATAAACGAAGCAAGGGATGAATAGAAGAATGACGAAGAAGTGTGGGAACTCATTCAAAGGTTACAACAAGATCCCAGTACATCTGATACATTTTGCTAGAAAAATGATTCGTTATGGTACAAAGATCGCTTATACCTATGTAAGAATTCCCAACTCAAACAAATGATTCTTATGGAATTTCACACTTCTCCCTTACGAGGGCACTCAGGATTTTTAAAAACTTACCACAGGGTTAAGAAGGAATTTTTTTGGGATGGCCTTAAATCGGATATTCAAAAGTTTGTGGCAGAATGTTTGGTTTTCCAACAAAATAAAGTTGAAACAATTAAGACCCTGGGTCTATTGCAACCTTTATCCATTCCAAGCCAATGTTGGGAGGAGGTTTCAATGGATTTTATCACAGGTTTACCCAAGTTTGAAGGAAAGAGTGTCATCATGGTGGTTGTTGACAGACTTACCAAGTATGCACACTTTTGTGCATTATCTCATCCATTTAAAGCCAGTACAATTTCTATTACATTTATGGAAACAATTCAAAAGCTGCATGGAAACCCAAAGATTATTGTAAGCGACAAAGATCCCATTTTCACTAGAAATTTTTGGGCAGAATTATTTTCTTGTCTCGGTACTCAGTTAGCTCATAGCTCATCTTATCATCCTCAATCTGATGGGAAAACTGAGATAGTAAACAAATGTTTGGAAGGATATCTTCGTTGCTTTGTCTTTGATAAACAGACATAATGGGTCAAATGGTTACCTCTAGCTGAATGGTGGTATAACACTTCCTTCCATACTGCAGCAAAAATGACCCCATTTATGGCGCTTTATGGATATCGTCCACCATCCATCACATCACATTTAAGAGAAAATTCTAAGGTTCAAGTAGTGGAAGATCACATCAAGCATCAACAACAAGTTCTCCAACTCTTAAAGGATAACCGCACTTTGGCGCAAAATAGAATGAAACAACAAGCAGATCAACATCGTAGCGAAAGAAGTTTTGATGTAGGTGACTGGGTATTCCTACGATTACAATCATATCAACAAATGTCCCTCAAGCAAGCTAAGAAGGATAATAAATTATCACCAAAGTATTATGGTCCATACAAGGTGTTGCAAAAGATGGGTATTATGGCATACAAATTGGAGCTTCCTATAGCTTCTTGAGTGCACCGAGTTTTCCATGTTTCATGTTTAAATAAGGTTATAGGTGACAAGCTCCCAGTTCAAACAATATTGATAGAACTTGACGAGGAAGGAAAAATCATATTGGAACCTGAAGCAGTCACAGAAACAAGAACTCGACAGCTATGAAATTGATCAATTTCGCAGTATCTCATCAAGTGGAAGAACTTACCCACTGAAGATTCCACATGGGAGGATGAGAATTTATACAAAAGAAACTAGAACTACTCAAGCGTTGAGGACAACACTTTTTTGAAGGAGAGGGGCATGTTAGGTCCCTATAATACTAGTGATTCCCCCATTACTATTGTCATTGTAGCCCTTATTGTTATTATTCTGCCCCTATTGTCCCCATATTGTTATTAGTGTGCCCCATAGAAGCACACTATTGTTATTGTTGTGCCCTTATATTATTATGGTTATGTTAGCTTTGATTATATTGTGACCCCTTGGACTCCTATATATAGAAAGGAGGTTTAGTCATTTATATCATCCAAGAATTGTTCATTGGTGTAATGTAAAGGAGGTTTCCCCCTCGAAGAGGCTAATTTTGAAGTCATTGATCTATATTTTCTATCTTTTTGTGAGTTGGTTCATAACATACAAGTGATCACTCCTTCAGATCTACCTTTGACCTGAGACAAATCACAAGATAGATTGTTATATGAATTATAACACCCCTGGGATGACCCATGTGTGTGATGTATATATCGTGTTTAGGTTGGTGATATGTTATGATTCTTGCACCTTAAAAATTGTAAGAAACCAATAATTACAATCCTCTTTGAGGGTTTGAGGGGAAAGCTCCTTTTATGGTGAATACATTTTACAAGACAATATTCGATGATTCTAAAACTATGTCTCCTTAGTGTATATATATAGGAGAAAAGGGCTACAATTAAAATAAAATGGGACCATGAGGGGTTCTATCCTAAACAAAAATATAAGAATAGAAATGTAAGCACTCAATATCTATGGATTAATAAGGGGTTCTAAGGTTAACATGAGGCATATATAGGGCTTAACATGCCCCTCTGCTTCAAACAAGTTTTTTCCTCAACACTTGATTAACTTTTAGTGATTTTCCAAGAGTAATTCATCTTCCCATGCCATCTCTTCCATTGGTAGGTTCTTTTCTTTGATGATGTACTCCACAATTGTTGGGTTACTCAACTACTTAATCCTTTTTTCAATGAGTGTTTCTACTTATAGTATGATTTTTCCACCTTCATTTATATTTGATACACTTCCTGACTATAAATGAATAGCATGGCCATGATCTCCATTAGGTGGAATTCCCTTGGGCGTTAATCCAAAATACCTTGGGATAATTATAGATAGCTTTACGAAAATCCCCTGACATACATGATATTTACATTTGAACATTTGGTGAACATAATTTTTCCATTACACCCTAGTGCCTGATTTTGAGTAATTTTGTCATTCCATTAGAGCTTATAACTTTAGAGAGTTTCCCTTGATACTATTACCCACCAAAAGTGGATGACCCCTAGGAGAAACGTTTATCCTATTCATCTCTTCTAGCCAGCATCTAGTAGCCACCAACCCCTAACAGACCTTAGTAACCAATGTGACATTTCATTCATATCTCTACCACATACATCAGTTATATGTATCCTCGCCCATTTTCCAAGAGCACATGTCGAAAGGTGGGTTTCTGATCAAAAGGTACTTTATTAATTTTGTAATCGGGTGCTTATGCTTGTTTGTATTTGGGCATTTTTACTTGGATTATGGGTTGACTTGGAAGAAATAAGGGTCTTGGTCATGATCTTGTTCCCTCGCCTTAAATGGGGCGTTTAATTTCCAATCCTAGTCTAATGGGACCTCCCCTAATGACCCAATGGATATAGGAAGGGACCTACTTGGGAATCCATGATTGAAATAACATAGCCCATCTCTCCCTATTCCATACTGACCACTTTCCATCTTATGTTATAAGCCCTTATTCCACCTCCCTTCTTCAGGTTCAACTGATCATAGGTTCTTTGGGATTTGTAACCCACACATCCTCTTACCTAGGTAGAGACTGGAAATGTACCCTGGGAGGTTGATGAAGCTAAAATAAATAGAAAGATAATATTACGCCACAAGAAATACAAAGGAAAAATCAAAATGCAAAAGATGGCCAGGACTTACAAATTAACATGTGGGAAAAATCCAAGCGTGAGCCCTACCTCACTCATATGTCCATTGCCCAGTTCTAAGGCCAATGCTTCCCTATATTGTAGAAGACAAGAAGCCCTTGCATGTCCCGACCCTTGATGGGTGATGAACTACCCCAAAAGGGGGTAATAGTTGATATCCATCATAGAAAGCAAGCTCTCATTCCTTGATTTGCGAGCAGTAATATAAATCGAATCAAGAAAAAGTAAAAGGTATTTAGAGGGGTGGAAAAACAAAGGTCGAGGTAACTCATGCATCCACGATTGATCCCTCCTCGCATCTATAGACCTAGGATGAGGTACTCCATAAGAGTCGATCCCTTTAAACATGACACTTAGGCATGAAGTATTTTCCCCTTTGTTCCACCATTATTCACATGCCACCTATCGATTGAAGGGTGGACCAAGGACATGTCTCTTTCCCATTACCCATCATAGAATCCATTTATCCAAGGGACAAGGGACTAGTATACATTGGTGGTGATCACACTCTATTCTTATCCATATTTTCTCTCTCCTAATTTGGCCCTTTCAAGGCTAAGCTAGGAAACTAGGACTTTGTGTGAATCCCTAGGCAAGTAGAGTTTTGGTTATTGGAGAACCTAAAAATCAAGGGGATAGTATTTTCCACAAAATCTATCCTTTCGGTGGGAACACTTCAATTTTATCCATAAAGTTTCTTTCCCTAGTTATTTGCCTAAGAGGGAAACCCTAGTTTTCCTTGCTTCAACTTAAGGGCTTTCTTGAAGGTTTTATGAGCCTTAAAATTGCTAGTAGACATTGTTGGAAACCTTTTCTCTTAGCCTTGACCTTTGGTTACTCCAACACTCAACCCATTAATCAAACCCTAGCTCTTGTGCCTCATTAAATATGCCTCTACTAAGAAAGTGAATCGCCTCCCAATGGAGCCTTGAACCTAAATTGTGCCTTTCTTGTAGAAAGCCTTGTTATCTCAACTTATACCCTAACCCTAGAATATCATACATAGGAGACCTTTATCACACACTAAGACTCCTCCCATCTGTGAAAGTCTATAAATAGTAGGGGGTTTTGGCTTTGGTGATAGTGGCCCAATGCCCCATTGTTGTCTCTTGGTCTATTTTATGCCTTATACAGTTTCCCTCTTGAAGGCCTATTAGATTTTGTGCCAACAGATACCTCTAAGCTCAATTTGTTTTCCTTCTAAGTTAAATATTATGAAGAGATATTGAAAATTAGATGTCATCATTCCCAATTATTGTAACCATTGGACACCTAGTACAACATCAACACCACCCATTTGTATTGAAATCATGGAATTGTCCAAAAAATACTCCCCCATATTAAGCTTAATACTATGGCACTTCCATGAACAATATATGGTGCATCCATATGCAATCATTACTTGAAATGGTGGTGTTGGACATATGAAACAACTAAGATATTTTGCTAATTTGTAATTGATGAAGTTATGGGTATTGTTTGAATTAATTAATGTTGTTAGCTTTTTATTTTTGATATATCCTTCAATCTTAAGGGTTTGTGGATTATTGATGCTAGCCAATGCATGATAGGATGTTATTGGAGTGATCTCTTCTAGCTCTAGATCTTGTGATTGTTCCAACTCTTGATCTTACTCCTTCAAAGTATATGCAGAATAATTTATCATCACTGCATTTATGCTCCTTACTGTACATGTTGTCACAGTTGAAACATATTCCCTTTTCTCTTCTTTCATCCATATACTGAGGAGTCAACCTTTGTGGTTTACGAGAGGGACTGTGATCTTTGCTATATTTATTAGTGACCAGTTTTCTAGTGGCCATATTTTTACTTTCAACTTTCCTTGCCAACCTAAAGCATGCTCTAGAGGTTTAGGTTCAAAGAGATGAACCTCATGTTGGATGCTTTCCTTTAAAGTTCCCATAAATAGGTCTAACAAATTATCCTATGAAATATTCTTCACTCTAAGGCTCAACTTTTGGAATTGTTAAATGTGCTCTATATTGGACCTTTTGTTAAAGATTTTCCAATTGACCAAAAAATTTATTGCTCAATATCCCCATAATATGTTATCAACCACCCTGTAATAATGGAGAAAGATATAACATAATCCTTTTTCCCTTCACAAATCCATTTATACAATACATGTTGGTATTGTTCTAAAAACATGGATGCAATATTTACCTTTTGTAAGGATGCCACTTGGTGTAGATCAAAGTAATGCTCCATCTAAAATATCCATGTTTTAGGATCATTTCCATTAAACTTCCTCATATTGATCTCTGAAATATAGTAGTCCCTTGGTACTAACTTAAATTTCCCATTGTTGTATGTTGTGTATGTTGTGAAATGCAAGTCGTCCCTACTGCTTTTTCTTCTATTTATCTATGTCATGAAAGGCGTTGTCTACTAAAAATGACTGAAAATAGGTTTTTCCAACATATCTAGAAGAGTTTGATAGTCGAAACTTCGATCCGATGATGGGAGCTCATTTTCAAATCTTTGTAAACTTGGTGGAAATCAGTACTCATAAGTGGTTTGTCTAGGGATCTAGTATGAGATCTTAAGCAGAAGATTCAAGAAAAGATGGGTATTCCAACAAATATTGAAAGCTTGCTTTTTACGGAAATCACTGCAAGAGGATGCCATAAAATTGAAAGAGTACGACGCTAATCGCAATTCTACAATCATCACAAATTTGAGATTCCAGGGTGGGACCCTAGTATTAAGCATTCCAGCTAGAACAACATCAATGGTTAATGATCCAAGTTCTTTAAAGAATGTAGTGAGAGGGAAACTTACCACACAATATGAAAATCTGACTATCCCAGGGACTTACCTTGTTGAGAAGACGACGAAAGCACCAGATATGTTAGTAAAATTGATAGAAGTGAGTGGGATTTTCACTGTTCTCCAAGCTAGATCTATGATCTACCGATTTAATGGCTTATGGCCCAAGTCTGAAGATCTACATCAATGGATCTACCTCAACTGGACTAAAAATTATGATATCTACCTGTGTGCAAATGGATTTTTTGTGGTTCAATTTGATAATCAAACAGATATGGACTATGTCATAAATAAAGGACCATGGTTTTGGGGAAGGCAGGGTCTCTTGGTCACTCCATGCTTTCCAATTTGATGCCACAACAATGGTGGTTAAAAATATGTCGGTATGGGTAAGGTTGCACAACCTCCACTTCCTTTTTGGAACCATCAAGTTTTAAAAGGCATTGAAAATTCATTTGGGAGAATTCTAAAGATGGATCGAGAAATAATGGAAAAATGTATCTTTACTTTTTCTTGCATCTGTATGGAGATATACCTAATCAAAGGCATACCAAATCACATCCATCTAACTCATCAAGATTTCAAGTCGACACTAAAAACACTACATTTAGGTGTCGAATCTGCCATTAGACAAGGCATCTGCAGAACTCATGCCCTTAAGCAAAAGGAAGGACAAATAAAAGATCCCAAATTCCAAAGGGATGGAAATCTTCAAATCCACCTTCTTCAAATGATAAAGATGAAAAATGTATGAGAGTCTTCAACAATCAAAAGCATAGAATCAACAAGGCTCCTAAGTGGAGGAGGGAGAAAAGAAGCAGAAGGATCCTACTAAACATGTCGAACAATCCACCAATTTAGTAGTAATCCAAACTCGGTGAAATCAGCATGAGGAAAATAGCAACATCCAAGGAGCAACAGATATCATTGTAGCAAAGTTGCAAAAGGCAATCGTACCCTTTCAAAAGGAAGTAGGGGGGAATAAAGTGAACCCTTGCATCTAAGGGTTTGGATTTAGATAAAGAAGTTCCCCTAAGGTGGAAGGCAGTCAACTAGAAATAGTGTTAGTCGCTCCTAATCAAGGAGTTTGGCGAAAGGTGGAAAAAAAGAAAGGAAAAAGGGGGAGCCTAATTAATTATTATCACACTTAGCCTCGAAAATTTTATGTAAAAAAAAAATTGTTTTTTTTCCTCTTTTTTTGTGCATTGGTCAAAAGGATGATATGAGTGAATTCTTTCGGGCATTTGCAAAATGTAATTTTGTTCCTTCGTTTTTAGGTTGAATACAATTATGATTTTTGCATCGAAAAAACTTGAAGCCTTGATGATGTGGATCTTGGATTGAAAGTTCATTATTATAGTTATGTGATTCAATATTTGTGCTCTCAAACTGTGATAACATATTCCCCATATGAGATTGATTCTCAACACCATGCCTCTCCTTATGTCCATGATTTCTTGTATCTCCATGTCCCTTTTAGGAAACCTCTCCAAGAGAATATTTTCCATCACACTCATGGATTTTTGTATTTCTTCCTTATTCTCATTCATCTTATTTCTATTTCTTCCTTATTTTCATTCATCTTATTTTATATTACTTCCTTATTTTCATTCATCTTCTTTTCCATTTCTCTACTGAGTTTTTCTTGAGAATCTAATAAATCCACCTTTTCAACATACTACCATCCATTTCATTAACTTTCTTCTCTAATTTAGATAACATAGAGTATAAATCTTCACTTTATTCATGAGTCAAGGATGATCCTTTAGTAGATTTAATTGGTATAGTATCTTTTTTTTTAGGCATGTTGGAAAATAATAACAGCACTCCTTTTTATTTCATCTTTATCACAACTTTCAGTCACGTATAAAAAAGGATCTTCTAATCAACATTTAAGTCTCTAGTAAGTTATGTACCTTAATTTGGAGAATATCATAATTGATGGAGTTTTAGTCATATACATTTGATATTTGAGCTATTTAAGATCTAATTTTTTTTTATAATACTATGATATGTATTTTCTACAATTCCATAGGTGTGAACTGAATCTGATGTGTCAAGTGAAAGTTATGGTATTTTTCTCAAAACTTACTTATTTTTTCCTCTTCCCACAAGCAAACTTGTATAGTGTGCCACATGTCAAATTCTTCAAATATATTTATAAAATTTGTACATGAGTTACTTTTGTATGTCTCCTAAAATCCTTGATTTCACAGTCTAAAAAGTCCCAAACATGAAGAAATAGCAAAAGCAACAAGCTAACATGTTTAAAATTTATTTCGAAATTGTTCACAAACCCTAACTTCCATAAGGTATAACTCCAAAACTATAATGAACCAAATTCTAAAAATTGAACTAGATGTTCCCTGAGATTTCTCCTTAATATGATCCAAGTTTCATTATCTAAAACATAACAGAAGAAATGTTGTTGCGAAAATGTGAAGCTGACTTGTTGGAAATTGATTTCAAGAGCATTTAGGAACCTAGATTTCCTTACAGCATATATATGAAATTATAACGAACAAAGATATGAAATTTGAATGAAATTTTCACCATGATTTCGCCTCAAGATGATCCATATTTAATGTTATAAAACCTCATAGAAAAAAAATTGTAGCAAAAATGTCGAACTAACCCATTTAAGACAAATTTCAGGAGCATTCAGAAACCCTAACTTTCCTTGGAACATATATCCAAAATATAGCGAACTAAGATCTAAAATTTGAACTAGATATTGCCTATAATAAGCAGCAGAATGGTATAGTATAGCACAAACATATCCCATCATAATTAGAAAGTGGAAAAAAATTGTGTGTGTGTGTGACATCACATAAGAAGAGATATTTTCCAATGAAAAATAGAGGAATAAGCAGTAGAATGGTGTAGTATAGCACAAACATATCGCATCATAATTAGAAAGTGGACTCGTTTGGGAAGAGGTCAGAGGAAAATTCCCCTTATTGGATGGTTACTCTCAGGAGCTTGAGTGTTGAATTGAGAAGTTGCAAGGCAAACAATGAAAAGATTGTCAAAGCTTAAGAAAGGCAAGAAAAGGTGATTGCAGTGATTTTGCAAAGCTTATCAAATCTACAAAGACAAAAGAGACATGATCTTGATTCCAGCTATCTAGGCAACCACAAATCCGAGAAAATCTCATCAAATATTTAGAAACAGGGATTGGAAACCAATAGGGAAAAAGGCAACAAGTTAAGGAAAAGGCATAAGAAAGAAAGTGAAGACATAGTGAGAGGAGAAACCCCACTCAACACTCTAGAAAGAGAGTTAAGCAGCCATGACTAGTTGTCTAGTGCTACAACCAAGAGCCACCACTAATAGAGGAGAAGTGAGAAGAACTTAATGCCATAAGAGTTCAAGAAAGCAAATCCCCCTACCTTTGATGGAGAAATAAAGAATACTAAAGACACTAAAGCATGGTTATTGGGAGTGAAGAAATACTTTAGAGTCCATGACTACTTTGAAAACATGAAGGTTGTAATGGCCATTTTCAACTTGAAGGGAAAAGTTGGTCTATGGTGGGAACATTTGAGAAATGTCAAGGACGTTAGAGAGAAGGAACCATCATGGAGAAAATTTGAAAAATAATTCCATGAGGAGTACCTCTTTGAGAGGTATTATGATAACAAAACTAAGGATTTATATGAACATAAGCTAGGGAATTTCACTTTAGATGCTTATAGTAGCATATTTTTGGAGTTATTGAGGTATGTGCCATATATTAAGGATGAGAAGGTAAAGATTCAGAGGGAAAAATATCAAGTTCACCACTCCTGTTAACGGTGAATTCTAACGAAATTTCCCTACAGTCAATAGAGATTGAACTATCATAGCATGAGAAGAGGTGAAGGAACCCAAGAGAAAGCCATTGCAATATTGGGGATGTGGAGAGAACCAAATCCTAAAGGATTGCGCTCACCACTAGCAGAACAATAAGAGGTTGTACAATGTACAAGAGGTAGCAATGGTGAATGATGTGGTTCAATGTGCCTCAAATTTATGTAGTATTGGACAATAGGAAAGCAAATCGCCAAGATTTAATAATCAAAATGGAAGGTATGGTTGTCATCCAACCTGTTTCAATTTTAATTGATCTAGGTTCCAATTTCGGTTATATTAGCCCAAAAATTGCATAAACTTGTGCCAGACAAAAGAAAGCACATGCCAAGTCATGGTTGGTCCAACTAGCCACAAAAGCCAATAAGAGAGTGACGAAATTAGTGGAATCGTGCCCCGTGGAGCTAGGAAACATGCTCATAACAACCATCATTAATGTATTACCATTGGGTTGGTATGATGTGCTAATAGGCATGGATTGGTTGGCAATCGACCGAAATAAGGTGGATTGCTATAATAAGTCATCAAAATGCCTCAACGATGAAGGAAAAGAAAGAGAATTTCAAGTAATTTGAAAACTGATATTTTTCAGGTAGATCTCAATGCTACAAGTAAAGAAGTGCAACCTAAATGGGTGTACCCTGTTCATGATCCTAGTAACAAATGTGACAAAGGGAAACAAAATCAAAATCGAAGATTTCCTTGTCTTAAAGCAATACAACGATTCATTTCTAGAAGAAATACTAGGATTGCCACCTAGGAGAGACATCAACTTCTCCATTGATTTGATTTTTGGTTCAATGTTAGTTTCTAAGGCCCCATATTGCATGAGAATTCTAGATCTGGTAGAATTAAAGTTGCAATTGAAAGAAATGTTGGATAAGGGGTATATCAGACCTAGTGTGTCACCCTGAGGAGCCCCAACATTGTTTGTAAAGAAGAAAGATGGCACGCTTTGATTGTATATTGCTCACCGATAACTGAAAAAATCTATAGTGAAGAAAAGATATCCACTGCCAAAAACTAACAACTTATTTGACGAGCTAAGAGGGGCCATAATATTTTCCAAAATAGATTTAAGGTCTAGATATCATCAAGTCAAAACTAAAGATGAATATATTCATATCACAACGTTCAAGATAAGATACAAGCACTACAAGTTTGTGGTGGTACCATTTGGGCTAAAAAATGCCCCCCACCACATTTATGTGCCTAATGAATAATGTACTCAACAAGTATTTCAACAAATTTGTGCTAGTATTTGCGGATGATATCTTGGTTTACTAAAAAACTAGAGAAGAACATGAAGAGCACTTAAAGGCAGTATTGTAGTTGTCGAGGGAACAAAGATTGTATGTAAACTAATTAAATGTTATTTATTTAAACATCAAGTCCAATATTTGGAACATGTAATCTCAAAGGAATGTGTAGTCGTGGATATTGAAAAGATTAAGGCCATAATGGAGTGGCCCACTCCCAAAAATGTCATGGAGGTTAGATCCTTCATGGGATTGGTCGAATATTACTGGTAGTTCATTAGATAATTTTCAAATATTGGGCATCCAACATAGCCTTACAAAGGAAAGGATTCAAATTTCAATGGACATCAGTGTTTGCAACTAGTTTTGAACAACTCAAGAAACTACTCACACTTGCACTTATTTTCAGGATAACAGACCCCAAAAAGGACTTCTTGGACTACATAGATGCCTGTAAGGAAGGACTAGGTGGAGTCCTTATGCAAGAAGAACATGTAGTCTATTATGAATCAAGAAAATTAAATGAGCATGAAAAGAACTATGTCACCCATGACTTGGAACTAGCAACAATTATGCATGCACTAAAGATGTGGAGGCACTACTTACTTGGGAGGAAGTTTGTATTGATATTAGATCATGGAGGGTTGAGATACTTATTTGATCAGCCCAAACTAATTGCAAGACCAACTAGATGGTTAGATCTCATCAATGAGTTTGATTTTGAGATCAAGCATATTAACATTAAGGAGGAAAAAGTGGCAGATGCACTTAGTTGAAGTTTCCAAGTGGCTCGCCTGCCATCCATGAGCACTTGTGAAGTTGACATCAAAGAAAGGATAAAATAAGCATTGATACATGATGAACATTTCCAACATGTGAAGAAATGCTTATAGCAGGAACAAGAGGGAATAATTAGCAAGGATTAAAAACTCATTGATGATTGTATGTTGTTGTTTAAAGATAGACGGTATGTACATTGTGTGATAGAATTGAGAAAGCTCATAATGTACAAATTTCATAAAAGACCTTACTCTAGTCATCCCAGTTATCATAAAATGATAAAAACCATAAAGGAAACATATTATTGGCAAAAAATGAAGAAGGGAATTGTTGAGTACATTGCCATATGCTTGGAATTCCAACAAGTCAAAGTAAAATGTAGGAATCCTATGGGATTGTTACAACCAATACCAATTCTTAAGTGGAAGTGGTAAGTCATATCTATAGACTTCATTACAGAATTGCGAAGGACACCGAAACAACATGATGTCATTATGGTGGTAGTGGACAAATTGAGGAAAGCAACTCAGTTTATAGTTGTTAAGTCCACCCACAAGGCTATTGATATAACTCATTTTTTATGAAGGAAATATTCAGATTGTATGGCATACCCAATAATATCATCTTAGGTAAGGATTCCAAGTTTACTTCCAATTTTGGAAGACAGTGTTTGTTGGTTTTGGAACCCAACTAACTTTATTACAAGGATAGATGGCCAAACTTAAAGGGTGAACATAATTTTAGAGGACATGTTGAGGATATATGTCGTGCATCATCCAAAGAGGTGAGAACAGTTCTTACCATTGGTTTAATTCACACACAACAATGGGAACTAAGTCACTAGAGATGAGCCCTTTCAAGGCATTGTATGGTAGAAAATGCAATACTCCCATTAGCTGGGATGATCCAGTGAACAAAGTGATTCTTGGGCCTGACAAGCTAAAAGAAATGGATTAGGAAGTAATTAATACCAGGTTGAAATTGAAAGTAGCCCAAGATAGGCAAAAGAACTATGTAGACCAACAGATATGCCACAAATAATTCCAAGTGGGAGAGCATGTATATCTCTGCATTAAACCAAGGAAGAGCTCACTTAAAGTGGGGAACTGTACAATGTTGGCACCTAAATTTTGTGGACCATTTCATATTTTTTAAAGAGTGGGACTAGTATCTTATAGACTGGTGTTACCACTTATAATGAAAGCACATGCTGTTTTTCACATATACTTGCTTAAGATGTATGTATGTGACACTAGTCATGTGGTTGATTGGTCTGTGATACAGATGGAACTTGAGGGAAGGGGGAATTATAAAAAAACCAATGTGCATCTTTGACTAGAGATAAACCACACTTCAGAATCAAGTAATAGAGCATATCAAGGTGCACTGGAAGCACTTTGGATTAGATGAAGCAACGTGGGAATATGCACAACAAATGAGGGTACTTTACCCATTTTTTGTTTAATGAATAAGCATATGTAAGAGTTGTGATTATAAAGCTTAGTTTTTGTGTTTTCTTATGTTCTATATACTAAACATGGAGGACAATGTTCCTTTAATGGGGTGGGGTTTGTAACAACCCCACCTTTACCTGATTTTTTTAAATTAAGAATTATGATTGAGCCACCATCGTGGAGGCATGACTAGTGAAAATAATTGAATCTCAAACTTATAAAATTTAATGTAATTTTGAATATTGGATCAGAGGAGTGGACGACATAGATCTATTGTCTAAGGGAGGTGGAAAGCTCATTTGATTGATAAGCCATGTTACAACCTAAGAGTTATTGTTGAAGTCAGTTATGACCCAATCAAACAACCACTCCTTAATAGAATTTATGAGATTGGACTAGAGCGGTGAAAGACAAAGGGTGATGCCCATTCCTCTTGAAGATTGAGGAGAGACTGGGGAGATAACTATTTAGAAAGAGAAGAGTTCGCCAAAACATAGGAGACTGTGCTTTTCTACAAATGAAGAGACACATAGGAAGGATAGATATTTTCAACAAGAAAGGGAGAGGGGTTTTGGATTTTCTCCTTATGTTTTCTTCTTTGGTTGGTTGTGAGCCTTAAATGCAAAAGGTTGGTAGGAATAATGTGGATCTGAGGAGCACGACAAAAGGAAGTTGAAGTAATCATGGAGCAAATTATTGAGCCCTATGCTCTATTAATTTTGGGTGTTATTCCCCATGTTTTTGTTTGAGGCCACTAGACCATGTGTCCATGCCTGAGTGGTCAGCGGGAGGCTTATTGGATGACTAGATCACTATGGTGCTTGTTGTATAACTAATAAAACACATGAACATGGAAATATAAGTCACTTTAGTGCTTTCTAGAGAGCTAATAAACCACCTGAACGATAGACTATAAACCCCTATGGTGCTTTCTATGAAAAGGCAACTAATAAACCACCTAGATAGTGGATTTAATCTCAAGGACTGAGCAATACCCCATCTGGATATGAGGCAAAGGCTTGTGAATGGACTTAGGAGAATAAGTGATTTACTATGGTGCTTACTATCAAAGGATAATTGATAAACCAATTGGATAGTGAAATCCATCTCTAAGTGCCTACTTAAGCCATTGGTGTGGATTTTTAGTTGAGAAAGCATCCCCTCAGACTTTGGATCCGACTTAGGGGTGGTCAGTTGCAAGAAAGGTTGGAGTGAAGCAGGCCTATGGTTGGGTGGAGACTCGAAGTCCCTGCTTTAGTTGCTATCCAATTTAACACATTTAGATAATATAAAAGTTGTGCATATTCGAACCAAAAGTTGTGATAGCCTTGAGATATTAATTGTTGTTAATATAATATTGCATATTTGTTAGGTCCCTATACTACTAGTGTAACACCTTATTGTTATTAGTACAACTCCCTTATTATATTTTTGTGCCCATGCAGTCCCCATATTGTTATTATTGTGCCCCATAGAAGCCCACTATTGTTATTATTGTGCCCTTACATTATTATTGTTACGTCGTCTCTGATTATATTATGACCCTGAGACTCCTATATATAGAAAGGAGGTCTTGTCATTTGTATCATCCAAGAATTGTTCATTTGTGTAATGTAAAGGAGGTTTCCCCCTCGAAGAGGCTGATGTATAAGGCGTTCGTCTATCTTTTCTATCTTTTTGTGATCTGGTTTCATAACATTTGGTATCAGAGCTTTGGATTCTAGGGTTTCGCTGCTCCAAATAGGTCATCATGGAATTTTCGCTATAACTTTGTTTTTGCGACTTTTCAGAAGTGAAAAAACAAAACCCATTTGCGACGAAATCGCACTGAACCTCGGGTCTGAATTTTAGAACTTGTCTCGCTATATTTTCAGAGATATGATCTGAGGAAGTTAGGGTTTTTGCAAGCTCCTGAATTTCATCTAAAACAAGCCATCGTGGAATTTTCGCTATAACATTTTCGCTACAAAGTGTCAGAAGCTAAAAAAAAACCCCATTTAATACGAAATTGGTCTGAACCTTGGGTCTGAATTTCAGATCTTGTTTCGCTATATTTTTGGAGATATAGTCCAAGACATTTAGGGTTTCGGCAGGCTCCTGAATTACATCCCAAACAGGTGACCTGAGGAAAATCGTCATAACTGTCTCTCTGAGCATCAGATTGAAATTTCGTAAGAAGTTACAGAAAGAGCACGAAATTTCGTTTTTTTTGTATATTTTTCAGATCCGAAGGTCAAAATAGTGACACGTGGCATTTCATACAAGTTCTCTCTTCTGAAAAGGTATATAATCAGGTCATCTTGGGAGATTGTGCATAACTCTTTCTTGGAGAATCCAATTTCGATCAAACTGGTGGCATTGGAAAGAGAACACAGAGGGCTACTGCAGGTCGCGATTTCAAAACTGGAAGATCTGAAATTACAGAGTTACAGTCGTTTCAAGGTCGAGCTCCTAAAATCAAGAAAAGGCGATATGAGGAAGTTTGATGGAAAGGATCCAGTAAATTGGATACTACAGATGGATCAATATTTTGATCTACATGAGGTGCAACTATTACAAAAGGTACATATTTCATCTTCATATTTAGAACCAGATCAATTTTTATGGTATAAAGGGCTTTGTTCTCATAAACCACTTGTTACGTGGTCAATTTTCACGGAGGAAATGATAGCACATTATGAGGATACAAAGATAAACACCTTCTTTAGCCAATTGATAAATCTCAAACAAAAGTGTTCAATGGCAGAGCACATTGAGGACTTTCAAAAATTGAATATAAGGGAAAATGATATTCCAGAGAAGCAGAGAATTGATGTCTCCATAGGGACTTTAAAGGATAACATTCAACATGAGGTTTGTCTTTGGGAACTTGATTCATTGGAGAAGACATTCAGGTTGGCAAGAAAAGTGGAAAGCAAAATTATGGCAATAAGGAATTCTACCCCTCACAACTATAAAGATGAAAGTGTTGTTTCTCCTAGCCTTCCACAACCTACAAGGTTGACACCAAAACAATTGGAAGAAAAAAGAGCAAAAGGACTTTGTTACAATTGTGATAACAAATACATTAAAGGTCATAAGTGTGCTGAGAAGAAATTATTTTACATTGATTGTGAAGAGGAGGAAGAAAAGGATCAAGAAACATCAAAAGAAGAGGACATACACCAGGAACGAACCCCAGAGAAAGAATAAATGAATCCAACCATATCTTGTAAATCATTGGTAAGAATTCCCACTCCTCAAACTCTCAATATAGAAGGACATATCAAGAAGAAAAAGGTTCAAGAAGTGAAAGATCACACCGGGAAATAAGAAATGAATCCGACCATATCTTGTAATGCGTTGGTCGGAATTACCACTCCTCAAACTATAAGATAGAAGGACATATCAAGAAGAAAAATGTTCAAGAAGTGAAAGATCACACCGAGCATCAAAAAATGAATCCAACCATTTCTTCTAAAGCATTGGAAGAAATTACCACTCCTCAAACTCTCGAGATAGAAGGACATATAAAGAAGAAAAAGATTCAAGTAGTGAAGGGCCACATCGAGCATCAAGAACAAGTTCTCCAACTTTTAAAGGATAATGCCACTTTGGTGCAGAATCGAATGAAACAACAAGCATATCAACATCGCAGTGAAATTTTTTTTGATGTAGGCGATTGGTTATTTTTATGGCTACATCTCAAGCAAGCTATTTATGAGAAGAAAATGTTGGCAATACTACATGCACCTAAGAAATGGCAACCTTTCCTAATGGGAAGACACTTCAAGGTAAATATGGATCATGATAGTCTTAAATACTTTTTAGAACAAAGATTATCTTTAGAAGAATAGAAAAAATGGGTCACAAATATGTTGGGTTATGACTTTGAAATCATCTACAAAAAAGGGAAGAAAAATGTTGTTGCAGATGCACTCTCAAGAAAGGATGAGGATGTGGAAGCATTGTTTTATGCTATTTCTATTATCCAACCAGATTCGATAAAAAAAGTAGGGGATGAATGGAAGAAGGACGAAGAAGTGTGGCCACTCATTCAAAAGTTGCAGAAGATCCCAATTCAAACAATATTGCCAGAACTTGACGAGGAAGGAAAAATCATATTGGAACCTAGAGCAGTCACAGAAACAAGAACCCGACAGCTACAAAATCGATCAATTTCAGAGTATCTCATCAAGTGGAAGAACTTAGCCACTGAAGATTCCACATGGGAGGACTATACATAAGCATCAAGAACTACTCAAGCGTTGAGGACAACACTTTTTGAAGGAGAGGGGCATGTTAGGTCCCTATACTACTAGTGTAACCCCTTATTGTTATTAGTACAACCCCCTTATTATATTGTTGTGCCCATGTAGTCCCCATATTGTTATTATTGTGCCCCATAGAAGCCCATTATTGTTATTATTGTGCCCTTATATTATTATTGTTATGTCGGCTCTGATTATATTATGACCCCTTAGAATCCTATATATAGAAAGGAGGTCTTGTCATTTGTATCATCCAAGAATTGTTCATTTGTGTAATGTAAAGGAGGTTGCCCCCTTGAAGAGGCTGATTTATAAGGCGTTCATCTATCTTTTCTATCTTTTTGTGAGCTGGTTTCATAAAAATATTCTTGATTGAATGCATGTATTTCACTGTCATATTTATTGGTAGCTACCTTATATGCTTGTGGTTACCATGAATGGTTGCATAATGTAGTATGTTTCCATATTCTTGATTTGCAGGTTATTTATTTGCTATAAGTTGAATGAACATACTTGAATTGCGCTGGCAGATATTAAATTCATGAACAAGGTGATAAACTATGAGTTTATGAGTTGTTGCAATTTGTTGTTGTTGAAATTATTGTTTCACTCGAATTTGTTGGTTTAAAACTCTGATTTATAACAACCTTGAGTAATTTTTATTTGGTGTGTTTGGTAAACTTATTGGAAACTGTTTAGGCTAACCCTGACCTTTATATTGACCCATAGCTCCCTTGAACCCAAATATGGAATTTACTCCTTCCTCCACCCCAAACCCTAATTTTTCATACCTTTATCTAGTGGATCTATGTGGTAGAATCCTTAAGGAGCAACTTACTTAAGATCCTTGGGTTACTCGATCCTTAAGCCTTACCAGGGAAGCCTGCCTTTTGTTGGATTGCGTCCTTCACTAAAGAGAGGGGAGTAATTGTTGAGGTGACAATGGTGACATTCTCACATCTTACACCTTGTCTAGGTCACCTAGTGAGGTTTTACATTAGGTGCTAGATTTTGTTGTAACGATTCCCATGTGTGCCCTACAAATATTATGATACAATACCTCTCTAAACTATCCTTTTGATGTGGACCAACTTCCTTGAGTTCCCTTTAACTTAGCATATTTGTATAACCTCTTATGGATATCTAGTGCTTTGAACCACTGGTTGCCTTTTGTCTTTTGGTTTATAGCCCTTGGTTGTCTATTTGGTTCATTTTGACCCTTGGGGCACTTCTTTGATGTTTTTTCCAAATTCAAGGTTTTAGATGGAATCATAAACCCCCAATTGGGTCCATAATAATTTAGGATGCTTCATTACAAGCCACGAAGGCCCTAATCCTTTTGGGATCGCTATTAATGGGGTTTAATGATTTAAGCTCCTTAACCTAAAATTTCTAAAGAGGGTATTTCACTTGTGTTTTGCACTATGCATAATAAAATGGCATTATGGGCTTAATAGGTTACGAAAAAGTCTTATAGAATCCATGTTACTGAGTCAACATGTAAAATAAGATTTTTTTCATACAAATAAGGCCCTCCAATGACTAACCTAATGTACACTTATGTATTTAGGTTATTCCCTTGCCTATTTATACCATGCAATTTCTCTTTTTAAAGTCTCTTGAACTTTCAGATCAATTTATCATTGAAACCATATCTTCCAAGGGCACTCTTGTATTAGCAACGTGTTGATTTAACTCTTTTCTACCTCTTCAATTCTCTTGGGTTGTGTGCACATGTTATCTCCAATGCCTCTATAGGGACCTCTTATGAATAGTAAGGCTTTTTTATTCATCCTAGGGCATCTCCATTGGCATAAGCCCACTCACAACTTGGACAATTCAACCTTACAACCTCAACAAAGGTTCCATCACATCTAATGCAAGAGAGGTAATCTCCCATAAAGGCATTTGGGAATTTAGTGTTATTTTCATTCATAGACATAAATATTTGTATTAGACACTAGCTAATTTCTTGTTCTTGCAAGAAAGTTGAGTTGCATGTAGGATAATCTAGGATGTGGGCCACTCTTGTAGACTTGTTGCAACTATTTTCTTCAACCAAAGAGACTTTAGCCCCTACAATAGCATTGGATGGGTTCCTTCCATACTTATCTCTGTCTTTTCCAACATTAGGCTTTCTAGTTCTAAAGGAATTTTCAATACCCTAGATTGTTAGTTTACTTTGCTAATTTATTAGTGAAATTTACTCTAAAATCTAAGCGAAGTATAACACAAACATAGAGATACACTAAAACTTGAATTCTATTAATAAATAGAATGTGATGAAATTGTAAAAATGTGGAATGAAACAAATTCACTTGAACTGTGATAGTTTATCTTTGAGAAGAGATGTGACAACTACGTGTATTCGCCAAAGCGCCTTACAAAGAGGTCGAAAGGCCCTGTTTAATGTTAAGCAATAGTGAGGAAACCGTAAACATCAAAAAACCTAAACCTAAGAGATGAGATGCCAAAAGGTTTGTGGACCCTGATGGGATTAGTGTTGAAAATATCAACAAGAAATGTTAAAAATAACATCAAGAAAAAATCCCAATTTAATTTGTCCTCGAATCAAATTGGGAATAAAATTGTAATTCACATCTCATGACGACTTGTAATAGTTAACTAAGTTAATTTGACCTGGTTGGCTCAGTTAATTCAAATTGAGGGTCTAACTAGAGTCATGTAGAGTGTCTCCTACAATGAGGAGCATTAGTTGAGTTTATTTTGAGTTGTAATTATTTAATTCAGTTTAACTGAGTTAAAGTGAGTTAAACTAGTTCCAATTGATGGAGGAATTAGTGGGGTGTTGCCTATAGTAGTGGGGTGTTGCCTGAAGTACAGTGGGGTGATGCCTGAAGTGCAGTGTGGTGTTGCTTGTAGTACAATAGGGTGTTTCTTGTACTACAATGGGGTGTTGCTTGTAGTACAATGGGGTGTTTCCTGAAGTGTAGTGTGGTGTTGCCTACAATACAGTGTGGTGTTGCCTGCATTCAAGTGTGGTGCTGCACGCAGTGGTCAACTAGTAAACTGAAGATTCACTCATAATTAGCTCATGCATGTCAGATCAAAGAAAGACCCAGTTGAGATTGGAGTTCAAGGACAATGTACTATCAGTTGTAAAATCATCTAAATTAAGCTGATTGTGCATGCAATCAAGAAAAGGCCTATGAGGATTGCACAATTCATAATTGAGGAATTTACTAACTAGAATTTGCACCACATGTTGCAAAGGAAACGCCGTAAGGCGGGAGCATAGGAAAGAATAACATAGAAGATAGAAGAAAAAAAATTATGCAATCTTATTTATTTACCGACATTTTTGTGAGAAAAAAATTGTAGAAAACATTTAAAAGACATCTAGTGTTGTTCCATGATTAGTCCATTTAGTCTCATCTCTCTCTCCCAAATACTCTTCATTTGGTGAATGCATTGAAAAAGTGTCCATGACAACCATGGTTTTGGTGGCTTGGAGTTGAGTTGGCATTGATGATAGGAAGTAATTTTGAGGATTTGAAAGAAAGATTTTATACTCTCGATATGTTTCGTTGGGGATGAACTTTCTCATAGTATAGGGTTTTTTGGGTACATACCCTCCATATGGGTATTGTCCAAAATTCAAAGCAACATGTTGCCCCTGATGCCACCCAGATTATTCTAGTTAAGATCCTTGCTAGATCTTCCTTTGCCTCCAACTTTGGCCACCTGCCACCTAAATTATTGTAGTTAATATCCCTGCTAGATCATCCTTTGTCTCCACCTTTAGCCACCAGGATGCATGTAATAATATCTAGAAAGAGTATTCCCATATTTTTGTGGAGAAAGCCAATTCTGAGTAAAGAGGGCATGTGGTTGGGTGCATGCTAGAAGAAATTAGGAAGGGGCTACTTTCTAGAAAAGTGGATTGAAGATAAAGCACCATTGCAGAAGGTGCATGTGGAAATTTTTTATTCTTCTAATATGTTTTGTGTTGAGTTTGCAAATATGAAAGATCAAGTATGCAAATGTTTTTTATTGTGATCAAGAATTCCAAAAGATTAGTGACCAATAAGAAATTGAGTTTTTCCTTGAAAGCGATGAGATGAACATTGCATGTAGTTTGTGCATAGATTCCAATGTTATGAACAATGGGAAAGTTGCAATATATAAAGGCAGAGAAATTGTGGCTACACAATAATCAAATATGTTTAAGAGATGATAGCAGTACCTAAAGAGAAAGATATCATAGGAGAGTACCCCAACTTGAGGCAACATTGGGTGGTTATTTATGAGGCTTTTGATTCATCGGGTATTGATGGAGAATGGAATATGAAAGTCAAGTCATGTTTTTACTGTCTCAAATTAAACCACATTCCTTGCAAGCAAGTCTCAATCCATGTCAAAGCACCCTTTTTTTTCAAATGGAGATGCACTTAAATCCATGGAGTATTTGTCCGGTGTAAAAATGAACATATGCATTAATGTATTAATGAAGACATGTATAAGATGAAATATCATAATCATTTATCCTAATCATCAATAGTGGGTTTAAGTCATTGGTCCCTTATCACTTGATTCTAGGAGTGTTCAAATTCATCTCATCTATAAACACTTAATAGATTATACTAGGTATTATGAGGTCCATTTTTATCATTGGTGGGTCCCATTATGTCCACCTTTAGCCACCAAGATGCATGTAATAATATCTAGAAATAGTATTCCCATATTATTGTGGAGAAAGCCAATTTTGAGTAAAGAGGGCATGTGGTTGAGTGCATGCTAGAAGAAATTAGGAAGGGGCTACTTTCTAGAAAAGTGGATTGAAGATAAAGCACCATTGCAGAAGGTGCATGTGAAAAAAATTTATTCTTCTAATATGTTTTGTGTTGAGTTTGCAAATATGAAAGATCAACTATGCAAATGTTTTTTATTATGATGAAGAATTCCAAAAGATCAGTGACCAATAAGAAATTGAGTTTTTCCTTGTGTAGTTTGTGCACATATTCCAATGTTATGGACAATGGGGAAGTTGCAATATATAAAGGCAGAGAAATTGTGGCTACACAATAATCAAATATGTTTAAGAGATGATAAGAGTACCTAAAGAGAAAGATATCATAGGAGAGTACCCCAACTTGAGGAAACATTGGGCCGTTATTTATGAGGCTTTTGATTCATCGGGTATTGAGGGAGAATGGAATATGAAAGTCAAGTCATGTTTTTACTGTCTCAAATTAAATCACATTCCTTGCAATCAAGTCTCCACCCATGTCAAAGCACCTTTTTTTTCAAATGGAGATGCACTTAACTCCATGGAGTATTTTTCCGGTGTAAAAATGAACATATGTATTAATGTATTAATGAAGACATGTATAAGATGAAATATAATAAGCATTTATCCTAATCATCAATAATGGGTTTAATTCATTGGTTCCTTATCACTTGATTCTAGGAGTGTTCAAACTCATCTCATCTATTCACACTTAATAGAGTATACTAGGTATTCTGAGGTCCATTTTTATCATTAGTGGGTCCCATTGTGTCCATCAATAGTTTTCCTCATTAAACGGTACTAAAGTAGTTTCTTATATGCTTGACATTACCTCTCAGATTCATAAATTATAGAATCATACCATTGATAGGTTTGGAGACATTGGGCCTAGGAGGAAATTACTCATTTTTTCTACCTCTCCCAAGTTGCGGTGGGGTATATCATTACTATTTGAAAACCTTGAATACTATTTTGGCACTGTTATTGGTGCTAGATACTGTGACATAGATCTAGTGCTAGATACTATGATATAGATTATTAGTGCTAGATACTGTGACATAGATCTGGTGTTAGATACTATGACATAGATCCACATTATATATGGTCAACACTATGATTTGTTTTATGACATGGATCCCCCATGTACTTTCTAATGGCCATGGTATTCCATATTATTACATGGAACCACAACATATTTTGCGAGTCTTCATGGATTTTTCTCTTTTACTGAGAATGGGTATGCCTACCTCAGAGACGATTTATATATCTAATTGTTTGATGACTAGTTGTAGGCACTTATAGGTCTTTGATCCAATAAATGTTTACATATGCCACTCTACTCACCATGAATTTCTTAATCTATATATATCTAATTGGTTGATGACTAGTTGTAGGCACTTCTAGGTCTTTGATCTAATAAATGTTTACATATGCCACTCTACTCACCATGAATTTATGAATTTCTTAATATACTTTAGCCATCAGTTCCTTTTATGACCTTATACATTAGCATACATATGTTATAATTATATTTTCCAGCACTTCTAGGTCTTTGATCTAATAAATGTTTACATATGCCACTCTACTCACCATGAATTTATGGATTTCTTAATATATTTTAGCCATCAGTTCCTTTTATGACCTTATATATTAGCATACATATGTTATAATTATATTTTCCACCATAGGTATTGCAAGGAATTTACTACATGAGGCTAAAATTAGATAATTGAGTAATTTCTCATAATTATTTTAGAATGGAGTAATTATTCTATCACAGTTTCATATGAAAAAAAAAATCATAATTAGAAAAACTCATAATTGAAAAAACATTCGTTGATAATGGAGTGTGGAACGTGAGCAAAATGATCATGATAGGGAAAAGATCCATTGCAACTTAGATAAAATATGATAATTGAGCATGGAAGATATGTATGAATTGTGATTTCTTGGTTCACATGCCATGACCTGTATCCACCTAATTCACATGCCATGAAGCCTATATTCAATCTCTTGTAAATTCCTTCAAGAAGATGTCAAATTGGAAGATAGGAAAACCTAAAATTTAAGAGTGGAAATTTTGTTGCAATAAAGTCACTAGCTAAGGAAGGTGTCTTAAGCGGCAAGGAACAAGAAGGGTCTTCCACCAAGGCTCAAGGTATAATATGGTTCTTATAATGCTATTCACATTATATTAATATGGATCTACATTATTGTCTTCAAGGTATAATATGGTTCTTATAATGATATTCACATTATATTAATATGGATCTACATTATTCTCTTCAACCAAGGCTCAAGGTATAATATGGTTCTTATAATGCTATTCACATGATATTAATATGGATCTACATGATTTCTCCCTCTGTCATATGTTGTATTCAATTCCATATACTATATCTAATTTTTCTTCAATATATTAGGTTAGATTTAGTTGTAATCAACATTCGTACTTGCTTGAAAAGGTTAAGAATGACATCTATTTTCCATGTGTGTAGGTAGCAAGTGATAGGAGTAGGAGCATTAAATATTAAATCTCTAGAGAACAACCTTCAAGAAAACGGTATGTTCCATGACTCCTCTTCTCATAGCAAGGAATTATATTGATTACAATAGATCTAGAGGGATTTTGTGTAGTGATCTATCATCCTCTTTGTCTCTGATCTCATTAGATCAAAGAATAGATCTTCTTATATACAATAAAAATTTTCTACAACAATTGGACATATATGAAGGATCCAAGAAAGAAACCATGTGGATATTGGTCTCAATATAATTTCTTTTGTTATTTTTTATGATAGTGAGTAGGAGGGAACCAAAGTGTGTAAGAATTCTCTTTGTGAATGTATAAGGTTCAAGAGAAATACAACTTTATTTAATAAAAGATAATGGAGAATTTTTCTATTTACTATGTTTTGTATTCACTTTCATCCTTGTAATGTGATATTCATTTCTTTCATTGTGTAACTGTAATGTGATATTCATTTCTTTCATTGTGTGACTTTCTTGAAGTAATTTACAAGTGAAGTGAGATACTCTATTTCTTTCTCTAACAATGATAATTCTTTTACATCCCTTATCCCTTATCTCATGAAGCATATTTTTGTGATGTTAAAAGTTTCATATTTTAAATTAGTTATAAATTCTATTGCAAATTGGTTATATTGTCTAAGATGATGAAACTCAAGGGGATATTCCTTATATGACTATAAGATCTATAAATTTATTATATTTTCTTTATTCTTTTATTTAGGTTTCATTTTTATGATCATTTACAATTTTATTTTTCCAATCAATTATCTTGATAACATCCCTTCTACTTTGTACTTAGCACCCTCCAAGTGCAACAATGTACCCTATATTTAGATATGATGATGTGTAAATTCTCTTTTCTTTAGAAATTACTTAATTTCAACCAAATCAATTTACATATAATGCTTAATATTCACACACACAAATTTTTACAGCATTATATATATATATATATAGATATAGATATATATAAAATGTAAAAGATGTGATCTACTACATTTGACTCGTTACACCATAAGGTGTTCCCTCTGAAACAAACTCCCCTCCTAGGACAGTTGTAACTTTGTCCGCCTTTGATTTCGATGTTAGACGATGGAAATAGTGACCGCCATCAGATTGGAAAACCGATATGAATCCGTTGATCCGTTACAATCTGTTAATGGTATGCTATCCACACTATTTCACATTATTTCTTGCACGAATATCCCATTTTCTGCAACGTTTCTTCCTCAAATACTTGTCGATGCCATGGGCTTTCCAGGGAGTGTTGAATACTTGTCGATGCCATGGGCTTTCCAGGGAGCGTTGAAGGGCTTTCCCAAAACAGTTTCTTGTGCGGATATCCTCGCATTTGCAGCTATATATAGTGGAATCCTGGTACTTTATCATCGCATTTGCAGCTAGATATAGCGCAATCCTGATATTTTTTTTTTCTTATTTTTATATCATTTGATAATTTTTTTCTCTTTTTATTTATTTATGAGATTAGTTCAGTTTCGAAAATTGGTTGAGTTTCCTAAGTAAAGTATTTGTGTTAAAATACATTTTTTATTAAGAAATCAAGGATTCAATTCTCATAAATACTTAATTGAATTTTGTAAATACAGGCATCTCTAGCGGGATCTCCTCTGAGTTGGAAAGTTCCTGCAAGGAGAAGAGATGGAAGAATTTTACATGCTCCAGAAACTCTAACGAATTTACCTCCCCCGTTTTTCAATGTAGAATAGCTTGGTCGTACTTTCTGGTAAATAAATGCATGCAATGTTATGTATTCGACCTTCAAACCAAGATAAATTTTCGAACAAAACTATGTGGAGATTGTTTAATTCTATCCAAATCTCCACCCATTGCCTGAGAATTGAATATGTAATGTATGTTTTTATGAATCTTATACTTGTTTTTTATATGATCTTTGAGGAACACACCATTGGATAGTCGCAGTGCTCTTCTTTCATGTACAGGGTCTACAATTTCAACAAAACTCACCGGACGGACCCATCTCTTGATCCTGTGTATGCTCAGGTAATGAAGGCCCAGTGCCCCATAGGGAGTGAACAAAACAGCAAGAGGAGCGTGGCCATGGAGGATGTAACGCCGAACACCCTCGACAATGCGTACTATGACGGCATTATAAAGAATAAGGGTCTGTTGACCTCTGATGCAACGCTTTTTACAAATGAAAACACCAGGAATTTGGTGTTTGCAAACTGGGAAATGTATTATAATGTGAAGAAAAATATTTGATTCTTCATGATATTACATATTCATAAATTTTGTAAGATGAATAAAAAAACTAATTGATCTATTATTTAAATTATGAGAACTGTGGTTTTTTTACTGGTTTAAAAAAGTAAATTTTAAATTTATTAATATAATTTTTTATTTGTATATTTTAATATTTAATTTTTAGAAATTAATTAATTTATATTTTATTTAAATTAATATTAAATTTAAGTTTATTACTATTTATAATTACATTAATAATATTAATAATGATATGAATATAAATATCAAAATTTGATAATTAATAACAAAAGCTAAAGGAAAACTTTTTTTTTAATATTTAAGTTTCAGAAACTAATTTATTTGTATTTCATTTAAATTAATATTAAATTTAAGTTTAATAATATTTATAATTATATTAATAATAATATGAATATAAATATTAAAATTTGATAATTAATAACAAAGGCCAAAGAAGCAAGTAAAGAGAAGGAGTTTCACAAATTGATTTATATTTGATTGATTTGATTTTCACAAATAGATTGATATTTGATTAATTTAATTTTTACAAATAAATTGATTTTACAAATGTTGCTGCAGGGTAGGGTTAGAATGCAATCAAGGGAAAATGGATTGAGCCTCAACTAGAAAATTTCCTTTTGAGCCTCCTGAGATCTCTCGGATTTATACACCATTTCAACAAATTGTACAACAATAAAATTTGTGCAATAAAAAAAAATTTATAGTGAACATGATTGTAAAATCAATCACAATTGTTGTGGCCGGTTGGAACAAATGGACAATGTGAAAATATAAGGCCAGTGCATTTTTAGGTTACACAAAATGTTTTTAAGGTTGGACTTGATCACATTAATTTGTAATACTTGTTTACAGTTTGCCAGGAAATCTAAATGAGCAAGTTGGTTATAAATTTTACTTTATAGTAAAAGGATGGTGGCTTGAAATTATGATCAACAATAGACAATAATTAAAAAAAAAAAAAAAAATTAAAAAAAAATCCTTGTTATATTAAACATTTTCATAGATTATGTTTTTTTTATCATTCCCTAAAATATAAAACAATTATTATTTAATTCATGAAAATTTTCGGAGAAAATCACATAGAGAATATTTGGTCGTGTTTCCATCCAGCGAGTGTGGTTCATCACATCATCTTCAGGACGATGAACCACACTGTTTGGTTTGAAACCACACTGGTAACACGTCGACCAAATATTCTCTATGTGATTTTCTTCGAAAATTTTCATGAATTAACAAATTATGAATCACAGAAGCTTAAATTCGAATTATTCTTTAATTATTTTTTAAAATATAAAACAATAATATATAAAAAGATGGTGGTCAAAAATTGTGTTAATGTTTTTTAATCTTTGTTATATGAAACTTTTTCATAGATTATAACATTTTTTGATCATTCATTATAATATGAAAGAAAAATATGTGATTTTTCATAATATTACATATTCATAAATTTTGTGAAATGAATAAAAAAAATCAATTGATCTATTATTTAAATTATGATATTAAACTAAATTAAATCCTAAATTTATTAATATAATTTTTTATTTGTATATTTTAATATTTAATTTTTACAAACTAATTTATTTGTATTTTATTTAAATTAATATTAAATTTAAGTTTATTAATACTTATAATTACATTAATAATATTAATTCCTTGAGCCTCAAAAACAAACTCGATGAAACCAATTTGCTACATTTGTCCCTCACATATGGGATATGAAAACCTTCATCTTAGATCTCTCAGATAATGGGCAAAATGGGCAATGTGAAAATATAAGGCCGGTGCATTTTTAGGTTACACAAAATGTTTTTAAGGTTGGAGTTGATCACATTAATTTGTAATACTTGTTTACACTTGCGAGGAAATCTAAATGAGCAAGTTGGTTATAAATTTTACTTTATAGTAAAAGGATGGTGGCTTGAAATTATGCTAGACAATAAACAATAATTTAAAAAAAAAATCATTGTTATATTAAACATTTTCATAGATTATATTTTTTTATCATTCCTTAAAATATAAATCAACTATTCTTTAATTATTTCTTAAAATATAAAACAATAATATATAAAAAGGTGGCGGTAAAAAATTGTGTTAATGTTCTTTAATCTTTGTTATATGAAACGTTTTCATAGATTATAATATTGTTTGATCATCCATTATAATATGAAAGAAAAATATGTGATTTTTCATAATATTACATATTCATAAATTTTGTGAGATGAATAAAAAAACCAATTGACCTATTATTTAAATTATGATATTAAATTGTGGGTCTTTACTCTTTTAAAAAATTAAATCCTAAATTTATTAATATAATTTTTTTATTTTTATATTTTTATATTTAATTTTTAGAAACTAATTTATTTGTATTTTATTTAAATTAATATTAAATTTAAGTTTATTAATACTTATAATTACATTAATAATATTGATAATGATATGAATATAAATATCAAAATTTGATCATTAATAAAAAAGCCAAAGAAAAACTTTTTGTATATTTTAATATTTAATTTCTAAAAAATAATTTATTTGTATTTCATTTAAATTAATATTAAATTTAAGTTTATTAATACTTATAATTACATTAATAATAATATGAATATAAATATCAAAATTTGATCATTTTCTTTTTTTTACAGAAACGGGTAGTGGATATATTAGATACTTGGTCTTAATGCCAAAGAGCGGATTACAAAAGGTGGATCTAATTCCAGAAATACCGTACAACCTTGTAAGGCCGTGACATTTATGTTTATCTCACATCTCTTTTTTGCTGCTACTATGTGGTCAATATCAATGATTTTCCCAAGATAGTGGATACAAACAAACTGATTTAACAGTAGGCAATAAAACATGACAGCTTTCTAAATTAAGGGATTGGTTCCCAAATTTCTTGTCTGCCTCTGAGCAGAGCTCCAGCCATAAGAAGGGCTGCTTTGTTAGCTTCAATGTCCGCCTCCTTATTATTGGCTCTCAACACATGGTAGAAATTCAAATTCTGGAAAGAGTCTCCAAGGTCTGTAATTCTTTGGATCAGCCTTGCAAGCCTTAGATCCATTGGCTTAGAATGTGTCACCATAGTGTTAATGATAACCTGAGAGTCCCCGATAACATTAGCCTCCCTGATGTTCAACACTTTCAAAATCTTGAGTCCTTGGAAAAGAGCCAAAGCCTCAGCTTGAATACTAGAAGCGATGCCCAAACCCCAGGCGAAACTGTGGATCCTAAAACCAGCTGGATTCAAAATGACTCCTCCAGTGCCAACTCTTCCAGGATTGCCCTTTGCAGCCCCATCAAAAAATAGAAAGTGTCTTTGGTGGTTTGCAATCCATTGTTGGAACTCTTTTGTTGTAGCCCTTATTTGCCAAACTTTTGGGAGGGAGATACTCTTTGCGAATTTTTGGAACTGAAGATCGAGAGAAGAGCCCCAAATTATATCTTGTTGGCTGAGACTTAAGTCATCTTTATGGTCTCTCAAACACTATGTTATGAAACCAGCTCAAGAAAAGATAGAAAAGATAGATCAACGACTTAGAATTCAGCCTCTTCGAGGGGGCAACCTCCTTTACATTACATAAATGAACAATTCTTGGATGATTCAAAGGATAAAACCTCCTTTCTATATATAGGAGTCTAAGGAGTCACAATATAACCCAGCCGACCTAACAATAATAATATAAAGCCACAAAAATAACAATAGAGGGATTCTATGGGGCATAGTAATAACAATATGGGGATAATAGGGGCACAACAATACTAATAAGGGATGCAACTACAATAGTAATGGGGTAATTACTAGTATTATAGGGACCCAACATGCCCCTCTCCTTCAAAAAAAGTGTTGTCCTTAACGCTTGAGTAGTTCTGGATGCTTCCGTATAAAATTCTCATCCTCCCATGTGGAATCTTCAGCGAATAAGTTCTTCTACTTGATAAGATACTCTAAAATTGGTCGATTTCGTAGCTGTCGAGTTCTTGTTTTTGTGACTACTTCTCGTTCCAATATAATTTTTCCTTCCTCGTCGAGTTCTGGCAATATTGTTTGAACTAGGAGCTTGTCGCCTATAACCTTCTTTAAACATGAAACATGGAAAACTGGGTGCAATCGAGAAGCTGGAGGAAGCTCCAATTTGTATGCCATAGTACCAATCTTTTGCAACACCTTGTATGTACCATAATACTTTAGTGATAATTTATTATCCTTCTTAGCTTGCTTGAGGGACATTTGCTTATATGGTTGTAGCCGTAGGAATACCCAATCACCTACATCAAAACTTCTTTCGCTGCGATGTTGATCTGCCTGTTGTTTTATTCTATTCTGTGCGAACACGAGGTTATCCTTTAAGAGTTGGAGGACTTGTTGTTGATATTTGATGTGATGTTCCACTGCCTGAACCTTAGAATTTTCTCTTAAATATGATGTGATGGATGGTAGCTGATATCCATAAAGTGCCATAAATGGGGTCATTTTTATTGTTGTAAGGAAGGAAGTGTTATACCACCATTCAGCCATAGGCAACCATTTGACCCATTGTGTCTGTTTATCAGATACAAAGCAACAAAGATATCCTTCCAAACATTTGTTTACTATCTCAGTTTTCCCATCAGATTGAGGATGATAAGATGAGCTATGAGCTAACTGAGTACCAAGACAAGAAAATAATTCTTTCCAAAAATTTCCAGTGAAAATGGGATCTCTGTCACTTACAATAATATTTGGGTTTCCATGTAGCTTTTGAATTGTTTCCATAAATGCAGTAGAAACTGTACTGGCTTTAAATGGATGTGATAATGCACAAAATTGTGCATACTTGGTAAGTCTGTCAACTACCACCATGATGACACTCTTTCCCTCAGACTTGGGTAAACCTATGATAAAATCCATTGAAACCTCCTCCCAACGTTGGCTTGGAATGGATAAAGGTTGTAATAGACCCGGTGTCTTAATTGTTTCAACTTTATTTTGTTGGCAAACCAAACATTCCGCCACAAATTATTGAATATATGATTTAAGGCCATCCCAAAAAAATTCCTTCTTAACCCTGTGGTAAGTTTTTAAAAATCTTGAGTGCCCTCCTAAGGGGGAAGTGTGCAATTCCATAAGAATCTTTTGTTTTAGTTTGGAATTCTTATAGAGGTATAAGCGATCTTTGTACCATAAAGAATCATTTTGCTGGCTAAATGTATCAGACGTACTGGAATCTTGTTGTAACTTTCGAATAAGTGCCCACACTTCTTCGTCATTCTTCCATTCCTCCCTTGCTTCATTTATCCAATCTGGTTGGATAATAGAAATGGCGCACAACAATGCTACCACATCCTCATCCTTTCTTGAAAGTACATCTGCCACCACATTTTGCTTCCCTTTTTTGTAGATGATTTCAAAGTCATAACCCAAAATCTTTGTGACCCACTTTTGTTGCGCTTCAGAGGATAATCTTTGTTCTAAAAAGTATTTAAGGCTATCATGATCTGTTTTTACCTTGAAGTGTCTTCCCATTAGGTAGGATCGCCCTTTCTTAAGTGCATGGAGTATTGCCAACATTTCCTTCTCATAAATAGCTTTGTGTAAAAACTTTCCCTTGATTGGACGACTTTCAAAAGCAATGGGTCTTTCATCTTGCATTAAAACAGCACCAATTCCATTTCCTGAAGCATCACATTCCACAATAAAGGTTTTTGTGAAGTCCGGTGTAGCTAAGATCGATGCTTGGCACATTGCCTCTTTAAGATGTTCAAAGGCCTTTGTTGCTTCTGGAGTCCATGAAAATGCATCTTTCTTCAATAATGTTGTTAGAGGTGCTGCTATTCTGCCATAATTCTTAACAAACTTGTGATAATACCCTGTCAACCCCAGAAATCCTCGCATATGCTTTATGGATATGGGGATTTTCCATTCCTTAATGGCTTTAATTTTGCTAGGGTCTACCTTAACTCCTTAATGAGATACAATATGACCCAGATATTCCACCTCTTGTACTCCAAAAAAACATTTGGATCTTTTTGCATATAATTGTTTCTCCTCCAATAGTTGTAGCACCCTATCAACATGTTCAACATGATCCTTCCAAGACTTGTTGTAGATTAGTATATCATCAAAAAGCAATAACACAAATTTTCTAAGGAATGGTTTGAAAATGGAATTCATCAAACCTTGAAATGTTGAAGGTGCATTGGTAAGGCCAAAAGGCATGACCAAAAATTCATAATGACCCTCATGAGTTCTAAATGTTGTTTTCGGAATGTCTTCAGTCTTCATTCTGATTTGATGATATCCTGAACGAAGATCCAACTTGGTGAAGTAAATTGATCCATGTAATCCATCCAATAATTCATCAATGACGGGAATGGGAAACTTATCTTTGATAGTGAGCTTTTTGAGCTCCCTATAATCCGGACACATGCGCCATGATCCATCCTTCTTGTGCACTAATACTACTGGAGCAGAGAAAGAACTTTGACTCAGTTGAATGATACCAGCCTCTAGCATTTCTGCAACCATACGTTCAATTTCACTCTTTTGGGCATAGGGATATCTGTACGACCTGATGTTTGGAGGAACACTTCCTGGAATCAAATGAATAGCATGAACATGATCATGAATAGGTGGGAGACCTTTGGGAGTGTTATGAAACCAGCTCAAGAAAAGATAGAAAAGATAGATCAACGCCTTAGAATTCAGCCTCTTCGAGGGGGCAACCTCCTTTACATTACATAAATGAACAATTCTTGGATGATTAAAATGACAAAACCTCCTTTCTATATATAGGAGTCTAAGGAGTCACAATATAATCCAGCCGACCTAACAATAATAATATAACAGCCACAAAAATAACAATAGAGGGATTCTATGGGGCACAGAAATAACAATATGGGGGTAATAGGGGCACAACAATATAAATAAGGGGTATAACTACAATAGTAATGGGGTAATCACTAGTATTATAGGGACCCAACATGCCCCTCTCCTTCAAAAAAGTGTTGTCCTCAACGCTTGAGTAGTTCTGGATACTTCTGCATAAAATTCTCATCCTCCCATGTGGAATCTTCAGCGGATAAGTTCTTCCACTTGATAAGATACTCTGAAATTGATCGATTTCGTAGCTGTCGAGTTCTTGTTTCTGTGACTGCTTCCGGTTCCAATATAATTTTTCCTTCCTCGTCAAGTTCTGGCAATATTGTTTGAACTGGGAGCTTGTCACCTATAACCTTCTTTAAACATGAAACATGGAAAACTGGGTGCAATCGAGAAGCTGCAGGAAGCTCCAATTTGTATGCCATAGTACCAATCTTTTGCAACACCTTGTACGGACCATAATACTTTGGTGATAATTTATTATCCTTCTTAGCTTGCTTTAGGGACATTTGCTTATATGGTTGTAGCCGTAGGAATACCCAATCACCTACATCAAAACTTCTTTCACTGCAATGTTGATCTGCCTGTTGTTTCATTCTATTTTGTGCCAACACGAGGTTATCCTTTAAGAGTTGGAGGACTTGTTGTTGATGTTCGATGTGATGTTCCACTGCCTGAACCTTAGAATTTTCTCTTAAATATGATGTGATGGATGGTGGTTGATACCCATAAAGTGCCATAAATGGGGTCATTTTTGTTGTTGTATGGAAGGAAGTGTTATACCACCATTCAGCCAGAGGCAACCATTTGACCCATTGTGTCTGTTTATCAGATACAAAGCAACGAAGATATCCTTCCAAACATTTGTTTACTATCTCAGTTTGCCCATCAGATTGAGGATGATAAGATGAGCTATGAGCTAACTGAGTACCAAGACAAGAAAATAATTCTGTCCAAAAATTTCCAGTGAAAATGGGATCTCTGTCACTTACAATAATCTTTGGGTTTCCATGTAGCTTTTGAATTGTTTCCATAAATGCAGTAGAAACTGTACTGGCTTTAAATGGATGTGATAATGCACAAAAGTGTGCATACTTGGTAAGTCTGTCAACTACCACCATGATGACACTCTTTCCCTCAGACTTGGGTAAACCTGTGATAAAATCCATTGAAACCTCCTCCCAACGTTGGCTTGGAATGGATAAAGGTTGTAATAGACCCGGTGTCTTAATTGTTTCAACTTTATTTTGTTGGCAAACCAAACATTCCGCCACAAAATTTTGAATATCTGATTTAAGGCCATCCCAAAAAAATTCCTTCTTAACCCTGTGGTAAGTTTTTAAAAATCCTGAGTGCCCTCCTAAGGGAGAAGTGTGCAATTCCATAAGAATCTTTTGTTTTAGCTGGGAATTCTTACAGAGGTATAAGCGATCTTTGTACCATAACGAATCATTTTGTCAGCTAAATGTATCAGACGTACTGGAATCTTGTTGTAGCTTTCGAATAAGTGCCCACACTTCTTTGTCATTCTTCCATTCCTCCCTTGCTTCATTTATCCAATCTGGTTGGATAATAGAAATGGCGCACAACAATGCTTCCACATCCTCATCCTTTCTTGAGAGTGCATCTGCCACCACATTTTGCTTCCCTTTTTTGTAGATGATTTCAAAGTCATAACCCAACATCTTTGTGACCCACTTTTGTTGCTCTTCAGAGGATAATCTTTGTTTTAAGGCTATCATGATCCATTTTTACCTTGAAGTGTCTTCCCATTAGGTAGGGTCGCCATTTCTTAAGTGCATGGAGTATTGCCAACATTTCCTTCTCATAAATAGCTTTGCTTAAAAACTTTCCCTTGATTGGACGACTTTCAAAAGCAATGGGTCTTTCATCTTGCATTAAAACAGCACCAATTCCATTTCCTGAAGCATCACATTCCACAATAAAGGTTTTTGTGAAGTCCGGTGTAGCTAAGACCGGTGCTTGGCACATTGCCTCTTTAAGATGTTCAAAGGCCTTTGTTGCTTCCGGAGTCCATGAAAATGCTTCTTTCTTCAATAATGTTGTTAGAGGTGCTGCTATTCTCCCATAATTCTTAACAAACTTGCGATAATACCCTGTCAACCCAAGAAATCCTCGCAGATGCTTTATGGATGTGGGGATTTTCCATTCCTTAATGGCTTTAATTTTGCTAGGGTCTACCTTAACTCCTTCATGAGATACAATATGACCCAAATATTCCACCTCCTGGACTCCAAAGAAACATTTGGATCTTTTTGCATATAATTGTTTCTCCTCCAATAGTTGTAGCACCCTGTCAACATGTTCAACATGATCCTTCCAAGACTTGCTGTAGATTAGTATATCATCAAAAAATACTAACACAAATTTTCTAAGGAATGGTTTGAAAATTGAATTCATCAAACCTTGAAATGTTGAAGGTGCATTGGTAAGGCCAAAAGGCATGACCAAAAATTCATAATGACCCTCATGAGTTCTAAATGCTGTTTCGGAATGTCTTCAATCTTCATTCTGATTTGATGATATCCCGAACGAAGATCCAACTTGGTGAAGTAAATTGATCCATGCAATTCATCCAGTAATTCATCAATGACAGGAATGGGGAACTTATCTTTAATAGTGAGCTTGTTGAGCTCCCTATAATCCGGACACATGCGCCATGATCCATCCTTCTTGTGCACCAATACTACTGGAGCAGAGAAAGAACTTTGACTCGGTTGAATTATACCAGCCTCTAGCATTTCTGCAACCATACGTTCAATTTCACTTTTTTGGACATAGGGATATATGTACGGCCTGATGTTTGGAGGAACACTTCCTGGAATCAGATGAATAGCATGATCATGATCACGCATAGGTGGGAGACCTTTGGGAGTCTCAAATACCTTGGAATGATTGTCCAGGACTTTTTGGAGATCTGGAGAAATAGATGATTCCGATGTGGAAACATCTAGCGAACATAATTGTGCAATTACACCTCTTTGCTCCTTTTTTAGAAGCTTTGTCATACCATTAGAGCTGATTATCTTTCCTGGTTTCCCTGCAATACCCCTTAATTCAACTTCCTTTCCTTCCGTAGAAAATTTGATGAAAAGTTCTTGAAAATTAAAAGCTATTGTACCCAAGGATTGTAGCCATTGGACTCCTAGTACAACATCAGCACCTCCCATTGGAATGGAAAGCATTGGGCTAGTCAATACATATTCTCCCATGGATAGCTTGATATTATGGCACCTTCCAAAGCAATTTATTGTTCCTCCATTTGCAATCATCACTTGACACTCTGGTGCTGGATATAGGAAGCAATTCAATTCTTTTGCTACCCTACAATGAATAAAATTGTGGGTGCTTCCTGAATCAATCAACACTATTACCTTTTTCTTCTTGATTTGTCCTTCTATCTTGATGGTTTGAGGAGTGGTAATTCCCGCCAATGCATTACAAGATATGGTCGGATTTATTTGTTCTTCATCTAGGCTTTGTTCCTGGAGTATATCCTCTTCTTTTGACCTTTCTTGCTCCTTTTCTTCTTCCTCTTCACAATCTATGTAGAATAATTTCTTCTCAGCACACTTATGACCTTTAGTGTATTTGCTATCACAACTGTAACAAAGCCCTTTTGCTCTTTTTTCTTCCAATTGTTGTGGTGTCAACCTTATAGGTTGTGGAAGACTAGGGGCAACAACACTTCCATCTTTATAGTTGTGAGTGGTATGCTTCCTGGTTGCCATAATTTTGCTTTCCATTTTTCTTGCTAACCTGAATGCCTTCTCTAATGAATCAGGTTCCCAAAGGGGAACATCATGTTGGATATTATCCTTTAAAGACCCTATGAACAAATCAATCCTATGCTCCTCTGGAATATCTTTTACCCTTATGTTCAATTTTTGGAACTCCTCAATGTGCTCCATTACTGAACCCTTTTGTTTGAGACTTATCAATTGGCTAAAAAAAGTGTTGCTTTGTGTATCCTCATAATGTGCTATCAATTCTTTCGTAAAAATTGCCCAAGTAATAAATTGTTTACGAGAGCAAAGCCATTGATAGCATACAAACTGATTTGGTTCCAAATATACAGTTGCCATACGTACCTTTTGTGTGTTTTTCACATTATTGAGATCGAAGAATTGCTCCATCTGTAATATCCATGTGGCAGGATCCTTGCCATCAAACTTCCTCATATCGATTTTTGGAATATGGTGAATCTTCAATCCAACATTAGCATCTACGGAATCATGATTAACATTTCTTTTATTCTCATCATGAGTTTCCTTTAGTACCCTTTCACCTTAGTGCCCATTTCTTGTAGCAACTTATTCATATTTATCTTCAATTTGTCCATGTCTGTCTTCAAACCTGTCTTCAAATCTGCCATGTCTCTCTTCAAATCTGTGTTCAAATCATCCATCTTAACTTCCATGCCCTTTATCTTAGATTCCACGCCATTTATCTTAGCTTCTGTTAGCTTTTGTGAGCGTGACATTTGTTGCACTTGTTCTTGTAATTTTGATATCATGTAGCATTTCTTCCTCTTCTTCATGAGTCATGCTAGAGCTTTCAGGTTTCTTACTAGGTGTTTGCATTTTCTTTCCTCGGGGCATCAGTTACTGATAATAATGCTTTACTATGCCCTTTGAATTCCTTCAAACCAAGCTTATGCAAAAATTTAAAAAAAAAACTACACACCTTTTTTCACTTTGTAGAAGCCTGATATTGGATCTGATGTATCTCTGTAATTTCGGATCATTCAGTTCTGAAATTTTGACCTGTAGTAGCCTTCTGAGTCCTCTTTCCAATGCCACAAGTCTGACCCAAATTGGTTTCTCCAAGGAAGAGTTATGCTAAATATCCCACAGTGACTTGCTTATAGACTAGTTCAGTAGAGCAAACTTGTACGACATGCCACGAGTCATTGTTTCGACCTATGGATCTGAAAAATGCATACAAGAAACTACAGTCCATCCTCTTTCTGTACCTTTTTACGAAATTTCAATCCGATCCTCAGAGAGAAAGTTATGACAATTTTCCCCAGGTCACCTGTTTTGAATGTAATTCAGGAGTCTACAAAAAGACCAACTTCCTCAGATCATATCTCCGAAAATATCACGCAAAAAGCTCCGAAATTTGGACCCATGGTTCAGCGCGATTTATTCTCAAATGGGTTTTTTTGCGACTTCTGAAACATCACAGAAAAAAAGTTATAGCGAAAATGCCACGATGACCTGTTTGGAGCAGCGAAACCCTAGAATCCAAAGCTCTGATACCAAATGTTATGAAACTAGCTCAAGAAAAGATAGAAAAGATAGATCAACGCCTTAGAATTCAGCCTCTTCGAGGGGGCAACCTCCTTTACATTACATAAATGAACAATTCTTGGATGATTCAAATGACAAAACCTCCTTTCTATATATAGGAGTCTAGGGAGTCACAATATAATCCAGCCGACCTAACAATAATAATATAAAGCCACAAAAATAACAATAGAGGGATTCTATGGGGCACAGAAATAACAATATGGGGGTAATAGGGGCACAACAATATAAATAAGGGGTATAACTACAATAGTAATGGGGTAATCACTAGTATTATAGGGACCCAACAGGGAGTCTACCTTGGAATGATTGTCCAAGACTTTTTGGAGATCTGGAGAAATAGATGATTGAAATGTGGAAACATCTAGCGAACATAATTGTGCAATTACACCCCTTTGTTCCTTTTTCAGAAGCTTTTTCATACCATTAGAGCTAATTATCTTTCCTGGTTTCCCTACAATACCCCTTAATTCAACTTCCTTTCCTTCCAGAGAAAATTTCATGAAAAGTTCTTGAAAATTAAAATCTATTGTACCCAAGTATTGTAGCCATTGGACTCCTAGTACAACATCAGCACCTCCCATTGGAATGGAAAGCATTGGGCTAGTCAATACATATTCTCCCATCGATAGCTTGATATTATGGCACTTTCCAGAGCAATTTATTGTTCCTCCATTTGCAACCATCACTTGACACTCTGGTGCTGGATATAAGAAGCAATTCAATTCTTTTGCCACCTTACAATGAATAAAATTGTGGGTGCTTCCTGAATCAATTAACACTATTACCTTTTTCTTCTTGATTTGTCCTTCTATCTTGATGGTTTGAAGAGTGACAATTCCCGCCAATGCATTACAAGATATGGTCGGATTCATTTCTTCTTTATCTAGGCTTTGTTCCTGGAGTATATCCTCTTCTTTTGACCTTTCTTGCTCCTTTTCTTCTTCCTCTTCGCAATCTATGTAGAATAATTTCTTCTCGGCACACTTATGACCTTTAGTGTATTTGCTATCACAACTGTAACAAAGCCCCTTTGCTCTTTTTTCTTCCAATTTTTGTGGTGTCAACCTTATAGGTTGTGGAAGACTAGGGGCAACCACACTTCCATCTTTATAGTTGTGAGTGGTTTGCTTCTTAGTTGCCATAATTTTGCTTTCCATTTTTCTTGCTAACCTGAATGCCTTCTCTAATGAATCAGGTTCCCAAAGGCGAACATCATGTTGGATATTATCCTTTAAAGTCCCTATGAACACATCAGTCCTATGCTCCTCTGGAATATTTTTTACCCTTATGTTCAATTTTTTGAACTCCTCAATGTGCTCCATTATTGAACCCTTTTGTTTGAGACTTATCAATTGGCTAAAAAAAGTGTTGCTTTTTGTATCGTCATAATGTGCTATCAATTCTTCCATAAAAATTGCCCAAGTGATAATTTGTTTATGAGAGCAAAGCCATTGATACCATACAAACTAATTTGGTTCCAAATATAAAGTTGCAATACGTACCTTTTGTGTGTTTTGCACATTATTGAGATCGAAAAATTGCTCCATTTGTAATATCCATGTTGCAGGATCCTTGCCATCAAACTTCCTCATATCGATTTTTGGAATATGGTGGGTCTTCGACCCCACATTAGAGTCTAAAAATCATGATTAACATTTCTTTTGTTCGCATCATGAGTTTCCTTTAATACCTTTTCACCATTAGTAAGTATTTCTTGTAGAAAATTTGTCAAATCTGTCTTCAAATCTGTCATGCCTGTATTCAAATTTGTGTTCAAATCTATCTTCAAGTTTCCCATCTTCATCTTAGCTTCCATGCCATTTCTCTTAGCTTCTATTAACTTTTGTGAAAGTGACATTTGTTGCACTTGTTCTTGTAATTTTGATATATCATGTAGCATTTCTTCCTCTTCTTCATGAGTCATGCTAGAGCTTTCAGGTTGCTTACTAGGTGTTTGCATTTTCTTTCCTCGGGGCATCAGCTACCGATAATAATGCTCTACTATGCCCTTTGAATTCCTTCAAAATAAATTTTCAAACCAAGCTTAGGCAAAAATTTAAGAAAATCTACACACCTTTTTTCACTTTGTAGGAGCTCAATATTGCCTCTGATGTATCTCTGTCCTTTCTGATCATCTAGTTTTGAAATTGTGATATATACTAGCCCTCTATGTCCTCTTTCCAATGCCACCAGTCTAACCCAAATTGGATTCTCCAAGGAAGTGTTATGCGAAATCTCCCACATTGACTTGATTATAGACTAGTTCGGTAGAGCAAACTTGTATGACATGCCACAAGTCACTGTTTCAACCTTTGGCTCTGTGAAATATCGACAAGAAACTACAGTCCGTCCTCTTTCTGTAACTTCTTACGAAATTTCAATCCGATCCTCAGAGAGAAAGTTATGACGCTTTTCCCCACGTCACTTGTTTGGAATGTAATTCAGGAGTCTGCAAAAAGACCAACTTCCTCAGATCATATCTCCGCAAATATAGCGCAAAAAGCTCTTAAATTTGGACCCGAGGTTCAGCGCGATGTCTTCTCAAATAGTTTTTTTTTTATCTTCTTAAACGTTGCAGAAAAAAAGTTATAGAGAAAATTCCATGATGACCTATTTGGAGCTGCGAAACCCCAAAATCCAAAGCTCTGATACCAAATGTTATGAAACCAGTTCAAGAAAAGATAGAAAAGATAGATCAACGACTTAGAATTCAGCCTCTTCGAGGGGGAAACCTCCTTTACATTACATAAATGAACAATTCTTGGATGATTCAAATGACAAAACCTCCTTTCTATATATAGGAGTCTAAGGAGTCACAATATAACCCAGCCGACCTAACATTAATAATATAAAGCCACAAAAATAACAATAAAGGGATTCTATGGGGCACAATAATAACAATATGGGGATAATAGGGGCACAACAATATTAATAAGGGATTCGACTACAATAGTAATGGGATAATTACTAGTATTATAGGGACCCAACACACTCTTTTAACTGGCATTTTATTTTAACAATCACAAGCTTGGCATCCTGTTCGCAGTTTCTGAAGATCCTTTTATTTCGCTCAAGCCAAACCTGCCAACAGATTATTTTAGGGAGGGTAGACCAAGCAACTCTGATAATTTTGTTTTTTGGAGGAGGACCAGGATACCTTTGCAGCCATTTATCAAAGAAATCAGGAATGAAGGAAGGCAACGCGAAGCTGGAACTCAAAGTTCCCAGCAGCTCGGTCCAGATCTGCAATGTGAAGGTACATTCAAGCATCAAATGAGAAACGGTTTCCTGGTTTACCTTACAAAGGTTGCACCTTGAAGGGCCGTGGAAACCTCGCTTCTGAAGATTGTCATCTGTCAGGATTTTGGAGTGGCATAACAACCAGTTGAAGAAGTCAATTTTAGGCAAGGAGGGATAATGCCATATCCCTTTCCACGGCTCTGGATTCGTGGCCACATGAGGGCGCTCACATAGCTTGGCATATCCTTGAGCGACGGTATATCCACCAGCCTGCACACCCCAACCTCTTGAGTCCCGCTTTCGAATTAGCGTTGGAGCCAGTCCGTGGAGCTTGGAGAGCAGGACCTCGCGTTCCATATATAAATCTGGGGGGTTTCAAGATTCCAGCCAGCCCAGCGAGAATCCTGCCAAACGGATATGTCCCACAAGGACCGCAGACCGGCCTCATTCATCCATCTGTGCAGCACTTGAAGAGAGCGACAGTCACCCAGCGGATCGTTGTTCATAATTCTGTCTGTCCAAAGATTGATCCTTTTTCCATTTCCGGGGACCCAATAGGCATGAGCATTAATAAGCGGACAGGCTTTGGTACAGAGCTTCAGAAAGGGTGAGTATGGATGTGTCAGAGGGTGGTCCAGACAGCGGGAGCGCCGGCCTTTGAAGTATTTTTTCCAGAGAATTAATTGCGCCCAGCCAGGGTTAGGTGCAATAATTCTCCAGATAAGCTTAGCTCCCATTGCTATATTATGATAGCCAAGATTTTTGAAGTTCAAGCCTCCTTCCAACAGCGGTTTGGAGATGGATTCCCAGTTGAGTAGCGGAATCTTTTTCTCATTTTTCTTGCCCCCCTTCCAAAAAAAAATTCGAATGATCTCCTCCATTTTTCTGAGAATGCCAGTGGGAGCAAGAAGGACAGAAAATTGAAATAAGGGAAGAATGTTAAGGATTGATTTAATGAGAACGGACTTACCAGCAATGTTAAGCCAGGAAAAGCCCCAGGCTAGCAACTTGTTCTTGAATTTCTCCAATTGAGGGAGCCAATCTCTGCTGTAGGCTCTTTTGAGAAATACAGGAAGGCCTAAGTACTTGAAGGAAGACCAGTTTGAAGAGGCAGCGAAACCAAAGGTTCTGGAAATGGAGTTGAGCAAGCTGAAAGTGGTGTTCCAGCAATAGATATGGCATTTGCCAATGTTAAGACTGCTTCCCGAAACCATACAAAATTCGTCTAGAACTCCTTTAAATCTGGAGGCCATAAGGACAGAAGTAGCTCCCAGTAACAAGGTATCATCCACAAAGAGGGCATGATTTATATTTTTTACACCTCTTGCTATACAAAGCCCAACAATTTCCTGATCTGTCATTTTTTATCTAAATAAAAACTGAGGACAGAGGCTTGAAGAACAAATAGAAGGGGTGAGAGAGGGCACCCCTGCCTGAGCCCTCTCGTGGCTTTGAAAAAATCAGCAGCTCTGCCATTTACTAAAGGAGCTATCCAAGGCTCCGAAATGCAAGCCCGAATCCAATTTATAAATTTCTCACCAAAACCAAGCTTATGTAAGACTTTCAGCAGAAAACTGTGCCTAACTCTGTCGAAGGCATTTGCTAAATCAAGTTTGACAACCATGCCTTTCTCATTTCGACTCAGGCTTGAGTGGATTGCCTCTTGGACCAGGATGAAATTGTCCACTATCTGTCTACCTTGAATGAATCCTCCTTGGCTTTCCGGAATGATTTTGGGGAGGATGAGCTTCAGTCTGTTAGCGATGACTTTGGTAATCAGTTTGTAACCAATATTACACAGCGAGATTGGGCGAAACCTGTTGAAGGAGTTGGCACCTTTCTCTTTGGGGATGAGAGCAAGAAAAGCAGAGTTTGTGCTGCCTCCGATTTTCTGGCAAGCTTGGGACTTAATAACCATTTTGTAAAGGTCTTTTTCCACAATCGACCAGCAAGTTTGGAGGAATCTGGCTGAGAATCCATCCGGCCCAGGAGCTTTGTCTGGGTCCATGGAAAAGAGGGCATCCTTGACTTCGTCCTTGGTGACTTTAGCTTCAAGAAGTTGGTTCATTTCAGCAGTAATCAAGGAGGGGACCGCCTCCATCATATCTGAGTTTTGGTCTAGGTTAATATCTTCACTATACAGGCTTTTAAAGTGAAGGGAGGCTGCTTTTTTGATGCTTGCATTGTCCTTGTGAATGATAGTGCCATCTTTGATTTCGGAAATGGAGTTGGTACATTTCCTTGCTTGAGCTTGTTTGTGAAAGAAGGAAGAGTTCCTGTCCCCTGCTTTAAGCCAAAGACTGCATGACTTAAGTCTCCAGTACTCTTCCTCAGCTAGACAAGCCTTGTGATAGTTTTGCTGGAGCTGGGCTTCTTTATCTAGAATCTCTTTTGTTATGTCAGTTGTTTCAGCTTGGAGGTGATGAATTTCCAGAATGCGTTGGAGTTTTTTTCCTTTCATTGGCTGGATTGGGCAGAGATTTGGCCCAGCTTTTCAAAGCCCTTTTCACTCTTCTGAGCTTCTCCTCCCAGACGAAAAAGGGGGAGCCTTTGACCGGCTGCATCTAGATGCCCTTAACTAATTGCATAAAGTTCGAATCCTTAGCCCAGAGTGGGCTAAATCTGAAGGGAATTGCTCCGAGGTCATGCTGAAACACCAGTTCCAGCTTGATGGGTTTATGATCAGAAGTACTGCATGGGAGAATATGGACTCTAGCCTCTAATCCAAGCAGAAGAAAGGAGCTTTGAAGAAAAAATCTGTCCAACCTGGCAGCAATGTGGCCAGGGCCAATTCTTTTATTAGTCCAAGTGTACTTACCAGAGATTGGCTTGATGTCCAACAGATCCCAATCCTGCATAAGGTCCTCTGCCCATTCCCTTGCCGGATCTCGAACAATGCTGCCTCCTCTCTTGTTTGCTGATAAGAGAGTGAGGTTTAAGTCACCTGCAATGATGATATTCTCAAGATTAACGAAATCTGCTTGATATCTTATGGATTCCCAGCAGATCCTTTTTTCCCCAGCGTTCACAGGGACATACACGTTGAAGAGACTAATAATCTCTTTTGAATCTAAATGCTGCAATTTTAAGAACAGCCAGTGACTGTTGAGGGTCTCATAAATGACTGAGAATTTGCTAGCGTTCCAGAGAGTGCCCAGCCCCTCGGATGCCCCTCGGGCTGAGATTGCTTTCGCCTCACATTTGTTCCAAAGTTTCTTACTTGCCTGAAGGAAGACATAATCTTCCAGTTTGGTCTCCTGGATGAGGAGTATGTGAGGAGCTTCTATTCTTATTAAACTTCTGATAGCTTCTTCTTTGATTCTGCTCCCCATATCTCTATAGTTCCAGGAGACAATCTTCATCATTTGTATTTCTGGTTGGCTCCCTTGGAGCCTTCGGGCTGATTTCTCACCATCTTAGGTTTTGTCGCTAACAGCTTGTCAAGAGTTGGCTGGCTGCCTTGGAGCTTGTCTTTGAAAGTTTCCAGCTCCCATTTTTCCCAATCTGTTTTGCGGCCTCTTCTGGATCTCCTTGTCGAGGCTTGGGATTCTCCTATTTCACCTTCTTCCTCCGAGCCTTCAGATTCTTGCTCAACTTCCTCGACTTCTACAATGTTTCCTTTGGAACTCTCAGCAAGGCTTGCCCCCTTGGGAGAAGGGGGGGTACCTTTTGTGAGGGGGGTTGATTTTTGGATGTCTGCTTCCTGAGTTTCCTCTATTTGTGAGCTTAGAGGGGCAAATTTATTTTCTTGCTCCATTCTAGAGGGGGGTTGCTGAGAAGGGGCCTGCTGAGGGCCTCTTCCGGTTGTACCAGCATGCTTTTGGGTTTTCTTGGCTCGCTTGACCTGATTCCAACCTTCTTCTTTACCCTTATCTGGTTCGGCATTGGTTGGGCATCCTCTGGCGAAGTGGCCGTAGACATGGCATTTTCGGCACTTGAAGGGCAACTGCTCATAGTCGAGCTTCTACAAATGAGTCCAGCTTCCTACTTTGATTTTGATGGCTTCTGGGAGTCCCACCTCTAGGTCTACTTCTATGCAGATTTGGGCACAGTCATATTGGTCTTTGTTGTTTGCCCGGTCTATGAATTTCCCAAGGGCGTTGCCGATGTGTTTCAACGAGTCCCAATTCCAACAATGCACTGGGAGGTTTGGAAGCCTGACCCACACCGGAATAGCCGTAGGAACAACGATTGTAGGGTCAAAATCCTGCGTCCATTTGTTTAGATATAGGCCTTGGGGGCCCATGAAATAGAGGCCATTCTAGAAGATCAGATCCTTATCTTCCTTAGAGGTGAATTCGAAGAGAAAAAACCCTCGTCCTAAGAAATAAGATGTAACGCTATTCTTGATCAAAGGAGCCCAGTTCTTGTTGACCCAGTTCTCAGTGGACTTAGGAGAAGGCCATAGTCCGGTGAATTGACCAACAAGAGCTCGCTCAGCCAAGGACAGGGCGACTTGGATCGGAGTCTCTGGCGGCAGGGAGATTTCAGGGATATCTTCGAGCCTCTTGACGAATTTGGTAGCTTCATTCTTTTTCTTTTGCGGTAGACCAGCCAAGAGCAGAGAGAAGGCTTCGGCAGAAGAAGAAGGTGGAGGAGGGGGGAGGGGGGCTGCCTGGGGCGAGCCTGGGGCCTCCATGAACGTGAGCTCCTCCCAGCAGAACGAGCCACACAGTAGGCTCTCAACTGAAGAGCGCAGGTAGACAAAGGGCCCAGGGCCTCGGGGCCGCAGGGCAGGGGGACCTAGGGTGCAGGCGCCAAAGCGCAGGCTAGGGTTTAGGGGCGCTCGCACCAGCAATTTTCTGCTGCACATGCCAGGATCGGTAGCTTCAAAATTTGGTAATTAATAACAAAGGCCAAAGAAATTTTGTGGTGAACTATAATGGGAATGTCGTTGTTCGACCTCATGGTTATGAAACTCTTAGTTTTGAAGAAATCAATGTGATGAAGGTCATCAAGAAGGTTGTTGGTTCCAAATATTTGGGAGGGTTGGGAATGTCGGTGCCACTTATTATTAGGTTTCTTGATGTGTTGAAGCACATACTCTTTCTGCCAATTAAATCAATCTAGCAATGAAATTCCCTTTGTAGGGTTTTATTTTTTTCTCAAATCCTAAACCTATGGCGGCTTTAGAAAGTAAATATAAGTGTCTCTCTCCTCACAACAAAAAATAAATGGCTTATTGGTTCCAAAACATTAAATAACCATGGCCACCTGATTAAGTAGCATAATTGAGAGGCATTTGGAATAATAATTAATCTAATAATTCTTGCAAGTCTTCTACACCTACTTCCAATATGTTGAATGAGACTCTACCGTGAAATTGAGCTATACTTAGTTAATTTAGTTATATTTCCACTGATTTCTCCATTGTGAGATGTGAGCTATACTTATTTAATTTAGTTATATTTCCACTCATTTCTCCATTGTGAGATGTGAGCTATACTTATTTAATTTAGTTATATTTCCACTCATTTCTCCATTGTGAGATGTGAGCTATACTTATTTAATTTAGTTATATTTCCACTCATTTCTCCATTCCAGTACTATGCCCCTTCCTTCGACTGCCCCTTCCTTCCACTACTTCAAATCTTCTTCTAGTGTTAGTTTGCCTATTCCTCTAACTGCTCAGAAGATTGATATGTAATTTTCCTAATCTTCTCCAGATCCTTCGACTACTTCAAATCTTCTTCTAGGGCTAGTTTGGCTATTCAGATAGCCTCTAGCTGCTCAGAAGATTGATCTGTAATTTTCCTACTCTTCTCGAGATCTGAATTCACCGCATTTAACTTCTGCAAGGCTTCCTTTTCCTTGATATTAACATGCTCCACCTAGGCAAGGACCTTTTCTATTCTTTTACTTTCATGTTCTTCGGCCTCTTATTCTTTCTTGTATAGCAAATCATACCCTTCTTTTGTAATTGACACAAAATTGTCATCTGATTTCTTAGATGAAGCTCATTTTCTTTGTCCAGAAGAGGATCTTTGACAATAGAAATTTCCATATTAGCACTTTGTGCATCTTCTTTTGCTGCAACGATCTCAGCTTTAACTTCTTCAATAATTTAGTTGCATTTTCTTTGGCTATGTTAACCTCAACTTCGGTGCATTAGACAACTTCAACTCAATATCCTTGACATTGGTCAATTCTTTCTTCAACAATTGAACCTCTTCATTAGCCTTACTTGCCATTGCAAATGCTTATTTGGCTTCAGATTCCCTTTTTGCAGCAATAGCTTCCTTTTCATCCTTAACCATTGAACATGATGCATATGCCGAATCGAGAGCCTCTTTCAGAAAACATATCTCTACAGACAATTCCTCTGCTTTTTTGGCATTGGCCTTTGAAGCATTGACTGCGTCCATGCCTTGTTTAGCTGCGATGTCCTTACAATCCATCGCAATGGAGAGGTTTTTCTCGACCCGTTGAAGCTCTTGATGTGCAGATTGCAAGGAAACCGCATCAAAAGCATGTTGTCTCTACACAGCTTCAAGTTCAAACTATCGGCCTTGATCCCTCTTCTGAGCAGCCTCAATGGTGTCCTACTCAAGCTCATTGGTCCACAACATCTCTTTAGTGCTCTCTTCCGAACCACACGAGACTCACTCAATCTCACATTGGATTCATCTAATGCCCTCTTATAAAGAAGTTGATCAGAACTATTGCTTGGTTGAAGTTTATGATATTTATATGCAATATTAATTCAATAATTAATAAAAAAATATAGTCTTACACACCCTGAATCAACTTCAGTTTATACAACATTAGAATTTCATTTCTGCTACATCTCTCCATCTTATTTAGATGGTTTCTCAATTTATGCCACATCTCTCCATCTTATTTAGATTGTTTCTCAATTTACATCTCTCCATCTTATTTAGATGGTTTCTCAATTTATGCCACACCTCTCCATCTTATTTAGATTGTTTCTCGATTTATGCCTTACGGCGTTTCCTTTGCAACAATTGGTGCAAATGCTAGTAGTTATTCATTTTTAACTCGCATCGAACCAATGAAGGCAATAAATAGTTGTGGGCGGTTTGTCAGACGTGTCCATCATTGTACCGTTCACATTCTATTTATGAAAAAAAAAGCATTCGAAGGAGTGGAATATATGTCGGTGATTAGTTGTTATTTCAAATGCAATGCAATATATTTTGATGATGTGTACTCAGTTGCTCAACTTTAAAGAGGCCAGCGATGATTCTTGTCCTCTGTGTAGGTCCATCAAACGAGATTTTCCCGGAGGAAAGAAGCTGCATGTATGAGTCCCTGCAATTTTGTGTATATTTCATCATTTCGGCAAAGATTTCACTATCGATACTCACCTGGGAATTCTTAGGGTGTGATCATTGTGAATTCTTCACGTGGCTTCATTCTGGGAGGGTGTAATCGTTATTTGATTTTTAATGGGGTGGAATAGCCATCAATTAATTCATTGTTGATAGTTGAGTGCTCAACAGATATATCCATTCAGTAATTTATTGTGATGTAATATTTACTGTTTTGTAATTCTGTAACAGGAAGAGGTCTCATGAAGGAGCCGTATTATAGAAAGTTGTCCCTTTCTTGAGCGTCGTTTGATGCTGGAATTGGAATGGCAGAAGTTGGAATTGGAAATCGGAATGATTTGACTAAACAATGTCATAGTTGTTTTTTTTTTTAATCTAGGATAATCGGTAATTGGTGAGAGTTATCCTGAACAGACCCAGGATCAAATCTAACTGGCTGCCACTATAAACCTAGGCTACGTGCAACAACCTGCAAGCCGCACAATAGCAGGAAACTTATGCCTCAACAAGAGCCAAGATGTATCTTGAACAGACCCAGGATCAAATCTAACTGGCTGCCACTATAAACCTAGGCTACGTGCAACAACTTGCAAACCGCACAATAGCAGGAAACTTATGCCTCAACAAGAGCCGAGATGTCCTCTATGGGGTCGCCTACTCTTCTAGCCAAGACACAACAGGTCATATATATACTCAATGAGATTTTAACCCTCATCTCGTGGGTTTCACCCAGTGAAACTCCCTGTTAAACCCCATATCACTGTATCATGGTTTTATTCATAATATCCCTGCTTTCTTTGGACTTTAGGATCTGTAGGTCTAAAAGGAAATGTATGATATGATATGTCATGAAATATGGCGAGTTATTTTGGTAATTCATATGATTTCATTTTTGAACTGATTTGATCGGAATGATTTTCTATTTTGCAGGTGCTCCAGCAAATCCAAAAATAGATGGACATGTAGAGGATTTTATATCGAACCTCTGGTGAGATGGACGGAGGGTATTTTTTTTAGGGGATTAAGGGAGTTGTCGATAGTAAATTTATTTTGAGGGTAAAAAGTTGTTTAAGTCTATGTTTTTTTCTTAAAAAAAAATTGATAGCGTCGGAATTTGAATCTTAATCTTAAGCCCAAGGTAAACGTTGAGATAAATCTATGCGAGGGTGCCCCTACATTTATGTGTGTGACATGAAGTGCTCTCACATATTCGGATGTCACCGTAGGCTTACGAATTTAGTGCAGAGGTCAAAGAATACGGTTATGAAGTAAACTGATAATATCAAAGCATAGCAAAAAAATATGTTTGAGTGCACCGCACAAATGATACCTAAAATTTATAAAGGAAACAAACTTGTGAGAATGTTCCAAACTACAATAAAAGAATATAAAACTTTGAATGCCTCAAATATGCAGAGATAAGTCAAGATCCACAGTTTTTGTACTAATTAGGGTAACTATACAACCAGGCGTTGTATTACGTTGTTAAGCGTCTTCGTTTCTGGCCTTTGTTTCAGATGTTCAAAATTAGCACGCAGAAACATAATCAAAAGATATGCTACAATCATTTAAAGTTGGATTACATTGAAATTGAAACTTTGATTTCTCATATATTTTTTCAATAAAAAAAATAATAATAAAGTGGCATCACAACTCGAACATACAATGGTTGATTCCCAAAATTGCATTGCAGTTACAAACATTTAAGCCTAAATCCTTTACTGCCCCTAAAACACAACCAGTGATGGGATGAAATTTCGACTATAGATGTTAGCGGAAATGAGCCTAACCCATTCAAAACACAACCACTTATTTCTCAACATATTTTCGTAATTTTGTAATAGTAAAAAATATGTTACAAATTTGGATAATTACAACAGAATAATTTCGTTACAGACTGATTATCCAGATCACGCATCGATTCCCATAAATAGCTTCAAGACTTTCAAGAAGATTTTTGGCCCTGCAAAGAAAAGATTTAACACTCTGAGGACGCAAATCTTTCATTATCGCCCTCCGCCTTGAAGCCACTGACAGCAGGAAAAATAGGGCGAAGGCCATCCAGGAGCTCACCATTACTGAGACTGCGCTCTTCTGCGATTGGCCGCAGTGTTTTCTCCAAGGCCACCGTCTTCCCACACATGCTCTCTGCAGAGGGCCATTTCTAGCAACTTCATATCCGTTGTTACTTTCTTTCTAGCAACTTCCTATCATTTGTTACAGTCCTCTTCGAAATCGCAATAGCAAAGCTGGCACCTAAAAGCACAGGTTGCAATTCAGCGAACATCACCGCCGAGAGAAGTGGGTCATTACCCATTAGCCATACTGCCTAAGGAGTTAGGTTCAATAACTATTTTTTCCAACTATTTTAAGACGATCGAATGGCTAAAAATTTTCTAATCATCTAACTTTTAATCCAATGATGCACAAAGATGACAAGTACGCAAAAAGGAAAGTGTTTTTCATAGGGGAATGCCTTACGGCGTAATTAAATAGAGGCTAATTCCTTGAGGAACAATGCAAGGAAATAGGGACTTTGGCAAGCAAGAATTTTGCTAAGTATTGGCTTGAGCTTGTCTAGGAAGCAGTGAGATAGATAGAGATAGTGCAGAGGTTGCTTGGGTTTGAGCAGAAAATTGTAATCTTCTCATATTTTATGATTAATGCAATACACAAATAGCAGGGGTTTTTAGTTGTGGTTTTCCTCAAAAAATCATTATGTTATGTGTGATTGAATTCTTTCTCTTATATGCTTCATGATTTCATCGATCGTTTATTGTTTCTGCTAATGAGTAGAGTATATTCAAGTCAATTAGTTTAGCATATTACAATTTGTAGTTTGAATATACAAGGAATTTCTATAGTTAGTTGGTATGTCAACTTCTTGGGGTTGAAACTTTTGCATATGGTCTTTGTTTGGTGCACTTGGTATCCCCTTGGAAAGGTCTAGCTGAGAAGTACACATTCCTACTTGGCCCAAGAAAGAGCTTGCGACCATCACTTAGGCCCTGCCACATCCAAAAAAATGTCATCTATGGCTTCAAAATTACCTCATAGGACCCAAAAAATTGTAGAAAGATTGCCAATATGGAGAACTATTCTTTGAGCTAGTGGAATTGGTGAGTGGCCACCAATATCCACTTGGAACACTACTACTCTTATAACTAGTGGCTTGCCTAAGGAGGTAGGACTCCCTCCATAACCAGGTTCTACCTGTAACTATATAGTTTAGATTCTAGTATTTCTTTATAATTCAATAAGCTTAGTAATTGTTCTATTTTATTACATTGTTGTAACTTGCTAATAAGACAAATACAATATTATGTTTTCAAGACCAAAATTAGATTTTAGGCTTCTGTGGAGGTTTCTTGTAGCTTCATGACCCGGATTATCCACAGTTTCTTGTTCATTTTGCCAACGTTTCAAACCCCAAAGGGGGTCCATCATCAGGATGAAACAGAAAGAATATGAATGAGAAATTATTATTGAGAGAAGAGAGCAAGCGACCTGGATATAAATAAACTAAGAACCCTAATTTTATAATGGCCGACACATGATATAATTTTATTTTTAATTTAATTTATATAAATCTTAATTGATTAATTAAATTAGTTTATTTATTAATTTTATTATTATTTTATTTTTCAATTGGTTAGTTAGTAAAATTTTTTTTGTTTTTAATTAATAAAATAAATTTGCTTATTATCAATTAATAAGACTTTCTTATTTCCCTTTTATTTTTAATCCAAATGAATTTTTTGTTTGATTAAAATTATTATTTCTTTTTAAAAAATTTATTTTAATTTATTTAAAATTTTTCTACCAATTGAATTTTTATTTTTAATGATTAAAATTATTTAATTTTTTATTTTTAATTGATTAAAATTAATTAAAATTGAAATTGAATTTTATTTTATTTTATTAATTAAAAACAAAAAAATTTACTAACTAACCAATTGAAAAATAAAATAATAATAAAATTAATAAATAAACTAATTTAATTAATCAATTAAGATTTATATAAATTAAATTAAAAATAAAATTATATCATGTGTCGGCCATTATAAAATTAGGGTTCTTAGTTTATTTATATCCAGGTCGCTTGCTCTCTTCTCTCAATAATAATTTCTCATTCATATTCTTTCTGTTTCGTCCTGATGATGGACCCCCTTTGGGGTTTGAAACGTTGGCAAAATGAACAAGAAACTGTGGATAATCCGGGTCATGAAGCTACAAGACCAAAATTATTTACTTTGTTTATAATTACTATGTCTCTTAACTCTATTTTATAAGATTGCAATTATTATTTATGTTTGTACTCATATTATTTAAATCATAATTGTGGTTTCAAGCTTCTAACGCTTTTATATTGTAGCTTGGTAGCATTGCATATCATGTGCATTTTTGTTACGAAATTCAAGATCATCTAATACTTGAGAAAGTCACGTCTTTGATGCATGTGTGATTTATTTCCTTCATATGTGGTTTGTTCTACTCGTGTTGAGGGTTACAATAGTAAGCTTCCTAAGCCCACTAGGTAGAGGAGTGATATTTCCTTTCTTGCAACTTAGAATAGTAATTCTACCCGTATTGAGGATTACAACAATAAGCTTCCTAATCCCAATAGGTAGAAGTGTGTCATTTTAATTCTACAAGTGTGGTTTTGATTGCAAGCTTGGTTTAGTTTTCACAATGACTTGTGAATGACTTTATTATCTCGCTTTGTAACATTCATTTATAATACTACAACGTCATTGGCAAATTAACAATATTATACTAACATATATGGTGCATGATAGTTTGCAATTTCATATGAACACATGATTAATAATTAAAATGAATAGTTCCTTAGTTATTTGATAAGTAATTAAAAGGTTATTGAAGAGCTCGTTAGTTGGCATGATCGAAATATAGAGTATATGCGATGAGAGTTGGGGTGTTGATAACCAACTTGAAAACATGGTCAAGCATCATTAAAATAAAAGAGTAACAAGGTTAATGAAAACCCATCTCAACATAGGGTCATCCCAATGCACAACATTCTCCCCAAAAATTGATATGAGGTCAACCAGAGAAAGCATTAGATAACACCTTCCCCTTGTAACGTTAACCATGGGCTATCTAAAGATAGAGAATCTCAAAAACACCATAATACCAACACCAATGAGGTTCCACAATTACGCAAGGGGGTATCTGATAGATCTTTGAAAGAAAGATCCATTTAAGTGTGTTGCATATAGGATGTCCCATAAGGACAAATATCATCATGTAAAGGATGAAGATCCACACAACTATATGGATCCATTGAAATACTTTGAAAATCATTTGTAAACTAGAGTGGGAAGAATCCTACAAATCTCTATGAATGGAAACTGCATCAAAGGAGTAGAGAGGGGTTTCTCTTCACAAATAAACAACCACTGATGCAGGAGCATCCGAGCACCCTTAATCAAAATTTAAACTCAAAGCTGTGAAAAGGGAAAACGTGGACAATCATGGTAAACTGGGGCAAATTCTGTTTAAAACAGAGCTAAATTGATGGAATTGATAAGTCTTTAGAAGACTTAATCAAATGTAATTATCTGCCATGTCTGCGTATATAAAGATTAGGGGATATGATTGAGGGATCTTAGGAGAAGATCATGGATCTAGAATGATCCATGATTCTGTAGTTATTTCTATAAATTGTGTAACTACATGTGGAGATGGGAGAGAGATTGGATACAATGTAATCAAAAGGAGAATTTGTGACTAAGGTTGAGATGTCTTAAACTGTAATCTAGTTCTATATATAATGAAATATGCGTGTTGTTTGTATTTCATGTGTCTGTGTATTGTTTAATCATAATTTAGATGTATGTGATGGAAGAGTCAAAATCCCGTGTTATAGATTTATTGATTGACCATCGATCACTATAAGGATCGATGGCGATCCAATGTTTATACGATGTCATAGATTGAGTGCTATATGGAGTATGTGAGTTCTTTAACGAGTATGGCAGAGATAGACCGTGTTTAAAGCGAATTCCATCAATACACAGTAGATCAACAACGTAGGTAGAAAAGAACGGGAACTGCCGGATCGTTTAGAATGACGTATATTAATGGCAGAAGAGGAATCCGGAGGAGCCGTCGCAGCTGCCCAATGGGCGGAGATCTACGGTCATCGCGTGGCACACAAACATGGGTGTTAATTAGTAGAAGAGTGGTTTTCATAGGCGGAAGTGGATTCTCGCGCGGCCTCGAAACCGTAAGCAGGATTTGAAAAACGGACTTGATGAAGTTATGAACCATACCTTAATCCAGTTGAAGTCCAGAGGTGATCGAGCCATCCGTTGAACCTGTGATCAGATGGATATCGCGTCGAAACATACACGAGCGATAATTTGGAAATCAGACGCGATGAGGGTTTATTCAACGTGTTTAAAACCTTGTTGAGATCTGGCGATCAGGACCGTCCGTTGGGTAAAAGATCGAACGGTAATCGCACGCGAACATGTGTGGAGGTTAATGGAATTTTCGGACCCGATGTGTTTATCAACACGGTTAATTTTATTTGAGATCCGGTCTTCAGCGTTCAAAGTGGGACCGACGTTCATTGGTGGGTTTTCTTTGGATTTCCGTTGTTTGTTTGTTTCCGGTTTTTAGGGGAAGTCCTTCGATGTAAACGTGGGCCATAACCCATAGGTCCACGTATAAACTAAGTGAAGGTGCAGCTTTACTGCGTAAAAGTAGTTTTGCTAGCATCAAAGTGGTATCGAAGCCAGGAAAATATTTCCTGTGAAAAGGAGTTTGCAAATAAAAGGAGGAGGTACAATTATGTTGAACATTGGTGAGTTTGTGGTCTTTACACTGTTGTACAGATAGCGACAGCGGAAGGTGAGAAGAGTGCAACAACCTAAAGCATGGAGTGCTCATATGGTTCTAAAGAGAAGAGAACCAAAGGGATGCTGAAAGACTAAGCTTAGAGGGGAGAAGCTTGGTGAGGTATCGTGTAGCAAGGAAGATTGTTACTGCAGAGGTTTCGTTGCAACTCACGAAAAGATCATAACGACAATTCCACTGAGGAGGTGGGTAGAATTGCTAAGGGATGAAGGAGAAGCATATGACCAGGAGGTCATAAATTTTTGTACCTCAGGAGTCTGATGCAGGAGCATCCGAGCACCCTTAATCAAAATTTAAACTCAGAGTTGTGAAAAGGGAAAATGTGGACAATCATGGTAAACCGGGGCAAATTCTGTTTAAAACAGAGCTAAATTGATGGAATTGATAAGTCTTTAGAAGACTTAATCAAATGTAATTATCTGCCATGTATGCGTATATAGAGATTAGGGGATATGATAGAACGATCTTAGGAGAAGATCATGGATCTAGAATGATCCATGATTCTATAGTTATTTCTATAAATTGTGTAACTGCATGTGGAGATGGGAGAGAGATTGGATACAATGTAATCAAAAGGAGAATTTGTGACTAAGGCTAAGATGCCTTAGACTGTAATCTAGTTCGGTATATAATGAAATATGTGTGTTGTATGTATTTCGTGTGCCTGTGTATTGTTTAATCATAATTAAGATGTATGTGATGGAAGAGTTAAAATCCCGTGTTATAGATTTATTGATCGACCATCCATCACTATAAGGATCAATGGTGATCCAATGTTTATACGATGTCATAGATTGAGTGTTGTACGGAGTATGTGAGTGCTTTAACGAGTATGGAAGAGATAGGCCATGTTTAAAGCGAATTCCATCAATACGCAGTACATCAACGACGTAGGTAGAAAAGAACGGGAACCGTCAGATCGTTTAGATCAACGGATATTAATGGTGGAAGAGGAATCTGGAGGAGTCGTCGCAGCCTTTCTATGGGCAGAAATCTACGGTCATCACGTGGCACAGAAACATGGGCGTTAATCAACGGAAGAGTGGTTTCGTAGGCAGAAGCGGATTCTCGCGCGACCTCAAAACCGTAAGCGGGATTTGAAAAATGGACCCGATGAAGTTATGAACCATACCTTAATTCAGTTGAAGTCTGGAAGTGATCGAGCCGTCTATTGAACCTGTGATCAGACAGATATCGCGTCGAAACATACATAAGCGATAATTTGGAAATCGGACGCGATGAGGGTTTAATCAACGGGTTTAAAACCTCGTTGAGATCCGCCGATCAGGACCGTCCATTGGGTAAAAGATCGGACGGTAATCACGCGCGAACATGTGCGAAGGTTAATGGCATTTTCAGACCCGATGTATTTTTCAACGTGGTTAATTTTATTTGAGATCTAGTCTTTAGCGTTCAGAGTGGGACCGACGTTCATTGGCGAGTTTTCTTTGGATTTCCGTTGTTTGTTTGTTTCCGATTTTTAGGGGAAGTCCGCCTATTATAGAGCTTCCGATGTAAACGTGGGCCATAACCCCGGGTCCACGTATAAATTAAGTGAAGATGCAGCTCTACTGCATAAAAGCGGTTTTGCTAGCATCAACCACAAACTTGTCAAATTCATTATAAGTCATTGCCAAACATTGAGGAGTAAGCATATGTTACCAACTATAATATCCAATATATAAGTATTAATCCCTAGAATATTAAAAATATATCCAATTAAGGTGGAATTAATACCAAGAGCATTTTCCTTTGAATCTAATGTAACACAATTTGCAAAGTATGGTTTCATATGTGCAAGGAATACATAGTCCATTTGGTCTAGAGAAGAGACAACAAAGCCATGAACACAGTAACCATAAGATGTGGTGTGTGTAAGTTAAAGAATAAATCAATATGAATGAAATGACAAGATAATACAAATGAGAGCTCGAGCCATGTATTTATACACAACTCAACTGACATGCCCTTTCGAGAAGCAAGGCATACCTTCAAAAGGGGGGTTATGGGTCCATACAATAAGGGCACACACCCAAAAAGAAGTTGACTAGCTTAGCCTAGTAAAATATATGAAATATACATGTGAAAATTACCATCATTCAACATAAATATTGTCATATAATATGTTAGTGTCAGTCTTTCCAGCCTTCCTCCAGTGATCAAATATGCTCTTACAAAGTGATCTCAGAGTGTCAAGGTCAAATTTTGTCATTTCAAAGAGTTTTCAAGCAAAATTTGGTCACTAAGCATTAGGTCTAGGGTTTGCTTTCACTCCTAAATTTGTCAAAATGTCGGTCCATATCATCATTCAGCTGAGTCTATCATCATTCATAGGGTTTTCATTATCATGTCATTGTCTAATGAGTCATTTTACACCTTGTTCATGCTTCAGTTGCACCTAGGCAAGGTCATTTCCCTCTCCTAGGGTTTTGAAAGCTAATTTCTCTTGGACGGTCAAATCATTGGCAAAACTTGTATCCATATGTTCATACACCTTCCCCTATCCTTCATGTACCTTATCAAATGCTTCCCATCACTGAGATCCCCCAAATTCCTCATTTTCGCCCAAACCCTAGTTTCTTGCTACAACCTGGCAATTTTCTAGGTTGGGCCTGTGTTTTGCCCTTTTGGACCCCTTCCCCTCACTCAATCTCTGAGATTCCACTTTCCCCTGCTTCCGAACATCCCTCCCCACTCCCAAAAATTTCCCCAAGAATTTAGAAGCCCCCTATCCCCTTCATTTCGCTCCATTTCGACAAAATTCCTTGTTTCACACGTCGGGACAAGTCGCACTCAAATGATGTTCCAGAGCAATAAAAGATGAATTTTGGAAAACTGAGAGAGGTTTTTGTCCATAACATGCCAAAGAAGAAAAACCTCCTTCACTTTTTGTACAGGTGTCATGGTTTTAGAGAAATGTCAAAATTGCAATCGCCAGATCCAAGGAGGTTGGCCAAGGCACTAAAATGACGGAAAATGCCCGATCCACTCCAAATTTTGGTCAAAGCCTCTTTGAATGAGCATGGTACTTGATTGGGGACTCCCAGCCCAAATTTCAAGAAATTTGGAGAAAATTTTGTCATTTGTGAATTTTTGGTGCCATAAACAGGTTTTTCTGCTTGACGGGTCTCACCCCCCGCGCGACCCTTTCACTTGGCAACTCTATTTTCAAAAAACTCAGCATTTCTGGATTTGGCATGAAAAGTTACACATGCTCACCCATTGCCAAGAGATTTTATGAAGTTTTGGGCCCCCATAGAGTCAAAAAACAAGCAAAAAATGACTTTCTGCCACATTTTTGACACACAGAAAGCAGTCTTGGGAGATTGCAATTTTGGAGGGGCAAATGACAACCAAATTCAGAAATTCCAGTTGGTTTGGAAAGTAGACTCATAGACCTTTCCAAAAAGCTTACTCTTGCCTCATTTGGACACCTGGAAGTGCCCCAAAAGTGCTCTCAAAGGCGCGCGACCCGTTAGGATTTGGCGCGCGACCCATCAGGCAAATTTCATAATTTTTCACTTACAGCTCATGGATTCGCCCAACTACTACTAGTTTTGACTTTTGATGGGGTTTTTCACCCTCTTTGATGTAATTTATGTATTTTCATGTTGATGTGACACTTATTTACCTATTCTAGAAGATTCATTCATGAAATAGCTTGTATTTAATGAATGAATTGGTTTCCTAGCTTATAGAGGCAAGTTGTTTTGATTGCCTAGTTTTCAGTGCTTAGTTTAGAAGTGGTTGAAACAGCTCCTAGGATAGTGAGCTCGACCCCTAGAGGCAGGGAAAGATGTTAGATGATCTATATTATGTACACTCTTGCTCATTTTCATGGTTGGACTCTTGAGGGAGAAGCTATCATTGTATTATTCACTGTATCTCCGCAATTTTTTGCTAAGGAAGACCAGGGTTTTGCAGTCCTTTTTGGGATTCTTGTGGTTACATGTATTGATGGTGTGTTTCTCTATGTACTTGTAAGTGTGTTATGTGAATCATTTCCTTTCTTTTCCTTCTGCACATTAAACAAATGAAGTGTTAAAGTAGAATTCATGACTGTCATGCTCTGCTTTTAAGTTTGCTTAATATCAATGTTTTCTATTGTTTAAGTAGAATTCAAAGTTATTGTTTGCTCTCCTTAGCTCCTCACCTGTCTTTCTCATCCATTCACCTCAATCTAAGGCATCAATATTGTCTCCTATCTCGCCCTAAAGAACCCCCTGCAGAAACTGTGTCCAATCCCCGCACCCAAAATTGCCATCTCCTCAATTTGCCACCAAAAACCCTAAAAACCCCAAATCAAGCCATTTGATCAGTTTACTAGCCTAAAATCAGTGTTACCCTATTGGTCATCTCACCAATTGAAGATCTTTACCGAGATAGACCGGAGAGAGCCCTCTCTTGCCCCGTAGGGCTAGCTACGAGGCTAAGTGGTTTGATGTTGCCTTGAGGTTTACCTTTCTCAGCCTGAGGTGAAATTTCAAGCGCTAACATATTGGCGACCATACTGGGGAAGAACAAATGGTTTGCTAGTTGATGTCATTTGTTTTATAGGCTACAGACGGAGCCTGAAGTTATGCCAGGTAGCCTTCGAAACGCTTTTGCTTTGCATTAGCGGAAGTAGATAAACGCTGCTTCAGTCAATCTCCGGTCTAGCTTGTAATCGTGACATCTAACTTGTTAATTGCCCCAGTACATGTATCAAGTTCAGATCTGATTGTTGATTGTGGACAACGATCAGACACTTGAAAGGCTGAAATCATTCACTTGGCGACTCTAAATCAGTTTTGAGATCAGATCCAAAGACTCCACTGGAGGATGATCCTGACCAGAAAAAACATGAAAGGACAACATGGACAGATCAGGTATTCAAGTTGGAATTGCATCCAAGACATTTTGTTCTTTGTTCTAAATTATTTCTTCTCTTTTCCCGAGAATGTAAAGAAGGCTTTGCAAAGTATACTATGCTTGAGAAGAGATCCTCGGCCTGCAGTTGATTCTTTCCCTTTGAAGATTGTGAATACCAAAGATTTGCATGCCTTTGAGCTTGATCAAGATCCTTTTTCCGAATTTTGTGATGACCATCTTCAAATTGATGAGCCCCAAGCAATCAAGACTAATTATATACCTGTTGTACATACCCATACACCTTGTAAATTTCCAGATCGGTATAAACCTCTTGTTTTACCTTCTGTTCTTCATGCTTTCCCCAAAAACTATGATCTATACTTGCCGAGGTTTGACGGTGAATGTAAGAATGTCAACGTTGAGCAACATGTGCAGAATTTTGAGTCTTTTCTAGACCTTTTTGAAGTTGATAGCGAAGATGTTAGTATAAGGCTTTTTGCTCTTTCTTTGCAAGCTAAAGTGAAGAGTTGGTTCAAAGCCCTGCCTGATGCAAGCATTTCAGATTTCCAGCAGTTTGTCAAAGTTTTTCTCGACAGGTGGATGATCGGAAAGAACCTTCTCTTGATTGTAGAAGAGTATAACCAGCTGAAAAGATTGCCAGGGGAGACAGTACAACAATTTTCTGCCAGATTTAACCAAGTTTATTATTCGATGCCAGTTGATATAAGGCCTACTCCTAGATCTGCTCTCTTGCACTATCCGGGTGCCTTTGATCCGGAGATGGAGTTTCAGCTGAGAGAAAGGGATATTGCAACACTTCACGAGATGCAAAACCGTGCAGTAAATGTAGAGGCTCATCTGCTGATCCGAAGGGCAAGGTTGAAGGAAGAAGAGATGAAAAACATAGATCCGGCCGAATCGACATCTCTAGAGGTGAAGCTTGACATTTTGGTAAGTACAGTGGAAAAGATGATGGACAAGATCAACGCAAGGAATGATTATGATGTTCAAGCTCATGGCTCGCTGATTGAAGAAGAACAAGTTGCTGATCCAAAACATTTTGTTTCTGATCCCAGTTGTCATAGTGATTGTTTTATAGATCATTGTGAAGAAGAAAGAACTGTTGATATGACATGTATGCTTGATGATGTGTTTTATACTGATGATTTGCCTCAGTTTGATCAGTATGATGATGATTATGTTCTCCAAAAAGAAGCTAATCTTACAGACAAATCAGCAGCTAGTTTGTGGGAGGAAGAGGTTCACTTACAACAGCTCGAGTACAATGATCAAATGATGCATATCAGCTATGACATTGATGAGGAAAGTGCAGCAAAGTTTGAAGTAAGTGGCGGATCTTTGCCTTTTTGTTTTGATTCGTTTCAGTTCATCAGAGATAACTACCATGCAATCAGAAATCAAACGTCAACAAGTCTTGATCTAGACCATCTTGAAGGCAATAAAAACCTTGTTCCAGACTTCTCATATTCAGATTTGCAACCCCCAAATGCCATTAGTTGTCAAGTTGCAGATGAAGGCATGGAAGCTGACATATTTGATCAAATGATACAAGAAGGTTCCCTACCATTCTGTTTTGAATCATTTCAGTATTTGAAGGGAAATTTGCATAGTCCATCTTCAGTGAAGAATGAGCAGCATGTAGGCAATCATGTAATCACAATGGAACCAATAGAAATGGGATTGCAGCAGTCTTTTCAAGTTTTTCATGATCCAATAGCTGATGTTTTGGATGAGGTTTGCAGTCAAAGTCTTTCTCCATTGACTACATGTGAGCTTGAAACATGTGCTGATATGAATTTGATCCGGCAGCCGGTTTCTTTCTCATTTTCAGTAGAGGTCTTGTCACAAGGCTCAGATCAAAATTTGCATTCATGGTATGAGGAAAAGAGAAGTAATTCATTGGATGAGCAAAGTTCCAGTGTGCTTGAATTTCAAGATCCTTATGCAGTGTTTTTGGAGGCGGATAGAGAATTCATATCATTCTACGGATCTGTTTCCAAGTTGTCATGGGAGTTTCCTTTCAATAGTTCTCTCTTGTTGTCCATAAGTGAGCACTTGTGGAGAATTCAACCAGCAGACGAGATACTTACTTGGTTGCATTGGTTGTTTCATTTCACTTGATCAGGTGATGAATGAAACTGTTAGAGTAGGTTTTGATGAATAAGCTCCACTTTGAGCATCATTTCTAGTTTGTCGGTTGTGTTTAAGTATTGAGTCAGTTTTTAGTTGAATGAGAGTCAATTTGTGTCATCCGAGTCATCAGTTTTCAGTCATGCATTTTAGTTTGAGTTAATGACTCCATTGCCCAATGATTGAAAAGCACTGGTCTGCTCTCCCAGAGGTCTAAGGTTCTTGGTACCTCCAAGGAGCTACCATCCCCATTGGAGCCAATGTTAGTGTCAGTCTTTCCAGCCTTCCTCCAGTGATCAAATGTGCTCTTACAAAGTGATCTCAGAGTGTCAAGGTCAAATTTTGTCATTTCAAAGAGTTTTCAAGCAAAATTTGGTCACTAGGCATTAGGTCTAGGGTTTGCTTTCACTCCTTCTAAATTTGTCAAAATGTCGGTCCATATCATCATTCAGTTGAGTCTATCATCATTCATAGGGTTGTCATTATCATGTCATTGTCTAATGAGTCATTTTACACCTTGTTCATGCTTCAGTTGCACCTAGGCAAGGTCATTTCCCTCTCCTAGGGTTTTGAAAGCTAATTTCTCTTGGACGGTAAAATCATTGCCAAAACTTGTATCCAGATGTTCATACACCTTCCCCTATCCTTCATGTACCTTATCAAATGCTTCCCATCACTGAGATCCCCCAAATTCCTCATTTTCGCCCAAACCCTAGTTTCTAGCTACAACCTGGCAATTTTCTAGGTTGGGCCTGTGTTTTGCCCTTTTGGACCCCTTCCCCTCACTCAATCTCTAAGATTCCACTTTCCCCTGCTTCCTAGCATCCCTCCCCACTCCCAAAAATTTCCCCAAGAATTTAGAAGCCCCCTATCCCCTTCATTTCGCTCCATTTCGACAAAATTCCTTGTTTCACACGTCGGGACAAGTCGCACTCAAATGATGTTCCAGAGCAATAAAAGATGAATTTTGGAAAACGGAGAGAGGTTTTTGTCCATAACATGCCAAAGAAGAAAAACCTCCTTCACTTTTTTCACAGGTGTCATGGTTTTAGAGAAATGTCAAAATTGCAATCGCCAGATCCAAGGAGGTTGGCCAAGGCACTAAAATGACGGAAAATGCCCGATCCACTCCAAATTTTGGTCAAAGCCTCTTTGACTGAGCATGGTACTTGATTGGGGACTCCCAGCCCAAATTTCAAGAAATTTGGAGAAAATTTTGTCATTTGTGAATTTTTTGTGCCATAAACAGGTTTTTCCGCTTGACGGGTCTCACCCCCCGCGCGACCCTTTCACTTGGCAACTCTATTTTCAAAAAACTCAGCATTTCTGGATTTGGCATGAAAAGTTACACATGCTCACCCATTTCCAAGAGATTTTATGAAGTTTTGGGCCTCCAGAAAGTCAAAAAAAAAGCAAAAAATGACTTTCCGCCACATTTTTGACACACAGAAAGCAGTCTTGGGAGATTGCAATTTTGGAGGGGCAAATGACAACCAAATTCAGAAATTCTAGTTGGTTTGGAAAGTAGACTCATAGACCTTTCCAACAAGCCTACTCTTGCCTCATTTGGACACCTGGAAGTGCCCCAAAAGTGCTCTCAAAGGCGCGCGACCCGTCAGGATTTGGCGCGCGACCCATCAGGCAAATTTCATAATTTTTCACTTACAGCTCATGGATTCGCCCAGCTATTACTAGTTTTGACTTTTGATGGGGTTTTTCACCCTCTTTGATGTAATTTATGTATTTTCATGTTGATGTGACACTTATTTACCTATTCTAGAAGATTCATTCATGAAATAGCTTGTATTTAATGAATGAATTGGTTTCCTAGCTTATAGAGGCAAGTTGTTTTGATTGCCTAGTTTTCAGTGCTTAGTTTAGAAGTGGTTGAAATAGCTCCTAGGATAGTGAGCTCGACCCCTAGAGGCAGGGAAAGATGTTAGATGATCTATATTATGTACTCTCTTGCTCATTTTCATGGTTGGACTCTTGAGGGAGAAGCTATCATTGTATTATTCACTGTATCTCTGCAATTTTTGGCTAAGGAAGACCAGGGTTTTGCAGTCCTTTTTGGGATTCTTGTGGTTACATGTATTGATGGTGTGTTTCTCTATGTACTTGTAAGTGTGTTATGTGAATCATTTCCTTTCTTTTCCTTCTGCACATTAAACAAATGAAGTGTTAAAGTAGAATTCATGACTGTCATGCTCTGCTTTTAAGTTTGTTTAATTTCAATGTTTTCTACTGTTTAAGGAGAATTCAAAGTTATTGTTTGCTCTCCTTAGCTCCTCACTTGTCTTTCTCATCCATTCACCTCAATCTAAGGCATCAATACTGTCTCCTATCTCGCCCCAAAGAACCCCCTGCAGAAACTGTGTCCAATCCCCGCACCCAAAATTGCCATCTCCTCAATTTGCCACCAAAAACCCTAAAAACCCCAAATCAACCCATTTGATCAGTTTACTAGCCTAAAATCAGTGTTACCATATTGGTCATCTCACCAGTTGAAGATCTTTACCGAGATAGATCGGAGAGAGCCCTCTCCTGCCCCATAGGGCTAGCTACGAGGCTAAGTGGTTTGATGTTGCCTTGAGGTTTACCTTTCTTAGCCTGAGGTGAAATTTCAAGCGCTAACATAATACAACACCTAAACTTGTGTATGTAATAGACAATACTTAACACAATTGGCCTCTATCTATGCCAACCTATATCCATCTTGACTTTGGATCTACCAAGCGCCTAGAGGGATCAAATCTTTTTGCACTCTAAAAGAGGTTTGCACCTCAAGGTATTAGATCCCTCTTGACGCTTGGTAGATCCATAGTTAAGATGGATCTAGGTTGGTTCATATCAATAAATAAGATTGTTAGTTTTAGTTTTACCATAAATACATAAACACATTAAAACATGATAACCAAGTTAAATGTTATTTATTCCAACTTTCAAGTCACATATAATTTGCCAATAAACCATTCATCATATACACTATTGTGCATTTGTGGTGGCATGATTACCTAACATCATAAACCTAATTTTCCACATGTATATCCTATATACATGTGTGTGTGAACATTATGATGCATCCCTGTAGTCTCTGTACAACTCTTGCTAGTGGTAATCATGTCAATTCACTTGAGGCTTGGATTGCTTAAGGCTCAAATAAATTATATGCTTTATATCTAGAAGTAACCTATCTCTCTTTCCTCTCACTCTCTTCTCTCCCTCACTATTTCTCGCTCTCCTCTCTCCCTCACTATCTCTCCTTCTTTGTCTCAAGTCTTCTCTCTCTTCCTTCCTCTCTCCCCTTTTCTGTCCCAGCTCCCTCCCTCTTCCTCTCTCTCTCTCTCTGTTCTTCCCTCTCTCTCTCTCCCCCTTCAACTCGATCTCTCCCTCCCTCCCTTTCTTCTTTCTCTCTCCAATATCTATGAAAGTTTTTAGTAATGGCGAGGATAAAGGGTTTAAAGATATCTCAAAAGTAATTATAACCTTTTTTCTTTTAGATTTAGTTAAAAAATGTTATAAAATTAAATTATTTTGATTATGAAATGAGTTATGATTTTTGGGTATTTGGTATTGACAAACCATGGTATTGTAACAAAGCCTATTTACAAATTAATAATATCCATGGTAAAGTTGGGGTGAATATGTATGGTTAAAAATCTTATTATATTTTAAGTATTAAATATGGTTACGAAATCATAATTTTAATTTATATAGATTTTACATTTTACATCTTGCATTACATTTTATATTATACATTTCACATTTTAATTTTTACATTACATTTTACATTTTACATTTATATATATATATATATATAATCGAAACTTATATGTATAATAGACAACCATTAACACACTTAGACATCTATCTCCAACACACAAAAAAAACATAAAACAAACAATAACCACAACAAAGAACCTTGAATTTGCCTAACCACAATGTCCCTAACCTTGAAAAACAACAAAAATAATAAAAAGCATTTTATTAAAGAACGAATAATTAAAAATCAAATTTTGCAAAATCTAAAAATACATATAGTTAATGAAAAAACCACATAAAATCACATATCACATTACAAAATTTAATAAAATTAGAAAGCATATTGAAAACATAAACGCTATAAATCACCTCGCCAAATCTCATAAAGTTTGATATTCCAATCCTAAAGAGAAGGAATTCCATAATTAAAAATATATATATAATTAGATGTCGATATATATTCAAAAGGGTATTTTTTCCCAAATTTAAATTTAAAAATTTAAATTTAAAAATATATATAATTAGATGTCTATATATATTTAAAAAGTTAAGATGAAATAATTTTTCCTTAATTAATAAACAAAATGTTCTTTTTTTCAATTTTATTTAAAATCCCATACCATTTTCAAAATTATTTAGTTTTAAAAATAAAATGGTCCAAATTTTTTCAAGTTATTGAATTAAAAAAAAAATGTATTCAAGATATTGAATTAAAAAAAATAAAATGTATTCAAGGCATTCCGATGAGCGAGGACCGGCAGGGACTCGACTGTTAAGGAGAGGCCCGGTAGGGGCTCACCATTCCGATGGTGAGGGATTTCTTCTCTTAGTTCACCAAGCAGCGAAGAGTAGGGGTCTATCAATGAGATACCTGAAGTATGGGTCTATCAAGAATGAAAGAGGTTCTCCTCCCCTCAGATCTATTGGTTGGTTTATTGGGGATCCCCCACGCCCATTTCCGGGTATTCAATTTTACCCTATAATTTGGCCTCTTCCGTGCTTGGCTTGCTTAAGGGCCTTTCCAGAAGCAGCCATTAAAAAAAAAGGTATTAAAAAGCGATTAAAAATGTATGAACTATGCAAAATGTAAACCTACTTGAAAACCTACCTCGCACTTATTTTTCTGTACAAACATCATGGTTCAGAAAACAAACGAACGGTACCTTAACCAAGCCAGGCGAGTTGCCTGCCTCTTAATGAAGGCAACCAATAGATCCCATGCTATTGGGCCATTAATGCTTACCCCCATCTTATGTCTGTAGCATGGGATTCATGGCTTGTCATCGTATGCAGCACCATATCCCGCCCCCATGGCATCCTCCGGCAGTGAATGCACCAGTGCGAATGAATCTGATGTATAGATATGACCGAGATTTCCGGTTTACCCCAATAGATTTGCGGCTGGCATTTACGATCCGATCAGCTCGTATCTACCAAATTATAATTTTCCCGTCGTCTGATGAATGAATTCTGCCTTTTAAATAACAGCGGAAGGGCGAACAATAGTATCCTTTTCTGCGTTTTGAAACCAGTCTTTCTCAGAGCTAAAGCTGCGTACTCAGACCTAAAGTTGCGTTCTCAGACCTGACAGGTAAGTTTATTTTGCTAACATTACGATTTCGCATGGCCCAATAGCATGGATTAGCGGAATATAAGGGCGGATTTACTATTCCCCGCAGAGTTCAGAATAATGTGATTAGTTGTTTGTACTTTGATACTGTATGAGCGATGAAGCGGAAACCCTACCATACCATTGATTTTGAGTGCGATGCGCCAACCCATTATTCTACAAGCGCAACCCTAAACAGGAGAGAAATGGCAGAACTTTACTAACACTAGTTTATGAAATGATAATGGGCATTTTCGATGCCAATAGGCATGACCTTATAATATTATTCTTCAGAAAAGTGGTATCACTGTCCCTTTTTGCCTCCACATATGTCAGATAATGTTTGAGGAATCTCGATAAAACACTAACTATGTGCACCTATTTTTGAAGTTTTTTAGTTTTTAATTGATTTTAAAGGAAGGTTGATTCGTGATTAAATAAATATGTTGTTAAAAGTTGATATGTGTTTTGTAAGGATTTAATAATTTACTGTGTATGGTTTAAAAAGGAAATTTGGAAGACAGTAGAGTGACTGAGAGGTCAGTCACGATCTGACCTCCCATTTCTGATTTGTTCAAATCATGTAAGACTATTTTTTTTTTTACCTCAACATTCTTTAAAATAGTCAAAATCATTAATTGAAAGGAATAATGGCCCAATAACATGGATTAGTTCGAGTTTCTTAACATATAATTAAATTTTATGGAATATAAATTATTTTCTATAAAAAATTAATTACATTTACTTTTGAGTCAAAATAATATTTGTTTATATAATTTGGTTTATTTTTATTAGTTACTATTTATTAGTTTGCAATGTTAAAATAAATTGGTTACCAAAACTATATTGGGTTGCATGACTTTTCAATTTAATTTAATTTAATTTGGCATAATTTTACATATGAATTTGTTATGATTTTGGTTTCAAAAATGCATATCTACTCATATTTTGGTTTCGAAAATAGCTGTGAGATTAGATATAATTTTGTTTATTTAATTGAACACTACATATTTGTGAATGAAAGTTTATAGCTAGCCTCTTAAGAGAAAGGAAGTGTGACATCGTTTTTAATTTGTTTTTTTATTTTTCACAAGTCACATAACTTAATTAGTAAAGGAGTAAGTGGTCCATAATCCACACATATTTTTTTACTAACCAAAGCATTTTTACTTCATTAGCAGTGGGACTTTGAACAAAGGGCATCAAGTTTCAAGAGCTTTTGTTCATAGTTTATTTGAGCTTACTTTTTCACACCATAAGTGAAGGAAGACACCTAAAAGCAATCATAACTTGAACAAACTAAATTTCCCCACAGGGGCCATAAAATAATTTATTTTGTACAAATTGAAATATGTTCCCAAAATACTCTTGTTAATATCTAAATGGAAATTTTGTTATACTAAAATGGAAATAATTCACGTATTTGTCATTGAGATTTTGAAATTTGTTACCAAATGATATAGAACCGGTTATGGTTGATTAAGTTTTATGTCTTAGGAGCCAAATCAATGTTCTTAACATTTATTTATAAGTGGAGAAAGAAATACAACTAACACATTTTAATAAAAGCACACACATATTGAATAAATAAATAACCTACCGAGTTCATCAAATGTACTGACAAAAGTAGGATTCTAATTCTTACAACTAGCCGCAAAGTTTATGTTCGGTTAGAAAAATTCAAAATAATAAAACTAGTGCAGTCATAAAAATGAGATGGCTAATAAATATTGGTAGATATCAATTTTCAAGGAGACATGCCTTTCTCAATATATATCAAAGTAAAAAAAATTACTTCCAAAGCTTGTGTTTTTGAAAAACAATATGTTTGATTAGAAAAGTTCAATGAAACTACTGCAACCATATAAATTAGATGACTAGTAAATAATAGATATCAATTCATAATCAATAACAATAGACACTACTTTAGTATATCTCATTTTATTAAGATTTAAAAAAAAACAAAACTTAACTAATCTATAATTGTATTTCCCTTCGACCCCTTCCACCTCAACCACTCATCACAAGTTGTACCATGAGACCAACATGGTGACACCACCTCCACAAAGACATCATATGTCATACATGGTTAGTCTAAATTTGTATGAAATCTATAAGTTGATTAATGACCCAAATATTACCTTTACCAAAGTGGTTTACCTGAAAAGTATAAAATAGTTACCTAAAAATGTGATTGCTATTCTTAGTGATACGCATTAATCAAGACCATAATATCTACTCAAACCAAATTATTTTCGATGCAACTTTTATAGGTATTTGAAGAATGAAGAAGTGGGAGAGGATTAATGAGTTGGAAGTTGAAGACCCAAAGGATATGATTGAATTTTCAGCAGAAGATTTAACATGGACAGAGATTAATGGGGACCAAGTTGCAATTATTCCATATTGTCGACTTGATGATTTTATAAGAGGAGAGGAATCGAGTGAACGGGCACCCACTCAATTTCTTCTTGCTTCTCAACGAAGTAAAAAAGCAGAGGATATCGGACAAACATATTTTTCAACATATCTGGAGTACATGATGTGAGTCTTTATATCTTTTTTCAATATATGTATAATTCTTTTCAATATGCATAAATTTTATATCTAATTTGTTGTAAATGTTTTATATATAGTTATTGGTGTGCATATGGTCCGAAGTGCAACAACAGAATTATGAGTGCATCCTCAGATCAAAACAAAAAACACAATCAACATGAAAGTATGAAAGTTGGTTGCCAATGTCACTTCATTGTGCGGCGACTTCAACTTAGACCAGATGATGCTGTAATAATATATACTGCATGTAGGCATATTGATAAATCCAATGTTGTTTGTCATGGAAAAGATGCAATCGGTAGGCCTATGAGATTCAGTTATGCACCACATTTAACAAGGGATATGCGATCTATTTTCCAACATTTAATCCAAAGAGATTTTAATGTTACAATGATATGTGATAAGTTCATCTCTGATGTGAAGGATGGATTCGGTGAGTTATACACAAGGACATCTCGAGATACATACATGACAAGACAAGATATATTAAACATTTACAATGATACCATAAGGCTAGAGTATGTTAAAGATCAAAGTGATCCAATCAGTGTAGAATGTTGGTATAAGTAACACACTGAGAGCTTTTTCTTCTACCAGAAACAAGATCTTGCTGAAAACATCCCTTTTATCATAGGCATACAGACAAAGTGGATGCGTTCAATGATGCTAAAATATTCTCACAACAATATAATGTCAATGGATTCAACATTTAGTACAAATAAGTACGTGGTGAGTACAAAATTACCCTAAATCTAATTCATTTATTCAACACCATTTTAATGCTTGTATCTTATATAAATATAATTATGTACTTTGTTTGTAATGTAGTATCAACTTGACACTTTAATGGTCTTCGACAAACATCACAATGGGGTTCCAGTAGCTTGGGTGATATCATCACACAATACTATAGTTGATATTTGTAAATGGATGTCAACTCTCTTTGCCATTGGGAAGAAAGAGCAACCAGATTGGCATGTTAAAGCCTTCATTACAGATGATGCTACTGCTGAAATTGAAGCATTAAGGTGATGTGTTTATTCTTTTTATAAGAGACATAAAAATATTCTTAATGTATATTCTCTCTAAAAATTATGTTATTCCAGGTCTTCAATCAACTGTACAATATTATTATGTGTGTGGCATGTTCGTCGTGCATGGTTGAAGAATGTTGGAAACAAAGTCCAAGGAAGGGAAAACCAAATCCGAATTTTCCGTGCTTTAGGAGAAATCATGCACACATGTGCAGATGATGAATCTGTAACAAAGGCAGTTGAAAACTTATTTGAAGGATTCAGTTACCATACAAAGTTTTTGGAATATTTTAAAACAACTTGGTTAGCCAACAACAAAATATGTAAGTTTCTTATAAGTGGCTTTAATGACTCTTTTTTGCATGTCATATGTATAGTTATTAATTCATAACCAATAAATTTCTTTCTACAGATATGTGGGCAAAAGCGTACAAAAATTTTCCACATTCCAATCAAAATACAAATAATGCAATTGAGTCTTACCATCAGTATATCAAGCAGAGGTACCTAAGTGAGAAAAACAATGCATGCCATAGGCGGGTTGATTGGTTGATTTATGTGTTGTTGACAAAGGTTGTATTATATTACAATCATATGCAACGTTTAAAAGAAGCTGGTTTTATACGACCCAGAAAAATTGAGGAACAGTTGAATTCATCCAGGTGTAGAGCTAACCAAATCCCAAATGAATATTGTGTGCCTAATGAAAAGAGTAACAACGATTATTGGGTTCGTAGCCAAAATAACAATACTCGTGATATTTGGTACAATGTCATATATAAAGATTCCAATCTACACTTTTGTAATTGCAAGTGGGCCTTAAATGGAAACATCTGTAAACATGTATTGAAAGTTGAGATGTTGGCAAGTAACATTAGCTTGGGTGAAAATGTATTCCCTAATGTCACTAATCCTACTACAGAAATTCCTAGAATTTGATTTGATTTGAATGAGTCACCTATATTGGGCCCAGAAATCCAAACAGAGCTTCTACCATGCTTTGATTCTCCTCCCATTCTAAATTATCATAATGAAACAAGCAATGATGATTTAGATAATTTCTCATATAATGTTGAAACGACCAATGTACGACCAGATAGTGCATTATTTGAAGATGATGAGATGAAACGTGTTAACTCATCAACTCGTGAGAAATTGAGATCCATAATACCTACAAATTTGGAACAGGCATATGCATTAAACAACTTGGTAGACAAAGTATGTCAAGAATACAACAAAATGTTTTTCAATACTATAACTCCATCCAAGATCACTACCAAGAGAAAACATAGTTTCTTGAGCCCAATCAATAATAAAAGGTGTTGTGGTCACAAGTCAAATGCAGGGAAAGATAAACTACAATTTGAAAGCGTTGGACGAGTTCGTGCAAAAAAAGAGAGCATGAATGAACAGTTGGAGTTGTCTTCTCAACCACAAAGAACTGTGGACCACATGCCTGAGTTAGTGCAACATTCTATTATACACAAAAATGGTAAACCTAATGTTATGCATTTTTTCATGTGAAATATGATATACTATCATTTGCAATGCATAGGCATAACTATATGAACTTTTTTTGTTGTTACAGTTGACGGGCCAACTTGTCGACTCCAATTATTTGATGAGCATGTCGATGAAAGAAACTATAACATTGGGAGCACTTCTCCAATCAGTACTATCCCAATTCCCTCCCCGAGGGTGCTTCCCCCTATTGTACAACCAATGGGGATGTATTGTCGGCCACACCCACCACCTTTTTCCTTCATAAATTCTCCCATGTCTATAACCGACTCCCCAAACCCTTCCCAATTCCCACCCCTCCCCTTTAACCATCCGCCCTTCTCATTGTTCCAATCATCCACCCTTAACATTCCAATTTCCCCCCCTAGGGTGATTGCTCGCCCTAGGGTTATTCCCACTATCGTACAACCAATGGGGATGTATCATCGCCCCAACCCACTACATTTTTCCAATTTTTCTCCCACCATGCCTTTAGCCATCACCCCTGAACCATGCCTATATCCATCACCAAGTGCTCCACCATCTACCCAGGAAGGGCAGTCTTCTCCATTGCCTTAGATCTTCATGGTGAGAATGAGTAGTTGATCAAAAACTTATCATTAATTAACGAAATTGATTATATGCATTTTGGATTTTACAACTAATTGGTTATTGAATTTTTGCATCAATATCACTTTGGAAATGCACTTGGGAGTGCCAAGAGTGGCGATGGTGACTTATACACCCAATTTCTAGATCAGTCGTGAGGCGGCATTTCCATAATGTCATTCATGGGCATGAACTTCCATTATCTATGTTGGGAATGAAGTTCCATTTTGTAGAAAAGAAAAATGTATAACTAGACAAATTTGGAATACAAATACATGAATTTGAACTTGTGTGTATGACAATGTCTTCATTGACTTTTAAATTCATGATGTGGATTTGATGTTATATTCTATCAATGTTACATTAGTTTTGAGGAATGTAGTTAGAATGGATTTATTTGTTTCATTTACAAGTTATCAAGTTTGCAAGTTAAGTTACTTTTATATTTATATCTTACTCAATGTTGCACGCATGAAAAAACATATCATTACCAAGGAACTTTGCTTAGTTATAATAATAGATGTATCATGTACATGAAGAGAGCATATATATGGATTTAGATTTATTTTAATTTTTTATTTATGAAAAAGAATACTAAAGTTGAATTTATGAAAAAGAAAAGTACACTATACATGCCATATAAGAAAATCTACAAAAATAGATAATGGTTTGAGCCTTTACCACTTAACTACTAACATTTAAAGATGAAAACTTTATTGATAAGTGGTGTAGTATTATTTAAGTTTTATTTTATATATATATATATATATATATATAAACAATTCCTTTATTTATCTTTGGAGCCCTATAACATAATGTACACAACTCAATGCAACATAATGTCTTACGTAAATTCCATTAGGTAGATTAAATTAAGTATCATATTGAACTTTACAATACCTTATAGAATATGTGCCACATGTCAAGTTTAGGTAGCTCAGAGTGGATAGAGACAAAGAGAGCACAATTGAGAGGGTTTACATTTTGTAATAGCCCATGGACCACATGTCTCACTTAACTACACAGATAATGTCTTCTCCTTTGCACTTGCATTATTTCAATTCGAGATAAAAGAGGACATAGTAGATTCACCTTTCGAATGAATTTTCTTTTGAAAGGGTTTTCCAGAAAATAATTGGCATTCATTGTGGTTTGTGAGTGATTGTGAATACTTTTCTTTATTTTTCACATTTAATTTATTGCATACATAAACAACAAAATTGGTAATAAGGGATCTCGAATCTAAAGGAATTAACCCTTCATAGTATAGATTTATATTTAAGTAACATATATGTTTTGATGGACTATCTAGTGGAATATCCATGATAGTTTATAGATCAACTATGGTTAAGGACCTAATGTACACGAACAAGATAAACAACATGGATGATAAGAGAATCCCCAAAAAAAAATTGAACTCTATCCATTACTATCAACACCTTAAGCAAAGATGGCATCAAGATGATGTGTTGGTTAAATCATTAGGGAATATAGCAGGATGTCATCCTACCCATTCGGACAATATTAAAAATATAATTGTATCTAAATTTAAAGAGGATTTGTGGTGCAATGAAGAGTTAGACATTAAAAGGAAGCCAAGATATTACGAGGGAGTAACTCGGATTCTAAAAGATCAAAAATATCTTTTAGTTCTAACTAGTATAAAAAATAAATCAACATTACTAAAACAAGAACCAACTCCCATGAACTACATAACTACAATGGTCATTGGGAAAATTCCTAAAACCGTGGGATGTAAAAATTTGTCACCTTTGTGATGGTTGAAGATGAAAATCAATTTCTCAAATTAAAACTCATTTACCTTTCTAACCTCCCAAATCTAAAAACTATGATAATCTTGGAATACTTCTCTTACAACTTTTAAAGCATAAAAACAAGATTTCAATGAATTTAAATAAACTTTCCCTTTTAAAAAGAAAATTTTTAAAAAATTTAAATAATCTTGGTTTTTAAAAATGAGATAAACTAATTTTGATCTCAATGAACATGAATTATCATTATTGTAATCACATTAACATAAACATTATTATTTGATATTAATATAGATACCATTATTTACATGATTAAAATCTATTCTTTATATTCAATGTATTTCTTCTTTATAAAAAAAATGATAATAATAAATTAGATTTAAATAATAAGTTTGATGTCTATGTTGAATTTTGTCAATTTTTTTATAAAATTATATCATATCCATATTTCAATAATTATTATTTATAAAAAAAATAAAATTTAAATTATTATAACATTTTAATTAACTTATAATCTTTAATTCATAAATATGTATTTTAAAATATTTCAAGTAATTGTAAAAATAATTATTTTTTATTAAATATAAATTATATTTTATAACATATTATTTTTAAAAACATTTAAAAACATAAAAGTTTAACAAATATGATACAAACAAAAACCAAATTCCGATTGAATTGACACGTGGAATGTAATATTTAATGCTATTGCATTCAATGTAATATAATGGTCGTATCGAAAAGCCTTTCCGTATGGAATGGCTATGGTCATACGTAAGGCCACCCGTTAACCTTGACCAAGGTGTCCATGAACCACTCATAAAAATATATATATATATATATATCTATATCTATATATATATATATATATATATATATACTTAGTTTCCATATAAAAAAAATAAAATTTAATATATTGTTATTATGTTAAATTTAATTGAAAATAATTCTATCACTATTTTAATCTATTTTATTTTATTAACATTTTTAACCAATTATATATATATATATATACTATATAAAAATTATTTCGAAATTGATGTTTATTTCAAATTACAAATTCACAAATCATATTTTATTATCCTCTACGCTTTATGTTAGAATAAATATTATAATATAAACATTCGTTATTGTTTTAATATATTAATAATATTAACAAAAAAATTAATCCTAGAAACATATCTTATTATATTATTTATTTTCAATAAAAATTAAATAAAAAAATGTTAAACCAATAACTTATTATATATTTTCAACGACAGAGTAAATAATAAACAAACCTACATTGCATTTATGCATTAATACATGAGTAACAATTTAAACTTGATTATAAGAAATTATATCAGAAGAATATAACTTGTGTCCGAACATCCCTCTACAATTCACCATTCTGAATGATGTCCGAGTTAGTCGATTAAAAACGTGGTTCTGGGTCTCACCGTACAGGTCAGAGAAAATAACAAATCTGACTCGCCAGGCTCTGCATTGATTAAGGTGCCATTGATTAAACACTTGGATCGTAACAGGTTCCCACTGTACACGGGAAATAAAAATACACCAATATACCGTACCAACCCATCGGACAAAACAAGTGATGTGTAGATGCAGTAACCATGGCATGAAATAGCTATGGTCATACATAAGAGGGCGTACTATAAGGCAAATCCAATCCCTATAGCATGGGAGTTATGGCTTGCCCTTAATGAAGCTGAAGAAAGCACGTACGAGATGTCTTTTTGAGTTCATGTAATAGCATACTTCCGGGAAGATCTGCCATTACTAGGTATTACATGCGTGTAACTTCATTCTTCTTCAATTTGGTTGTTTGGGTACTGTTTTTCATCGAGAATACAAAAGCAAAGACGTAAGTGGGTGGCAATCCGGTCCGCTGGGAATGGTCTACTAATCTATTCAGTTTGTTTGAACATCTCCTCACTCTGCTGATTGATCTTAAATCTTATAGAATTTGATGTTTGCACATTAAATTCAAACATGGGTAGTTGGTGGTTGGAGTAATTGTGGATTAATAAACTCATTTTCTTGGGATTGGGATCGTTTGATGAAATTTTAAACTGTGAAACATTAATGAAGAGAGCGTGAATCTATTTTTTGCTCCCGGCCTCTGCTTGCATATGGGTTATTAACAGGCCTTGATTTGGATAAGGAAAATACTTTTCAGCCAACGAGAAAAAGGGTCGGCTTTTGAGAAAAAATGGTGATCTGAAGATGCGTTTTTCATTCTTTCTCAGAAGTTTCATACATGGGCTGAAGGAATTACGGATAAAGGGTTTGTGTGAATAATCATTGTTTCACCCTCTGCCGCATAAAAAAGATTGATATATACCATCATAAATGATTTAGAAGAGATGGGCTACTAAGAAGGGTTGATTGGAGAACATATTTATTGAGATTTGGATTCTGGTTTTATGCTGATGAAACTCGGGGCTGAAACTTAGCTCTGTGTTTATTAGGCACCCACGTGTTCACCGTGGCTCAAGAGGTTCGCTTGCAAATTTTAGATTTTTCCATTTGGGCATGCTAGGCAGGCGCCCTCGCACATTGCACCCGGTGGGTGTGGTGCCTGCCTCGTTGAGATCCCTCCTGCCTGATGTGCAACGGGCCAGATTGGCAGGTCGGTGGTTCTTTTGTAGATTGCTTGGGGGAATCATAGTTCTCGCACTTATATTATTCAGAGCAATATCCTCTAGCCAATTCTATACCGCCGGCACTGTTCCAATGCGCAACCTTAAACAGGAGTTTCCAATGAGATTTGTTATCATGACCCTTGAGTACAAGAAATCCACATTTAGTGGCAATGGAGTCTATGCCCAATCGATTGCACGATCCCTTGCGAAAAGAGGCAACCATGTATTGGTAATCAGTGCCAAACCGACAAACAGAACCATTGGTCCAAACAGTGGTGCAGAAGACGTGCAGGAAGCCATGCAAGAAATTGGATCAAGGATGTATGAAATAGATGTGGCAGTGGATGGAGCGCAATGGGGAAGATTGGATTGGAAATCCCCTTGGCGTAGCTTTGCTGATGGCATGACCGAAAGTGTTGTGAAAATGGTCGTGGAATTCAACCCATCATGGATCTTGGTTGTAGATTGGTCAGCGCTTCCTGCATTCTCATGCCTAAAGGAGGCTGCAGGAAACCAGCATTGGCCAATGGCTTTTCTCAAATTTCGCATATATTATATATCAGAGTATAAGGGTGATCAGGGGATAATGGAGAAGGAATTTTATAAGAACATGGAATCAAAGGCTGTGTCAATGGCCTCTGTTGTTGCTGCTTTAAGCTCTAGAGATGCCCACATACTCTTAACAGAACTTGGATTTGGCATCGCTCCTGGTGTTTTGCCTAGGCCCCTGTTTCCTCCACTTCGAGAAGACATCCAGTCTTTGGCTATGTCAGTGTTGAAAAGCTCAGAGAAATGGAAGGAGGGGAGGAAGTATATTTCCTGCTGCGTCCGCCTTTCTCAAGAGAAAAATGCAGACCTTTTTGCTTCAATTATTGAGTCTCTTAGTGATTTTATGACAGAACAAGGCATTTTACCTTTTCTATGTGGAGGAGCTCATGGAAATGGAGATTATGCAAAGTCTATTAAACAAAGGGTAAAGATCGCATTTCCAAACGCAGTAGTTTACGACGGTTTTATGGGTTCAAGTCAGCTTGCAGATATTTATTCTCAGACACTATTAAATGTGCATCCCTGTATCTATGATGCATATGGAATGACTATAGTTGAGGCAGCTGCATTTCAAGCCCCTTCTATCGTACATGTTGGACCAGGCGGTGCAGTTGGAGCCGCAGAATTTTTGGACCCAGAAAAAGGTCAAGTTTTTGGTGTTGATTTGAATGCTCCCATAGACATCCTGTCCAATAAAATAAAAGAATTGGTATTAGACGAAAAGAAGCTAGCCCAGATTGGTAAGGCAGCAGGCATGCGGAGTCTCTCATGGGATGAGGATGCCAATGCACAACAACTCCTGACAATTCTTGAGAGTTCCTCTGCTATATCAAATTCAGATACTGAACTTCAGGGGTTGGAAGGATGTAAGCATGTCTAAACATGTTAGGGTCCCTTTTGTCAATCCTCCTGATTTTCTATGATATTGAAATTTCTTTGAGACATTCAAGTTATTAGTATGGAAGTATAAAAATACTTCTAGATTGCATTGCACATTTCTAGCTGTTGTTTTAACAAATCAGGGTAAAGCTTTGACAAATTGACGAAGCGGTTCTTGTCTCTACATTTGCTGTTCTTTTGTCAGTCGGTGTGCTTCTTTTGTTTCTACTAAAGTTTGCTTTACCTTGAGAATCAGTTTTGTATTAGAGATAATTATCATCGCCACATCTGAGTTCTAAGGTAGTTACAGTGAAATGCCAATGTAAAGTGACAAAGCAGACAGATCAGTGACCAGTGAATGTTTCATGTGGCTATAGTTGGAAACTTAAAAAGAATGCAATGCATCTTGCATTGACATCTATTTCCATTTCATCAAATATTTAGGACAAATTTACTGCTCTATATATCGAGAATGCTTCCTCATATATGAGTTAACTTTTATTCCAATCGTGCGTTTGCCCAGCCTCTTCTTCAGGAAGAGTCGTTACAAAAATTGTGTAGCTTGGCATATGTAAAAAGGTCTAAGGCATAAGCTACCTGCCTAGCATAGTTGATGCACAGCCATGCTTATGTATCTAATGTGGGAAAAGTTAGTATATGCCCCTTCACTTGTTTGAACTTTGAAAATCTGTGATGGAAATTGGAGGACACACTTCCCAAATTGGATTTAGGATGTTGAATGCTGTTATGATCCACCATTTCAGGTGATTGTGGTTGGAGCGATATAGCTGATAGATATAATATTTAGTGGAGACACGCATAGAACATTAATCTATATGATGTACCTACAGCTTCTACCTTAACTCCTGTAGATGTGCATTTGCACTCAGCAAAAAAATACTTTAGATTCTATTAGAGTATGCGTGAGATTGCTGTTCTTTCTCCACAATTTTTTGTGCCTTGATCTCATGCATAGACTTTCTTACATCTGATTGGGAATTATGAAGGATGTAGAATTTCTCAAGGCCAATGCTCTTGTGATCCACATGTCTTTTGATTCGAATTGAATCATCATATTATTTGTCATCTATCTTGATGCTTTTATAGTGGAAAAATTGGAGGAATTAACTTGCAGGGTCATTTTTACCGACAGGTCCTAGTTTAGACAATTGGGGTATGAAACTTTTTAGACCCATTTTGAGGAATCAAACGAAGTTTTTTGGCGTCCAAAAACTCTTGGTTGCATGAAACCTCTTGGCCCTATTCTACACTCTCAAAGTTTAAAATGGTGCAAGATTCACATCAAACAAAGTTTGTATGCAAGAGTTATGTCTTTGCAAATTAACCTACCATGTTGACCACCAGGGTACGAGTGGATGCCACATCATCCCCCGTTACTCATACATATGGGGCTAACCACATGTGGACTTTGAAGAAAACTTAGAAGGTTCAAACCCGTAACTCTAGTTGGGGGGTTGAGGGAGTCAAACCTTACCCCTAGTTGGCTATCGGGCTATCCAGGCTACTAGGAGGAGTAGGGTTTCCATTCTATGCTATTGTATTTTGTTTCGTAGTTGTGTAGAGCAACTAAATGTGGGAAGTTAAAGAGCAAAATAGAGGGAGTTAAGATTCTGTAGCAACCATATATGCCAGAAGTCTTAGATAATGCCATGGAAAGTACTTGTTTATTTGTGCTTGCACATTTTCCATACCAAATAAAAGAGGAAAGAGCACTTCACCTTCTAGCTAGGTTTTCCCCTGTAAGGGCTTCCTAGGGCAATTTTTGTGTCTATTGTAGATGTTGTGTGTATTTCTTTCTATTCTATATTTCTTGCATTTCAACTATTTCATTTAAATAAGTAGAAAATCAGCTAACTAACAAATATGAAATTAAAAAAAAAAAGTTGAAGAATTTCAACCCCCCACTCTGGTTATCAGTTTTCCTTTTCACTCCATGAATTTAGTTTTTATATCCAAGCATGATAAAAAATTCTAAAATCTGGAAATGACAATATTTTCTGAAAACACAAATTTAGAGATTTCACAACTGTTGAAATTGCAGAAATATAACATAGCAAAATTATGACAGCCACACACAGAAAGTAACATAGTGATTTTTGGTCAATTTGACCCTCGAAAAACCCCCTACAAATTTTGGGGAAAACCAGTTTGAGAGCTCTTCTTTATTTCTGAAAATGCTTTTACAGAGAAACTGAAATACACAGTAAAAATTCCAGCAACCACAAATTACAACTTATCTCGATTTTCGTGCTTGAACTCCACCTCGAAAATCGTGCCAATCAATAAACAACCAAAACATAAATTTTTACAACATTAAATGCTGTACGGCCTGCCTCGTAAAATGTGCCCAGAACTTGCTGTATGGACTGTACATATCGTACAGATTTCAATAGTACGATTGTCTCAAAATTCGTGCCCAAATCTACCTCAAAATTCATGCCCTTGTTGCTGTCCCTCTTCCTCGATTTCTGTGCTATCTCTCTTCCTCGATTTCTATGCCTTTTTTCATGCTGTATGGTTTTGCCTTGGGATACATGCCAATAAATGCTGTTTTCCATATTTGCTGAAATGTATTCTTGCTGCTCTCTTTCACTTCCTAACTGCTCAGAAATTTTCTCTTTGCTCTTTCTTCTTTTTATCTCAAATGCTCATGAAAGAATGAATGATCTTTTCCTCTTCTCTTCTCGTTTTATTCTCTAAATGACCTTTTGGGTTACCCTAAGATCTAATGGCTGAGATTCATTTAGATCTAGGGATGAGAATAAATACGCATTTAATTCTCACTTTCTATTTTTTAACTCACCCACTTAAAAAAGACCCACTTAGCCTTTTATTTCCATTGTCACTTTTTCACTTTCTAATTCTTCATTGAGTTTAATAAAGTCACCTTTAATATTAGAACGTAACTTTACCACTTATAAAGTCACTTTTAAATTAGAATGTAACTTTACCACTTATAAAGTCACTTTTAAATTAAATTGACTTTACCACTTTTTTTCTACTGGAAAAATCTGTAATTTTTCATTAATTTATAGAAAAACTACACATTGTAGATGCTGTTGCATATGCTGTAACTGAGTCACCGCGGATTGGCACAAAAATGAACTATTAGCTGTCCAGATGCACCACGTAGGGCGATTTGCCATGATATCAGTTGTGATAATCTTTTATATGCCTGTAAAAGCCTGTATAAAAGCCACGCAGGGCCCTTTCAGAATAGAAAACTATTATATAAGTCTATGTATATTTGCAAAAATTATCGTGTTTTTACAGTATCTAACAAAAAACAGCTAGTGTTCAAGGGCTAATGTCCCTCTGGTAATGCTGGTCTATATATGGCCAATGAAAATAGCGGTATTCATTTGTCCCCCTCTGCTCTTGTATCAACCACTCTCCTCTGGGTAATGCCGAGGCCTCCTTGGATAGTTGGTCAGCACTGCAGTTATGCTCCCTGTAGATATGATTGCAAGAGATATTGTTAAATTCAGCCTTGAATATATTAACTTCATTCAATATATTACTGAGTGTGTGTATGTGACATGCAGTAATGCCATTGAACCAGTTTATGATGATCTTTGAGTCCCCAAAAATATTTAAATTGATGCAATGGTGCCCCAAGGAGAAATGAAGTAAGTGGCGGAGGGTAATGAGTTCCGCGAAATTATTTGTTCCAACTCCTAAACCCATCTTGACTTTGAAGAAGTGTTGATCACTGATATAAAGAATGAAACCTCCCCCACAGCCCCGTTGATTTGCAGCGCCATCAAAGAAAGCCCAAGGAGTGCTTTTGTCAATGATAGGAGGGGCATGTGGTCTGCGCTCTCTGGGTGGCGGAGGGTCGGGCAATTCATTATAAGCTGAGATTATACCAGCCGCAATGTGAGGCCAACACGCTGGTCTGTTATCAAATATGAAACGATTACGGGCCAGCCAGATATACCAACTGACAATCAAGGGGAGGCACTGTAGTTTGGATCCCTTATGTCTATTAGACCAGTTATCCCAAGCACTGCCAAGATCGTTGCCAGCCCATTGCCCAGTAAATCGAATAGAGGAGGATAAGACTTGCCAAAGAGAGTGAAGGGAGATACAATGCAGAAAGAGGTGATCAGTTGATTCAAATGAACATTTGCATAGAATACACCAGGTTGGCCCATAAAAAGATCTGTGAAGAAGGTGTTTCCCTGTGGGTACTTTATCTCTGAGAATACACCAGAAGAATAATCTGATGCGTGGCGGTGCTGTGAGTTTCCAAATGTTTCTCCACCAACTTGAAATCTGTTCTGGCCTTTTGTGTTGAATCAAGGAAATATATCCTGACTTTGGAGAGTATATGCCATTCTCTGCCTGACACCATATTAGTTCGTCTGGGCCCTCTTTTACCCTGATGTGAGCTTTAGTTAGCGCAGATATATAATCCTGCCATTCTTGGTGCCATCGAGGGGGTAGATCAAGTAGACGAGCAGATTTCCATGCTTGTGAAAAAATACCTGTGTTTTGTGGATCTGTAATGTGTGAAATAACCTTGATCTCATGAGAGTGGAGATACTGTATGAGGTCTCTAGAAAGCAGATGTCTTCCTCCACCTTCAATCCATGGATCCAGGCCAATCCGAGCCAGGGAACCATCGTTAATTCTCCACACCAGATTGTCTCTAATATGTGGAAGGGAATGAAGCAGTGCCTTCCACATTGATGAGATGCCTGCCGTCGGCCAACTAGGCAGTCGAATCCAATCCATAATATTCTGTGGCCAGATGTATTTATGATATGAGATATAGGTCCATAGATTCTGATCGGTCAGCAGGGTCCAACCCATTTTTGCAGCAAGGGCTTGCGCAAAAAGAGGGAGATCTTTTAAACCCCATCCTCCCCACTTCTTTGGCAATGCAATCTTTCTCCAACTAATCTAGGCAAATTTGTTTTTGTCTTGAATCCCGTTCCAAAGATATCGGTTGCATAGTTGCTGCAGACGATATAGGATATTCCCGGGGATCCATGCAAGTGCCATCCAGAAAACTGGGGTAGCTTCCAGGACCGATTTGATAAGAACAAGCCTGCCCGCCCTGGATAAATATCTGTGACTCCAGATGGACAGTCTCTTCTCCAGTTTTGTGACAAGCCAGACCCAATCTGCAATCTTCTGACAGGTAGGTTTTAACCAAAATCCCAGATATTTGAGACCTCTATCCAATGGGTGGATACAGTAAGGAAAGAGCTGATGTGCAAACTGGGATTCATGGACGGATGTTCGAGCAAAGGTGATGGTAGATTTTGATTGATTAGCAAGCATCCCAGTGGCGGACGAGAAAAGGAGTAGAATCTTGGAGAAAGTACGGGAATCCCGAATGCTACCATCCAGCAGGATAAGCACGTCATCCACAAATAGGAGATGAGTAAGAAAACAATCGTCAGAAATCTTGAGGCCACAAAGGTCTCCTTCCCTCTTAGCCGATGCAATTAGGCGACTGAGACCTTCCATGACAATTAGAAAGAGGAGAGGAGATAGAGGGCAGCCTTGTCTTAGCCCCCCTTCAGAATGGAAGAAATGAGAAGCCGAGCCATTTATGAGGACACTGAAAGTGGGTGTGGTAATGCAGGCCATGATCCATGTAATGTAATTATGAGGAAATCCCAAATGGGTGAGAAGCATCTTAATGTAAAGCCAGCTGACCCGATCAAAAGCTTTGGACAGGTCAATTTTGAGAATGATGCCCTTTAGATGTCTGGTCCAAATTGAATGGATGGCTTCCTGAGCCGATCCAATGGCTTCATGAATCTGTCTGGAATCAAGGAAGGCAAATTGTTGAGGTGCAATATGCCGGGAGAGAATAGGCCTGAGTCTGTTAGCAATGATCTTAGATATAATCTTGTATAGGCAGTTGCACAAGGATATAGGCCTATAATCATCGAAAGAGGATGGAGAATCAGACTTTGGAATGAGAGCAATGAAAGTCGAGTTGATGGCATGGTATAGAGATCCTGTAGTTCTACTCTCCTCCACAACTTTCAATAGATCCTGCCCCAAGATCTCATAGAAAGCAAGATAGAATTCAATGGTCCAGCCATCCGGGCCTGGACTCTTGTCCTTCTTGAACCATTTTAACGTGCCTTCAAGTTCCCCAGAAGTGACCGGAGCATAAAGCTCTTTTGCTTCATCTTCATTGACAAATCTTGGAAAATGACCAGCCACATTGATAATATCAGCAAGATTTTCTCCAGGAGGACTCTTATAAAGGTTCCGGAAGTGAGTAGTGCCAAGGTGAGAGAGCTTGTTGAAAGAGTCAGCAAAGCCTCCCTCAGGTAGAGGAAGATTCCAAATGGTATTAGAAACCTTTCTCCCCTTTGCGTAGTTTTGAAAGAACCTAGTGTTGTCATCACTAGCTTTCAGCCATATGGCTCTACTCCTTAATCTCAGGGATTCCTCGCGCTCTTTTAGTATGTGTGCCTTCTGATTTTCCAACTCAATCAAATGTGCCTTTTCTTCCGCAGAGATGAAGCCCAGACTTCTTTCATCAAGCAAAGAGCTCAGCTCAGATTCAATTTGGGTCAGCTGTGAGTTCTCCCAAATTAACTTCTCCCTAGCCCAATTAATAGAGAGGTGTTTAAGCTTGGAAAGGTTATTACAAAAACCTTTTTCCAATGATTCTGCTCTATTGATGGGGTTGGCAGTCCAGAAATCTGAAACCAAACTGATGTAGGCAGGGTCCTGCAACCAGACATGGTTGAATTTAAATGGGGCTTTAGGTTTTTGATGTGGTCCAAGGATCTCCAGATAGATGGGAGAGTGATCCGATATGCCCCCTGAGCCCACCCATTGTTTGTAGTGGTGCAGATGCTGTAAGAGCGGGCTCTTCATTAAAAATCTGTCTAGTCTACGAGCCAGTGCAGCTTCACCCACCCTTCTATTTCTCCAAGTGGGAAGAGGTTTGTGCATGGGAACATCTACAAAATTTGTCTGTTCCAAAAGATTTGCCATGTGCCCTGAGATAGCATCCACCTGTGCCGAAGACCCCCAAGATTCTCTGAACCCCAAGGAAAAATTTAAGTCCCCTTTGATGATAATGTGATTAGAAGCAAGGATCGAGAGGGTTAAAAAATGTTGCCAGAAATGTTTCCTCTAATGACAGGGGTCATATACATTCACGATCCGAAGGTTTTTCCCGAGCTCAGCCAATGCCCATGAATCCAGAACCCCCCCAAGATGCATCAACCCTAATGGAACGAGGGTTGTAACCAATGGCCAGTCCCCCAGATCTCCCTACAACATCCATGGCCACAAAATTCCAGCTCGGGGCCAGAGATTGTAGGGAGCGGGTGATGTGATCAGCCAGACCAAGTGTTTCTTGTAACAAAATAATATCAATCGGTTCTACCACAAAAAGTCTCTGTAGGGCTAGTTTCTTGGAGGCACTAGCCATGCCCCTGTAGTTAAAAGACAGACACTTCATGGGGGAACTCCTCTCGGGGTATTCACAGCTCTAAGGACCCCGTCAAGAGTGGATTGGCGGCCAGAGGCTACCTTCGCCCCAGCTCGCTTTATGGCTTTGGAGAGATCAGACTTCCTCCCTTGGGATGACAATGGAACTGAACCTGGAAGGGTGAGGCCTAAACCAGACTGTCTAACCAGGGTACCATTTGTAAGGGTTCTGGAGCGGAGGAAATAATGATGAGAAGATGAGATCCCGGAGGATGACGACGAGATGGAGGAAGTAGCAGAGAGGGGGCAGTAGTGGCGATAAGAAGAGGGGTCGACATGATGCAGTGAGCCATGGAGGTATGAACCGAAGATGCAACAACAGATGTGCTATAATCAATAGATGAGGAAGAAGAGATCAGAGTAATACCCGAGACTTTCGCGGCTTCAGCAGCAGCTCGAGCCCTGGTCAGCGGCGGCGATGTTGGTCTGTGCCTAGCCTCCACCGACTTGAGAATAGGAGAATTCGCCGAAGGGGCAGGACCCGTGGCAGGGGGACGAGTACTAGCCGATGAATTGACTCTGGATGGAACAGGTGTTGTCTTTGGGGTATCCTCTGATTTCCTGTTGAGCGGGCAATCTTTGAAGAGATGTCCCACCTTGTGGCAACGTCTGCAGCGAAACGGAACCCCTTCGTAATCCAAGATCTGGACCCTGATATACTTTCCCCATTGAAGCGTAATCTTCTCCTCCAGACCCTCGCGAGTGTCCAAATGGACCAGAATGCGAGCAAGGGTTCGATTTTTCGATTCTACAAAGGTACGGTCGTGGTCCAAATATGTGCCCAGAGCATTTCCAATCCTGATAAAGACTTCCTCGCACCAGTAATGTAATGGGAGCCCTAGCAAGTGAACCCAAAGAGGTCCTGCCCCGATTTGTTCTCGCTCAGGGTCAAATAACGGACTCCACCGCTTGAGGAGAACCGGAGCCATCTCGATGTGCCAGTACCTGGCAAGTACTAAATCAGTGTAGTTTTCCTTCGCAAAGTGTAAAGAGAACCACCCCCTGGGCAGGACATGAACCTCAGGCAGTTCCTTCAGCATGCCACCCCAAATCTCCCTGACCCATTGGGTCAGTCTGTTGGCCGAGTACACTCTACCTCGCACATGACCAACTAGCACTGTACTAGCCATAATAGCAGCCTCCCCTATAGCAGAGGTCTCGCCAAATCTGATGGTGATATCCTTTGTGGTAGCCTTTACGCACTTGGTCTTCCTCTTTCCCGAGTGAGGAGCAGAAGGGTGGTCCACCAAAGGGTTTGGGATGCCTTCCGGGGGGGTAAGTTTTGCAGATTTAACCCTCACCGTGGGGGTCTCAAAGCAACCCGACGGCAGGTGAGCCGAGGAAGGAGGGTTTGCCGCTACAGAAACCGGGATGTCCACAGGGGGCACAGAGAAAAATGTTGAAAAGGATGGATGAGGGTCAAATGAGGGCGATGGGGGGGTGTTCGCGGATAATATGTGCAGGGTACCCGGTGAAAGGGGAGGGACATCCAAAGCCGGTGATTCAAACGAGAGCGACCCCGAGAGAGGAGGCACAGAGCAATGCCCAGGGAAAGAGACCACATGAGATAATAAGGGCGGTGTCTGTTCAGGAAACGGAAGTGAGGCAGATACTGACAAGGAGAAACAGGGGTTCCCAAAAATGAAACGGTCCGGAAAGGGCTCCTCGGAATAATCGACCTCTTCAACCTCCATAGTGTCCCCCATGTTCCAACCAGAAATCGACAGCCGAAAGCGACGGGTAAGGAAAACGGTAACAGCGGGCAGCAGTAGGTGGTGACGGTACAGGGTTCTAGCAGCCTGCAGTAAATTGCAATAAAACCCTAGGGTTTTACCCTAAACCCTAAATTGACTTTACCACTTATAAAGTCACTTTAGGAGAAAAGTACAAATAAATTTGGACACTTTTCCCTATGGCAAAGATCAAAGCCTCAGGGAACCACTTGTCCTCTGGTAACCAAATTTTAACAAAAGTTAACAGTAAATATTTTAGTAATTTTATCTGATTTGTTGTGTTGAATTATTCCAGTGGAATATCCATGGTAGTTTACAAATCATCATTTTAGTCGTTCATGGAGAAATGTAATCTAACTATAATAGTTATGATATTGGTTGATTGTTGGATCTACCTTGAGAGTCTGGAAAACATGTCTCACCACAATTGTAGACTTGTGCAAGTCGTGGAAAAATACTTGTGTAAGAGCAATGCTATGGACATTGTAGGGTCCAAATTGTAGATTTGTGGAAGTCCCACATGAAGACTTGCGCAAGAGCAAAATTATAGACCATGTAGGTGTAAGGTTGCAGACTTGCAAAAGCTTTAGAAGAACACTTGCGGAAGAGTAAGTTGAGAACCTTGAAGGGCCACATTGGGGACTTGTAGAAGTCTTACAAGAAGACTTGCATAGTGGCAATGTAACATACCCAGCTCCCTAATGCTTGATTAGTGTTGCAGGGTATCTAAACTCGACCTCCATAGTTAAATTATGCAGATGGAGCTATACATATTTTGCTCTTCTCCAACTTCCTCAAAGTTCATCTTTGACATCAACATCACCTTCTGCTCATCAAGAGCTTTCCAACAATGTAAGTTTTGTCTGGGTCCAAGCTCTAAGCACAAAGCTATGCCCACATAAAGAATTGACCTCCTAATGCAATGTGGTCTATATACCACTTTCACGTGGCACCTTCCTGCCCTCATGTTGTTATAGTGTAATGCCATGTCACAAGTATGTGACGGACTTCACCACATCAACTGGAGAATCGTGTCTTGCTTCTTATTGAGCTTGGTAGTTTCCGGAGGAATTTCAAAAATCCTTGCCTTACTCTCTCCAATACCCAAACTTCGACACCTTACGCAACATCGTCTAGTAATGACAAGTGCCTCTCTGGCAACAGATGGGGTTTCGACTTCCTTTATTATTAGGGGATCAACTAGCTGTGAAAAGGTCCAACCTCTCAAAAACTTGATGCTCAACAACCCCACTCTTACCAATAGGAAAGTTCTTGTCAATTGACGTACTTGTTGGTGTCTATTAGCATCGAGAGTTCACAAGGTTTCAACCTCAACAGGTATGCGATCCACGATTCGTCATATGATAACTCACAATCGTACCATTACTTGACAAGAAAGCGAGTTTTGTTAGCATCGAGGGATTAGCCTGATCACAAGTCCTGACCATCGAAAGTCGAAAGGTCGATGCCTGACAATCAACCGTTTGCAGACCCATTTGGGCTAGGCTCTTGTTCACAACTCCTGTTGACCATATGACCAAGGGAAAAGAATAATGACCAACCTGGATGACTTGAGCTCTGAGCTACTTGACAAAATATCTATTGGTCGACGAGAAATGGCATGAGATAGAAACATCTCCATCAACCAACAGATTCGTCGAGAATTGTCAACGTTGAGGTTGTGATATGGATCCACATCATTGGGCCCCCAATTATCCTGGGGCTTGATAGCTCGATACATCAATGTTGTTGGCCCGAGGTCTTGACAACCTCTTTCTCTTGTAGCTCTTGGTCACGACCCCCCCAATGGCCATGTGACTAGGGTCAAGCCAAAGGCCTCCACCCTCGAAATTCTTAAGGGTTAATCCCTAAATTTTTGTAATCTCCGATAGAGTTTCCAGTCTCGTTATGAGGTTTGAAAATTGCTTTCAATAGGCTGATACTACCTCCAAAGGATTTTGAAGACTTAAAAGTCTTCTCCAACATGCAACAACCTCTCAAGGACCTTTGGTCAAGCATCTTTGAGAGGAAGATAGAAAGATGGCCTATGGCGAAATACTCAACTTCACTAAACTAAAGAACTTCTTCTTGCTCACTTAACACTGAAACTCCCCATCCTAGACTTCTATCTTGGCTTTTCTCTTGAGGAAACCGAAGTCCCTTCAAACATAGGAGGACCTTCAAGCCCTCTCACACTCAACAAGGATGCAGTCTATGTTGTTCCATCCCATAATTGGTTTGGGTGATACTAGCCACTTTAACAAATTACAAGAAGAGCTTAGGCAACAAATTAACTTTGCATTATTATTTCTAGTCACACATTTTATATTCTTTATGGAATACATGCCACCAAGGTATATTTCCATGAATAGGATTTATCCATGGGAAGAAATAACAACTAGAGGCCAAGAATGTTACATCTCATTGTTACATCATACACAAAAAACTAGCATAGGCATGGTCATATGAAGTATTAATAATTAAACATCTTTCAGTTCATACACACTTATTAGATGTTTGACTATGTACATGTCAATCCACTTTTACTAGCAAGCATAACAACCGACATAACAATATTCATGGGCCTTAAACAACAATGTCATTTCATTCATATGAAATATATACACTTAGTTGATATACTACAACTACTGGAAATTGAAGAAGGGTGAGCCACTCTCCACCCAACCTTAGGCTCAACTATATTGCAGTCTTTCTTGCAGTTGGCTACTCCCGAGCCAAATTTGATGCCTTGGGAAAATCTTTGTTGAAATTTGGTACCGGAGGACAGGTGGTTCCCTTAGGCTTTGATTTTTGGCCTACGGAAAAGTGTCCAAAAGAATTTAATTTTTCTCCTAAAGTGACTTTATAATTTTATAAAGTTAAATCTAATTTAAAAGTGACTTTAAGTGATAAAGTTACTAAGTCTAATTTTAAAGTGACTTTTATAAAGTCAATGAAAAATTAGAAAGGAAAAGTGACTTTGGAAATAAATGACTAAGTGGGTCTTTATTAAAGTGGGTGAATGAATTAAAAAATAAAAAGCGAGATTTAAATGAGCATTTAATCTCAGCCTTAGATCTCAATCTATTTCAGCCATTGGATTTAGGGATCCCCCAAAAGTCACTTCGGGTTAGATTAAAGGAGGAAAAGGAGGAAAAGGTCATTCATTGTTTCATGAGCATATTGAGAGAAGGAGAGCAAGAGAGCAAGGGAGATTTCTGCACAGTGAGCTGCGGAGTTTCAGCAGCGGAGTTTCAGCAGCGCGGAGTTTCAGTAAGGCTGAGATAAGTTGTAAAAGTTTGCTTGCTGATTTTTGCTGAATATTTCTCTTACTGTAAAAAGGAATTTTCCAGAAATAAAGAAGATCTCTCAAACTGGTTTTCCCCAAGAGTTGTAGGGGGTTTTTCCAGGGTCACATTGACCAAAAATCTCAGTGTTTAAATGTGTTTTAATGGCTGTTTATTACTGCTGATTTTTATTTCTGTAATTTCCAGCATTCTGTAAAATTTCCAGAATTTGTGTTTTCAGCAAATTTATTTTTTCCAGCTTGTTAAATGTATGGTTATGGGAAAGGGCATTTAACTATATGTGAGAGAAATAAGGAGAAACTGAAAACCGGGGTGGGAAATGAGAAATTTCTACATGGTATCGGAGCTTGAGTGCTGAAAGACAGTTTGGGACAACAAAAGAAAAAATTACAGCTGTTGATTTTTCACTCAGAAAATTCCAGCAAGCTGATTTTTTTTCATAAACAACAGTTTTATCTTTACTACAACAATGCTATTTTTCAGTTTTAGAACAGCAGGATGTCGTTGGGATTGAGGGTGGAGGATAGGCTGGATGGGCATACAAATTACAGCGTTTGGAAGGAGAGAATGCAGAGTATCTTTGAGGAGGCAGAAGTCTGGGATATCATGGTGCATACCACACAGAACCCTGTTGTTGTGCCTACTGATGCTACTCAGTTGACAAATTATAATAAAAAGAACAAGAAGGGTAAGAGGCTGATTTTAGACGGAATCAAAGACCATTGCATTCCTCATGTGAGAGGAAAGAGCAATGCCCATGAGATGTGGACAACATTGTTCAATCTCTACTAGAGTACCAATGAGAACCGGAAGATGGTCCTGAAGGAGAAGTTGAAGAACATTAAGATGGGTAATGATAGTGCAGCTGGATATCTCACAAAGATTACTAATGTGAGAGATGAGTTGGCAGCGATTGAGAGGCCATTCCACTTACTAAGTTGGTGTGGATTGCAGTGAATGACCTCCCCCGTTCATGGTTGAACTTTGCTGATGGGGTTTGTGCACGTGAGACCCTTCCCACATGGGAGAGGTTTTGGGATGATTGCATTCAGACAGAGATCAGGAAAGGTCAGCTTGGGGCAGCCAAGCCAGTTGAGCAAGATGAGGATGTAGCACTGGTGGCAGGAGGCAAGAAAGGCAAAGGGAAGAAGCAGGCTTCCACAAGCAGTGGTGGGGGCAAAGAAAGGCAAAGGTAAAGGTAAACAGGGGAACACACAGAAGGACTATTCCAAGGTGAAGTGTTGGAATTGTTAAAAGATGGGACACTATGCAGTTGTGTGTCCGGAGAAGAAGAAGAAGAAGGGGAAGAACCAGGACGTGGCAGCTTCAGCAGAGATTGAGGACTTTGCAGGTCGTTTTGACCGGGAGTTTGTGTTCACTACGTGTGAGTCCTCTAGTGCAGGATCACCTGCCACACAGGTTCAGAGGGAGCATGCTTTTCCCTCTATTAGCGGAGCATCTTCAGGTATCTGGTATGTGGACAGTGGGGCTTCACGTCACATGACAGGAGTCCGTGAGTACTTCTCAGAGCTTTCAGAGAGTGGCACTGATATAGAGGTAGTACTCGGTGATGACAGAGTTGTTAGAGCAGTCGGGGTGGGGACACTGACATTTCAGAGGGAGTCCAAACCTCCCTTGAAAGTGTCAGATGTTCTTTATGTGCCAGGCATGAAGAAGAACCTCATATCCGGCTCAGCTTTGGAGGACAGAGGATATGAGGTACTGTTCAGGGGAGGACAGGTGTTGATGTATCCCAGGGGCACTCCAGCTGATTCAGCTAGAGTGATAGGTGTACGCCATGCAAAGGTGTACAAGTTTTCATTCCAGCCCCTTTTGGCATTGAGCAGTAGTACCGACAACAGAGCTAGCAGTTTTGAGCTGTGTGAGATTTGGCACCGCAGGATGGGACATGTATCATGGAGCCTTGAGGGCATTGCGGGAGATCACTACAGGTGTGCCAGATTTCAGTACTGATCACTTTGATACTTGCAAAGGTTGTGCGATGGGCAAGTTTGCCAAATCCCCTTTTCCCAGCAGTGATAGCAGAGCGACTGGGATACTTGATTTGATTCATTCCGATGTGAGCGGTCGGATGTCTCATGTTTCCTTGAGTGGATATGAGTACTATGTTTTATTCATTGATGATCACTCCAGGAGGACCTGGATTTATTTTTTGAAGACCAAGAGTGAGGTCTTCAAGCGGTTTCAGGAGTTCAGAGCTCTTGTGGAGACACAGACAGGTCGAAAGATCAAGTCCCTGAGGTCGGACAATGGAGGAGAGTACACCCTTGGAGAGTTTGTTGACTATTGTGCGGAGGCAGGCATTAGGAGGGAGTTCACTGTTCCTTACAACCCCCAGCAGAACGGGGTTGCGGAGAGGAAGAACAGATCCATCATAGGGGCTGCCAAAGCCATGTTACATGATCAGGGGTTGCCATTGTTCTTGTGGGCAGAGGCTTGCAACACAGCTGTTTACTTGCAGAACAGGAGTCCGCATCGTGCCTTGGGGCACATGACTCCGGAGGAGGCTTTCTCTGGGAAGAAGCTTGATATTGGTCATCTTCATATCTTTGGATGCATTACATACTCCTATATACCCAAGGAGAAGAGGACCAAACTAGAGCCCACCGCAGAGAAGGGTATCTTTGTGGGCTACAGTGAGACCTCAAAGGCCTTTCGGATTTACATTCCTGCACAGAGGAGAGTTGTTGTCAGACGGGATGTGAAGTTCGAGGAGGCCAGGGCCTTTAGGAGGTCACGGGAGTTAGAGTATCTGGATCAGCCAGACCCTCAGCAGCAGTTGAGTCAGTCGCAGGGATCCAGTGGGCAGGGATCAGGAGGATCAGGAGGTACATCTATGAGGATGTCAGGTCCGTCAGTGAGTAGTGGCTCACCGAGCCAGAGGGGTGGTGCTCCGGGCAGCATGTAGAGCAGTTCACTAGGGAGTCCACTGATGGACAGTTCACACGGTACCTCAGCTTCTACAGGTTCAGGTGCAGGCGGGAGGACAACAGACAGACAGTCAGGAGTTCAGGCTCCTGATGATGATGATGAGGAGGAGTTTCATTCTCCGGTGGGAGAAGTGCGCTCAGGGAAGAGGAAGCCCAAGTGGCTTCAGGACACCTTGAGAGATGCCTCATCTGTTGCTAAGCCGAAGAGGCCGGTCAGAGAGAGTAGACCACCTGAGAGGTTTTGTAGCTATATGGCGATGGTTACCAGCATCCTTGACTCTGAGCCTTCTAGCTATGAGGAGGCAGCTAGCCAGCAGGTCTGGAGAGAGGCCATGCAGGAGGAGTATTCTTCTATCATGAAGAATGATGTTTGGGAGGTGGTGCCGAGGCCTGAGGGCAAATCCGTGGTTACTTCCAGATGGCTTTACAAGGTAAAGCATGTTGCAGATGGCAGCATTGAGAAATTCAAAGCAAGGTTTGTGGCTAGAGGGTTCTCCCAAGTAGAGGGAGTTGATTATGAGGAGACCTTCGCTCCCGTGGCTCGATATACTTCAATCCGCTCCATTATATCGATAGCAGCATAGATGGGTTGGAAGATCCACCAGATGGATGCGAAGATTGCATTTCTCAATGGCTTCATACAGGAGGAGGTGTACATTGAGCGGCCACAGGGCTTTGAGGTGCATGGGAAGGAGTCCCATGTGTGCAGACTGAAGAAGGCCCTTTATGGCCTGAAGCAAGCTCCCAGAGCTTGGTACTCCAGGATAGATACATATTTGCAGGGGATGGGTTTCACAAAGAGTGAGGCAGATCCGAACCTTTACTTTATTGTGATTGGTGAGGAGCCTCTCATTCTGGTGCTGTATGTGGATGACTTGGTCATTATAGGTGCAGAGAGACTCATAGAGCACTGCAAGAGAGATCTTGCGACGGAGTTTGAGATGAAGGACAACGGCTTGATGCATTACTTTTTGGGTTTGGAGGTGTGGCAGGAGGAGGGGCATTTCTTCCTGGGGCAGGGGAAGTATATTGTGGACATCCTTAGTAGATTCCACATGGAGGATTGTACACCCATGTCGACACCGATGATCACCAACTGGAAGAAGCTTCATGCTTCGGATTCCGAGTTGGTGGATCCCACATTGTACAGGCAGCTGATTGGTTCCTTGATGTATTTGGTCAACACTAGACCAGATATCTGTTTTGCAGTCAACACGATGAGTCAGTTTATGTGTGAGCCTAGGAAGGTTCACTGGGTGGCTGCAAAACACATTTTGCGGTACTTGCAGGCTAAGTCACTAGATTCGCCGAATTTCAACCATTAAATTCGAAATTCGGCGATTTTCAATGGCAAACGAACATATTCGTTCGAGTTTGCCGAATTTAATGGCGAACTCGAATTTCAAGTCGAATTCGATTTTTTTTTCGAACAAAATCGCATGAAATTCGCCTACAGTTCCATTAAATTCGTTTTTTTTTTTTTTTTTTTTTTTTTTTTTTTTTTTTTTTATTATTTTATTTTATTTCTTTCGCGCGCCCGCGGGTTTTATTGTTCCTGTTTGGGTTTCATTGTTCCATTGTTTGGGTTTCATTTCATTGGCGCCGGCGGTCCAGACTCAGCAGACTCCATACTCCAGTCTCCAGTCACGACTCGTAAGGGCTTGTGTTTACCAGTCTCCATACCGACTCCTGGATCTGAAGCTTCAGAACGCTGTCCAGTCTCCATACCGATAGGCGATACGTAAGGGCTTTGAACCTTTGGTGCGTTGGTCTGGGCTAAGTTTAAAGGGCAGAGCCTTTGGTGCGGAGTCCGGGCAAGTGCTGGAGGCCCGAGGGTGCAAAACTGCAGGCCGAGAAAACTGCAGGCGTGCCCACTGCCGCGTGAGTCTACAGCCTTCAGGTAGAGTTGTCCTTGAGCAATTCATGAATCATCATTATAAGTTATAACGTGGTTTGCATGGAAACGATGTGCTTCAAATACAACGGATCTTCAAATAAGTCTAATCCCTTCCTTTATGTCCTATACTTCATCATCAACCATCGTCTGAGCATATATAGAGTTTGAGAATATACAGAGTTTCATTATACAGAGTCTGAGCATAACAGAGTTTCAAAAAGTAAATCTTATGCACGATTCTCAACCATTTGTCGCTATAAAAAATGGGGCCTTTTCAATCTCTTTATTTAATGATATTAACAACAGTAGCTAGGGATTATCAGCTTATTAAGTAACGTAGATGGACAACCCAGATATGTCAGAGAGGGAACCATCCTTGCATTTAAAAACAAATAAATCATATCAAATCTTAGTTTTCACTGTATTTTACTGATAAATTAGATGGTATACCGTATAGGTGGCAGTTGCGGTGGAAACAATGGGAAAAATCATCACCTTTTTCTCATAAATTCTCATCCTCAATCCACACTTGCACTGCAGGCCACTCCACTGTGCATGTGCATGTGCAGTTGCAGATCCACTCTCTATGCATTTCCATCTCTGATTGAATGTGTGGAGGGTCCTAACTTTTCTTCTGATAGACAAGTGTTGTCACGTTGCTGTTTCAATGGTACTGTTAGTTAAAACTTAAAACAATCAAATGATATTGTTGGCTTAGTATGTCAGTACAAAAACATTACAAAAGTTATGCTTAAAAATTATTCTTGTGAATAAGTCATCCTCCAATGGTTCTGACTTCTGCCATCTTATTCAAATTCAGGACCTGTTTGTATCACAAAGACAGCTTTCGATTTAAAACAAAAATATAGGCTGCCATTTCCTTATCTGAGGTGGTTCGGTTCGGTTTATATTTCTGTGTAGAAGTGACTTGTTAATCTTGCAATATGTTTGCTGTCAGCCTGTAGGCTGTCACAGTTTGATCATGAACATTTGCTTTACAAGTTTACAACCATTGCCTGTCTGCAAACCTGTGTGCACTGTGCACAAATTGAATGCTTACTCTCAAGGTGCCGATTCATTTCCACTCTTTATTACTCATATTGAAAACCAGACAACCTTTCCTCTATATTACCAGATCAAAATACAGATCTGCCAAATTTTTGAAAAGCCAGAATTTGAACACGATGGGTAAATGGCAGGGTACAAAAACATATAAAAATATTTTTAGAATTACAAGAAAAATAGAAGAATCAGAACCATCAAGAAACACAACAGTACCTGTACAACTGTAGTCTGTAAGTTACAAGTTTACAACCAAATAAAGGAGTTCTCATGACTAACGAAAATGTAATTTCAAAAAAAATTGCAGGCATTTCAGACATTGCAGTGCCAGACATTTCAGACTTCTAAATTCCAATGGCACCCCCAAAATCAACTGCTGTAGCTTGGAATTTTATCCAAAAAGATGGTTTTAATCTTTCATGTCAGCTGTGTGGACATAATTTCACTGGCACTTTGACTAGAGCAGTGGATCACCTTCTCGGTATTAGCAATGGAAGTGGAGGTGGTGTTGAAGCCTGCACTAAGATCACTGATGAACAAAAAGCCAAAGTGGAGAAAGACCATTCCAGTTCACAGATGCGAAGGCAGAAAAGGGTGAATAAGAGGCAGCGAATTGAGAGGGAGATTGCCATGTCTTCCTCCAACACCATTGATTCAGTTTCAAACATTGGTGGATCAAGTTCTACAGCTCCTCAAGCAAAAACAGGTGGGCCGAAAACATTAAATCAATTCTGTAAACCTGTTGAGAAACAGGAAGTTGATGATGCTATTGCTGAGTATTTTTATGCATGTGCAATTCCCTTTAATGTGGCGAGGAATCCATATTTTAAAAATGTAATTAAAAAGGCCATTGATTTTGGGAAGGGCTATGTTCCTCCTGGATCTGAAGCTTTAAGGACAACTTTGCTAAAGAGAGCGAAAGACAGAGTGACAGGAAAGTTGGCTGATATTAAAGAGTCCTGGAAGGTTACACGATGCACAATTTTGAGTGATGGTTGGTCAGATTTGTGTCATCGCCCATTGATCAATGTGCTTGTTTATTGTCCTCAAGGGGTACTTTTCTTGAAGGCAGTGAATGCAATGGATCGAGTGAAGACATCAGAATTTATTTTTGGAATTTTGGATGAAGCGATTCAAGAGGTTGGGGTGGAAAATGTTGTCCATGTTGTTACAGATAATGCATCAAATTGTGTTGGTGCAGGGAAGCTGATTATGGAAAAATATGGGCAGATTTATTGGACCCCTTGTGCAGCTCATTGCTTGGATTTAATGTTGCATGACTTAGCCAAATTTCCTTGGGTCAATGAAACAATCCGAAGAGCCAAATCAATTTCAAACTTCATCATCAACCATCGTCTCACTTTGAGCATATACAGGAAGAATGCATCAAAAGAGTCGTTGAGGCCTTGTGATACAAGGTTTGCCACATTTTATATTACTCTGAAAAGAGTTGTTGAGGAAAAAGCGAGCCTAAGAGCTGTTTTTTGCAACACTGAGTGGGAGAGATCTACCCTCTCAAAAGAAACTAAGGGGAAAAATGTTGAACAAATAGTGCTCAATAATGGCTTTTGGGAAAATGCAAACAAGGTTTTAAAAATTTGTGGCCCAATTGTTAATGTGCTCCGCATGGTTGATGGTGACAAACCTTGTATGGGTTTTGTTTATGAAAGCCTTGATCGTTGCAAAGAGGCCATTGCAACTGCTTTTGATAATGTGGAAGTTGATTACAAGGAGATATGGGATTTAATTGATCATAGATGGAAGATGATGCATAGTCCATTACACGCAGCAGCATGCTATTTGGACCCTAGATTGTTTGGGTTACCAAGACATAAGGACGAAGAAATCATGAATGGACTTATCCAATCTATTGAGAAGCTAAATCCAGATCCAGAGATTGCAGGTTTGATCAGAAGTCAGTTGAGAGCATACAGGTTAGAAGAAGGATTATTTGGAACAAAATCAGCAAAATATGATAGGAGCAGAAGTGATCCAGCACTATGGTGGGAATTTTATGGTTCAGGGGCACCAGAATTGCAAACTTTTGCAATTCGTATCTTAAGCCAGGGAACAAGTGCATCAGCATGTGAAAGGAATTGGAGTTCCTTTGACCACATTCATTCCAAAAAAAGAAATAGACTGTTATCTGGAAAATTAGAAGATCTTGTTTATGTTCGTAGTAACTTGCAGTTGGCATTGAAGAATGTGGCTAAAGAGTCATCCAATTCTTCTACTCCGTGGATCGATCCTGTTCCAAATGCAACAATGGATGATGCTGATTTGTACATTGATAGTGACATAAACACTGACAGGGAATTCACTGATGAATCTGGTGCTGAAGCATCTAGCGGATTCACATCTCATACTGCTCTTGATGACATAGAACTTTTTGATATAACAAGTGGGCAACAGGAACATCAAGAATAAAACTTGTGTTCCTGTTTTAGATTTCTAGTTTAGTTTTTGCATGAACAATTTTCTAAAATTGCCAAGCTACTTTAAAGTTTAAAGTTTAAACTGTCTTTGTATCTTATAAATTATAATGCAGAGTTTTTCATTGAATTGCCAAAAGAATATATATTTGTATGTGTTAGTGGATGTATAATTGTATTCATGTGTCATGTGTCATATGGAAATTGCTCATTGTTGTGTGTTAACTCTTAGCTTTTTTTTTTTTAATTTGAGTTTGGAAACCTTGTTTATAAAATATAGAACAACAGAAACAAATTGAGCCAATCTTATGCATGCACACAAAGAAATTTCTGCCCTTCATATCTGCTGTTCATTAATTAAATATCTTAGCATACAAGGGGTCCCCTACTGGGAAAATGGCCTTCTGAGGAAAAATTCAAGCTACATCAATGTTCTAAAAATCTATTGGGCACCTGTATGGTCTGTATGGCCCTCAGAAACTCCCAGAGGGCCAGAACAACCGTCCAGCTTGCTGATCTGCTGTACATCCTATACAAACTATCGGAAGTCTGCTGTATGGCCTGCTTATGCTGCCTACAGTATGGCCCATATGCTAATGCTGCTCCCTGGTTCGGTCTTGTCAGGCTGCTCCCTCACATGTGATCCTCACGTGTTAGTGTTGTTTGCTGCTGCAAACCATGCTGCTTCTTTGTATGGTCTACATGGGGGTCCTTTCATCAACAAAACTTGCTGTACAACTGTGTGAGGGGCTGGTCTCTCCTGCTGCAATTTTTCTGCTTGCAATCATCCCTCCTCTATAACCTGCACACTTAGATTAATGTCCTTCACCCAATCCCTGAGGTCGTCCCTATCTCATTTTGTGTTGTGCTCACTGTTATCTTTAACCTTAGCCTAAACTTCGTTTTATAAGTTTGAGTTATTGATTGAATCCAGTTGTATGATGTATCACCCATATTGGACAATGAAAATTCTTTAAAACTGTTTTTGTATATTTTTTTATGCCAATCTATCTTTAAAAAACAGTTATGAATGGTTGCTCACAGGACTTGCTGCCATACCATTTCTCATATGCATATCTATCTTTAATATACATTTTTTTTTTTTCGAATTTCTATATGTCGAATTTTATCGACAAAATTTTAGTTGCCGAACTTTATTCGAATTTCATGGTCGCCGAACTCGAACTCGAACTCGAACCTGATGACTTAGCTTGCAGGGGACAGTGGATTATGGTCTGGACTACAGGCAGGGAGATGGAGTGAGATTGGCAGGATACACTGATTTTGATTGGGCAGGTTGTGCTTCTGATAGGAAGAGCACTTCAGGGTGCTGTTTTGGGTTGGGTTCAGCAGTAGTGTCATGGTTCAGCTGGAAGCAGCAGTCAGTAGCACTGAGTTCAGCGGAAGCAGAGTATATGGCAGCGAGTCTAGCTAGTTGTGAGGCAATCTGGCTTCGCAAGATGTTGTTTGGCTTATTTGGTCAGCCGTTGAGACCTTCAACGATTTACTGTGATAATCAGAGTTGCATTAAACTCACGGAGAATCCAGTATTTCATGACAGGTCAAAGCATATCGGGATCAGATATCATTTCATCAGAGACTATGTTCAGAAGGGAGCTGTGAAGCTTGAGTATATTTCCACTGATGAGCAGGTTGCAGATATTCTTACCAAAGCCTTACCACGAGGCAAGCATGTCTACTTCAGAGACAAGATGGGTGTGGTGAGGAACACCTTCCTCGGTAAGAGGGAGTGTTGAAATTTGGTACCGGAGGACAGGTGGTTCCCTTAGGCTTTGATCTTTGGCCTACGGAAAAGTGTCCAAAAGAATTTAATTTTTCTCCTAAAGTGACTTTATAATTTTATAAAGTTAAATCTAATTTAAAAGTGACTTTAAGTGATAAAGTTACTAAGTCTAATTTTAAAGTGACTTTTATAAAGTCAATGAAAAATTAGAAAGGAAAAGTGACTTTGGAAATAAATGACTAAGTGGGTCTTTATTAAAGTGGGGTGAATTAAAAAATAAAAAGTGAGATTTAAATGAGCATTTAATCTCAGCCTTAGATCTCAATCTATTTCAGCCATTGGATTTAGGGATCATCCAAAAGTCACTTGGGGTTAGATTAAAGGAGGAAAAGGTCATTCATTCTTTCATGAGCATATTGAGAGAAGGAGAGCAAGAGAGCAAGGGAGATTTCTGCACAGTGAGCTGCGGAGTTTCAGCTGCGGAGTTTCAGCAGCGGAGTTTCAGCAAGTCTGTACAGCGGAGTTTCAGCATGGTGGAGTTTCAGCAAGGCGGAGTTTCAGCAAGGCTGAGATAAGTTGTAAAAGTTTGCTTGCTGATTTTTGCTGAATATTTCTCTTACTGTAAAAAGGCATTTTCCAAAAATAAAGAAGAGCTCTCAAACTGGTTTTTCCCAAGAGTTGTAGGGGGTTTTTCCAGGGTCACATTGACAAAAAATCTCAGTGTTTAAATGTGTTTTAATGGCTGTTTATTACTGCTGATTTTTATTTCTGCAATTTCCAGCATTCTGTAAAATTTCCAGAATTTGTGTTTTCAGCAAATTTATTTTTTCCAGCTTGTTAAATGTATGGTTATGGGAAAGGGCATTTAACTATATGAGAGAAATAAGGAGAAACTGAAAACCGGGGTGGGAAATGAGAAATTTCTACAATCTTCACCCAGTTTCTCTTAAAATCACAGGCATGTGGTAAATGTGAAGGGCACTCTCATTCACCTGCAGGGTTCAAGAATTGAACTTCAATGGTCGACTCAGACCTCTTAACACAACATATATGGCCATCGAAGGCCAACACAACACAAAAGGGAGCCCTTTATTGATCTAGCAGTCCCTCAACGCTTCCCTTCTCTAGTGCCTTTTGTGCCACAGACAAATACTTATTAAGGATTTCCTCTTGGACCCGATCTTAGATGAAGGCTTCTCACTAAATCCCTTGCCTATTTCACTTCAGGACTCTTCTCCACACCCAATGGCTGTAACTCAAGAGGCTTTTAGTCACCTCCTATTCAAAGTCACTTCCTTACACTCACTTGTGTGAAGGTACCATTCACCCATTCATAGGTTATAACTCTTTGGTATGCAATTCTCTCTTGTATTTTCTTCCTCGTTTTGTCTTTCGCTCCCTGTCTATGCTTTTCTATTGCTTAACACCCCCCACGAGTGCTACTGCTTATATGTGTGTGTCTTGGAGTTCTCCTCATGTTGCATGGTTAACTTGTGGAAGACTCCAAAATGGTACGTAGCCCATGCTCCAGGCCGGTTTAGTACCACTTGCCCCATTCACTCATTATTGTTGGCAATTGGTAACCTGACTACTAAATCAAGGAAACATAGGACAAAATTGAATTTCAACAGGATAGGAAGTTTCCCAATCCCCTCGTAGCTTTGTTAGTTTTTGTAGATCAGATGGTGTTCTAGTCTCAAACTTTGTGGAGAGGCTAAAACACATGAGTTCTCCAAAACCCAGAAATCGTTTATGGAAAGTCCACCTATAGACAACTTAATTAAATTAAATGATAGATAATTAAAAATGCTTAAGTCTAACTTAGGGAAATCGATTAATTAATAGGACTTAATTGAGAAAGGTGAGAATTATTTAGAAACTCACACAGATCGACTTAGAGATGAATTTAATCGTGGCCGTTGAAATCTCAACTGGAGATTATAAGAGGAAGTCGGTGGGTAGATGGAGAACACACTAGTGTAGATACTCAATGATCAAGGTAGTTATATTTTCCTGTAACAGGTGATTCAGTAGTGAGATTGAGCCAGTGATCGAGTAACAGGTGGCAGAGGGGCAAAGTAGTAGATTTCCAGAGGAGTTTCTAGTTCTAGAAGAGTCAAGAGAGGAGGTCGTATTACTTCTCTAAGAGGCTGCACAGGGGTTGTGCAGTAGCCTCAAGAAGGTATATCGATTCAATTAAGGAAAAAGTCGATTCAATTGTTGGTGGCTAGGAAAATTCCCACTAGGCCAAGCGAATCACTTCCAGGGGCAGAGATAGGTAGGACGTCTGATTCAGAGGGAGTTCCGGGCAGTGCGTATAAGAGATTGCGCAGAGGTGGATGCAGATCTTTCTGGGAGTCAGTTTTTGAGCCTAGATTGTGGTTGGATTGCTTGTGGAGGAGGGAAAATTCCCTCAAATATTTTTGCCAATATTTCTCTCACATTGGATTACTAGATTAAGCATCCAAATTATTGTACTTATAATTTCTGCTACTGCATAATAATAAAACCCTCATTTGTTGCATCAGTTTTCCCACATTGGGTTTTTTTGGGGACAATTGTCCAAAAAATAACGGTGTCAGTTTTTTTGTGTGGGATTGCTCTATATTTCTCAGTGCCGCATGTTTATTTCCGCAAAGTAATTTTTATTTGGTAAGAAATTGCAGTGTGAATTATTCGTTGTTTGTCGTAGCAAATAAACTGCTTAATAATTAAATAGTTAAAAGAATAATTTCTAGTTGTTGCATTTCAAGGAATTTTCACATGGTATCAGAGCGATTTTGAACGGATTAGTAGCTCAGAGACAAAGAGGGAGAAAATTGTTGCTTTCAGAGGGAGCAACAATATAATTTCTCCAGGGTCTATGCAAGGCCTAGCAAGGCAGTGCAAGTAGCAGAGCAAAAATTCAATTTTTAGTTGCAGGGTAGTAGGAAAAGTTTGAATTTCTCAGAGCAGAGCTCTACCAAGCAAAGGTAGAGCTAGAAAGTAATTCCGGAGAGCAGTGCAACAAAATCGTTGAGCAAATTTGAGCGGTAGAGGAAGAGAAATTGCACACACAGAGGGAGTTTCTCTCAGAGTGTTTCTAGTTTCATAAATACAAAATTTCCAATTGCAGTAGGTAGTAGCAGCAGGAATTTTTTTTTCACTTCAGGAAGGAGTGTGAGTAGCAGTGCTAGTAGTTGAGCAAGTGAAAACATTGTTGTTGTACCAACAGATCTAGATGTTGATTTCTTGTAGCATCGGATGTGCTCTAAGTCTCAAAATTTGCAGGGAGGCTTAGACACATGCATTCTCCAATACCCAGAAATCAGTGCCAAACCGACAAACAGAACCATTGGTCCAAACAGTGGTGCAGAAGACGTGCACGAAGCCATGCAAGAAATTGGATCAAGGATGTATGAAATAGATGTGGCAGTGGATGGAGCGCAATGGGGAAGATTGGATTGGAAATCTCCTTGGCGTAGCTTCGCTGATGGCATGACTGGAAGTGTTGCGAAAATGGTCGTGGAATTCAACCAATCATGGATCTTGGTTGTAGTTTGGTCAGCGCTTCCTGCATTCTCATGGCTAAAGGAGGCTGCAGGAAGCTAGCATTGGCTAATGGCTTTTCTCAATTTTCACATATATTATATATCAGAGAATAAGGGTGATCAGGGGATAATGGAGAAGGAATTTTTTAAGAACATGGAATCAAAGGCTGTGTCAATGGCCTCTGCTGTTGCTGCTTTAAGCTCTAGAGATGCCTACATACTCTTAACAAAACTTGGATTTGGCATTGCTCTTGGTGTTTTGCCTAGGCCCCTATTTCCTCCACTTCGAGAAGACATCTGGTCTTTGGCTATGTCAGTGTTGAAAAGCTCAGAAAAATGGAAGGAAGGGAGGAAGTATATTTCCTGCTGCATCCGCCTTTCTCAAGAGAAAAATGCAGACCTTTTTGCTTCAATTATTGAGTCTCTTAGTGATTTTATGACAGAACAAGGCATTTTACCTTTTCTATGTGGAGGAGCTCATGGAAATGGAGATTATGCAAAGGCTATTAAACAAAGGGTAAAGATCGCATTTCCAAACGCAGTAGTTTATGAAGGTTTTATGGGTTCAAGTCAGCTTGCAGATATTTATTCTCAGACACTATTAAATGTGCACAGGGGCTATGCAGTGGCCTCAAGAAGGTATATCGATTCAACTAAGGAAGAAGTCGATTCAGTTGTTGGTGGCTAGGAAAATTCCCAGTAGGCCAAGAGAATCACTTCCAGGGGCAGAGACAGGTAGGACGTCTGATTCAGAGGGAGTTCCGGGCAATGCGTATAAGAGACTACGCAGAGGTGGATGCAGATCTTTCCGGGAGTCGGTTTTTGAGCCCAAATTGTGGTTGGATTGCTTGTGGAGGAGGGAAAATTCCCTCAGATATTTTTGCCAATATTTCTCTCACATTGGATTACTAGATTAAGCATCCAAATTATTGTACTCATAAATTCTGCTACTGCATAATAATAAAACTCTCATTTGTTGCACCAATTTTCCCACATTGGGTTTTTTTGGGGACAATTGTCCAAAAAATAACGGTGTCAGTTTTTTGTGTGTGATTGCTCTATATTTCTAACTTCCGCATGTTTTGTTTCTGTAGCATAATTTTTATTTGGTAAGAAATTGCAATGTGAATTATTCGTTGTTTGTCATAGCAAATACACTGCTTAATAATTACCCAGTTAAAAGAATAATTTCCAGTTTTTGCATTTCAAGGAATTTTCACATGGTATCAGAGCGATTTTGATCGGATTAGTAGCTCAGAGACAAAGAGGGAGAAAATTGTTGTTCAGAGGGAGCAACAACATAATTTCTCTATGGTCTATGCAGGGCCTAGCAAGGTAGTGCGAGTAGTAGATCAAAAATTCAATTTCTAGTTGTAGAGTAGCAAGAAAAGTTTGAATTGCTTAGAGCAAAGCTCTAGCAGGCAAAGGTAGAGCTAGAAAGTAATTTCGGGTGCAACAAAATCGTTGAGCAAATTTGAGCAGTAGAGGAAGAGAAATTGCACATGCAGAGGGAGTTTCTCTCAAAAGGTTTCTACTTTCATAAATACAAAATTTCCAATTGCAATAGGTAGTAGCAGCAGGCAAATTTTCCTCACTCTAGGAAGGAGTGCGAGTAGCAGTGCTAGCCGCTGAGCAAGTGAAAGCATTGTTGTTGTACCAACAAACCTAGATGTTGATTTCTGGTAGCATCGGATGTGCTCTAAGTCTCAAAATTTGCAGGGAGGCTTAGACACATGCATTCTCCAATACCCATAAATCGTTTTGGGAAATTCCACCCGGAGACAGTTTTATTAAAATAATTAATTATTTTTAATGGGTGCCTTAGTCTAAACTTAGGAAATTAAAATAATTAAAGGGTAATAATCTAACTGTGGGTGAAACTTCTAGAAGAAGATGAAGATCGAGTCCAAATGATCTAAGCCATTGATTAGAATCTAATCTGGGCCGTTGGTTCTCAATTGGAGGATTATAAGGACATCAATGGGCACTTGGAGAACACATCGAGTGAAGATCAGAAGATCGATTTTCTGAAGCAAAGCAACTGTCGGAAAGAATTTCGAAGTGATATTTGTAGAGAAGGGCAGGGATAGTATTTGGTGAGGAATCGTTTCCTGGGCCAGAGAGTACAAGGCAGAGAGGACAGAACGATGTCCAAAGAGAGGCTAACACTGGCCCACGCAGTGGTAGCGTAGAGCCTAGAGAGAGATTGAATTTCTTGTTGAGGAAATTGAGTTTCAGAAGCTAAGAGCTAGGGTGTGAGACCGGGAGGTTGGAAATTGAAGTTTCTGGGCAGTAGAGGATCTGAAGGAGGAGCAACACAGTCCCCGGCAGAGGTGATGCAGAGACTGCGTAGGGTTGACACAGTTTTGCGCAGAAGCTGATTCAGAGCCTCTTTCCAGCAATATCAGGGTTGGATTCTTCCAGTGACAAGGTGAGAGCATCTCACTATTTGTTTTGTCCAGTTTCTCTTTGTATTAGATAGCCAGTTGGGCGAATTGTACTTAGAATTACTACTGCATAATAATAAAACCCTCAGGTGTTGCACAAGTTTTCCCGCATTGGGTTTTTCCGGGGACATTTGTCCAAAAATAACTGTGTAGATGTGTTGAATCTCTTTCCTATTTAGTTTCTTGTTTCCGCTTATAATTTAAATGGTGTAGGCTGCAGTGTATTCGTTTCAATGTTTACTGTAGGAAACAATGAATAATTTGCTTTAGTAATTAACAAATAGGAGAAATGTAATTAGTTGCTGCAGTAGTGATTTGGGATTCCGAATTTTCACATGGTATCAGAGCTGTAGGTGAAGCAAGAGAGTAGAGACGAAAGAACTCAGCGTTGAAGAGGAGGGTCGAAGAGCTGTGTAGGCAACAAATTGAATCCCTAGAGGGATTGCATAGTCCAGGCCAGGAGGGCAAAATTTTCGAGGAAGGGCTCTCTTTGCGTGAGTCGACAGAGAGGTAAGACTTCCAGATCGAAGTTTGCCAGTGTCAGAGGGAGCAGCGCAGAAGCTTCAGTGAAGAGGAGATTTTCTCGTGAGACGCAATTTTCTGCAGGCAGTTGCTGGGCAGAAAGACATCAGAGAGAAGAGAGAGACATGACTGAGGGAATTCTTCCTCAGAGGACTTCTAGCCAAGGAGTCTGAATTCTCATTGCTGAGCAACAACGAAGAGGGGCAGATCTACAAGCTCCAGCACAGAGTGTGTAGACCAGTCTAGTGCCACGCAGAGGAGGCTATTCGATTTTTTCGTTTGGTTAGGATGGTGGCCAGTGGGTTGAGAGATCAGGATTGGTTGGATGGTGCATCCAACTATGTGATCTGGAAGGCAAGGATGTCGTGCCTTCTGGATGAGTATTTTCTCAAAACCTACGTCGACAACATGGTAGTTGTGCCTGCAGATCCAGATCCGCTCAAGAAGTACAAGGGAGAGATGGCGAAGACAAAGAGAATGATCCTCGATAGAGTGAAGGATCATGTGGTCTGTCACATCGCTGGCAGAGGGACTGCCAAGGAGATGTGGGATGCATTGTCGACATTGTATCAAGGATCTTCCGAGTAGCAGAAGATGTATTTAGAGCAGAAGATGAGATCTCTGCAGATGTAGAAGGGGGAGCGCATTGATTCGTTCCTCACTAAGCTTCAAGAGACCCGAGATGAGCTGACAGTTGTGGGGTCAACACCTCAAGGTTCCGAGATGGTAAGACTGGCCCTAAATTCAATATTTGAGGAGTGGCAAGTCTTTGTCCAGAGCATCCTGGGTAGGGCGACTTTGCCAAACTAGGATGAAATGTGGGCAGCTCTTAAGCAAGAGGAGTTGAGGAGAGACTTGGTCAAGTGTAAACTTGATGGAAGCAACAACAGTGGGTCGAAGCCCAAGGAGGAGGAAGATAATGCAACCCTCGTATCCAAGGGACAACAGGAGCAACGAAAAAAGAAGAAAGATGTTTCGAAGATCAAATGCTTCAGGTGTGGTGAATTCGGTCACTACACAACACAGTGTCCTCTTAGGAAGAAGGAAAAAGATGAGAAACATGATCCGAAGGTTGCAGCCACGAAGATTGAGGAGTTTGCCATGACAGTTGAGATACCTCCAAGAGGGAGGTGGGCTGATTTAGAGCTGTAGTCCTAAAGAGCTATAGTGGGCAGGATTTTTGAGGAGCCCACCTCTCGGATCAATTCCTTGCTACGGGAGCCTAGAACAGTAGTAGCAGGATGGACCAGTGTCGGTGCATAGGAGTGTCAGAGTGACAGTTGCAGAGGCTAGTAGCGCCAGAGACTGAGCAGCGCAAAGCAAAGTTGGCAGCAGTGCAGAGGTCAACAACAGCACAAAGGCTTCAGAGGGTTGGCGTAGAGACTAGCAACAGTCAAACTCTAGCAACGAGATGCATCATACTAAACACCAATTAAGTAATTTGGGATGCTTTTCCATTGCTGATGCAGTAGCAACGACAGTTGGAGAAAGTTGCAGTGCAGATGCAGTGGGCAATGGCAGCGCCAGCAGCAACACAGATGCAAAATTGAGAGGGATTTGCAGTACAGATGCAGTGTTGATAGTGGCAGGGTCAACAACAGTACAAATGCAGCATTTGTGCAGTAGTTGATGGACAAGATGTCAGACATCAACAATGCAAAAGGATATGTTACAGAACAGAGTGATGCTTCATCAAGATGCATTGCTAGAGCACATTCCTTGCTAAGAGGGAGTGCTGATTTCTGGTAGCATCAGAGGTGCTTTAAGTCTCAAAATTTGCAGGGAGGCTTAGACACATGCATTATCCAATACCTAGAAATCGTTTTGGGAAATTCCACCCAGAGATAATTCTATTAAAATAATTAATTATTTTTAATGGGTTCCTAAGTCTAAACATAGGAAATTAAAAGTAATTAAAGGGTATTAATCTAATTGTGGGTGAAACTTCTAGAAGAAGACGAAGATCGAGTCCAAATGATCTAAGCCATTGATTAGAATCTAATCTAGGTCATTGGTTTGCAACTGGAGGATTATAAGAAGGACATCGATAGGCACTTAGAGAACACATCGAATGAAGATTAGAAGATCGATTTTCTGAAGTAGAGCAGCTATCGGAAAGGATTTCGAAGTGATATTTTGCAGAGAGGGGCAGGGATAGTATCTGGTGAGGAATCTTTTCCTGGGCCAAAGAGTATAAGGCAGAGAGGACAAAACGACGTCTAGAGAGAGGCTGATGCTGGCCCACGCAGTGGCAACGTAGAGCCTAGAGGGAGATCGAATTTCTTGTTGAGGAAATCAAGTTTCAGAAGCCAGGAGCCGGGGTGTGAGACCGGGAGGTTGGAAATCGAAGTTTCTGGGCAACAGAGGATACGAAGGAGGAACAACGCATTCCCCAGCAGAGGTGACGTAGAGACTGCGTAGGGTTGACGTAATTTGTGTAGATGCTGACGCAAAGCCTCTTTCCAGTGAGATCAGGGTCAGATTCTTCTAGTGACACGGTGAGAGAATCTCACTATTTGTTTTGTCCAATTTCTCTCTATATCAGATAACCAGTTGGGCATCCAACGAATTGTACTCAAAATTACTACTGCATAATAATAAAACCCTCAACTGCTGCACCAGTTTTCCCGCATTGGGTTTTTCCCCGGACATTTGTCCAAAAATAACTATGTAGATGTGTTGTATCTTTTCCTTGTTTAGTTTCTTTTTTCTGCTTATAATTTAAATGGTGTAGGCTGCAGTATATTCGTTTCAGTGTTTACTGTAGGAAACAATAAATAATTTGCTTCAGTAATTAACAAATAGGAGAAACGTAATCAGTTGATGCAGTAGTGATTCGGGATTTCGAATTTTCACACTAGATCAGCTAGCAAATTACAATAAGGAAATGGCCAAGGCGAAGCGGTTGATTCTCGATGGAGTTTGAGGTCATATAGTCTCACACGTTGCGGCCAAGAATACGACCAAAGAAATGTGGGATGCTATTGCCTCACTGTATCAGAACCCTTCTGAGCAGCGGAAGATGTTGCTGAAGGAAACGCTGAGGAATGTTCGAATGCAGAAGGGTGAGGGCATCAACTTCTATCTCACTAGAATTCAGGATATCTAGGATGAGCTTGCAGCTGTAGGAGAGTCTTCTCCATCTACAAAACTTGTGCATTTGGCCCTCAATAGTGTCACCGAGGAGTGGGAGACCTTCATCCAGGGCATTTTGGGACAAGATAAGTTGCCTGGGGGGGATCGGATGTGGGCAGATCTTACACAAGAGGAGATGGGGCGAGCTCTAGTAAAGAGATTCATCAGCGATAGTAGTAGCAAAGGATCGAAGGCTGTGAAGGAGGAAGAAAATGTGGCCCTTGCATCGAAAGGGAAAGCAAAAGGTCCCAGTCAGGGATAAGGCTCGTAGGGAGAGAAGAAGAAGAAGGATCTATCCAAGATCAAGTGCTTCAGGTGTGGTGAGTTTGGCCACTACAGTACCTAGTGTTGAAATTTCTAAGTCTGACACGCTAGAAATCCCTACTGCATTATCTGGTTTAATTTCTCCTACTTGTTCATTCCATTAACAAGTTATATATAGATATATATACTGAATAAACACAAATGCAGCCTTAACTCATATACAGATCAACAATTGAAATACTAAGACAAACACACAAGGGACATAGTTATTTTTGGATAATCGTCCTTGGAAAAACCCAATGTGGGAAACCGGTGCAACAAATATGAGGGTTTTATTACTATGCAGTTTCTGAATACAACTAGGGTGCCAGAAATGGCTCACCCAACAGAGAATGCCCTCAGCAGAAGTACCTCTCCTTGGAGACAGATATTTCGGCTGATCAGACACCGGAGGATTGATCCCACAGCAAATACGACAACTCCTTAGCTGGACAGCGAAATATGCTCCAAGCTTCTCCACTGCTCTGCGTCACTCTGCTAGGGACTACGTCACCCTCTTAGCTCACCAGCACTCAGTCTGCCCCACGAAAATCACCCAGCGCTGCTTCTTGGCCCTGCATTAGCTCTACTAGCCTCTGCGCAGCTACTGATGCCTCTGTGTCAGCCTCTTGGCTCTTTGTGTCAGCCCTTTGACCCTCTGCGTCAACCACGTTGGCCTCCTCAGCCTTTGCGTAAGTCCCCGCTGCCTCTGCGTTAGCCTTCCCAGGCTTAGCGCTGTCTCTCTGGCACTATCTCTACCTCTCTGCTATGTATTCTCGGCCTCGTGCCGAACTGCCCCTCGTTGCAATAGATCACTGGTTCTATTCTCTCAGCAAACCCCTCTCCAGAAAATCAAACTGATTGATCAATTTGGTGTGTCTCCAACTAACCCTCAAGCCTCCTCTTATACTTTTCCTGTTGAGTCTTCAACGATCGAGATTTCAATGACTAAGATTAGATTTGGCTTGATCCATGTCATTTAGAACATTCTCACCCAGTTTTATATATATATATATATATATATATATATTTTTTTTTTTTTTTTCCCTAGTTAAGACTAACCTAAGTACCCACGGGGGATTTGAACCGTTGACCTATCGCAAGGAGTGCCTTAACAACACACCCATTCACCGTCAATCCAAAGCCCCGTGGACCTCACCCAGTTTTATATTAATACCCATTAATATTTTAATTTTCCTAAGTTTAGACTTAGGAAAACCATAAAAAATATTAATTATTTTAATATCTCTCCAGCCGGGTGGAATTTCCCCAAAACATTTTTGGGTCTTGGAGATCTTATGTGCCTTAGCCTCTCCACCAATTTTCATGGCTAGAGCACATCTGATGCTACCACAAATCAACACTCCCTCTTAGCGAGGAATGTGCTCTAGTAATGCTTCACCATGGAAACATCACACTGATTCTCCGCACCGGTACTTTTGCTGATGCTTGGCCTACTGCCTCACATCATATGCACTGTTGCTTCTTGTACTGCTACCCATGACACTGCCACTGCCACTGCTACATTTGTACTGCAACTCCCTCTCAATATGTTGCCCGTGCACACTGTTAACTACTGCACTGCAACTCAATTACAGAGAAGTAGGTAACTGATCTACCCAAACACTGACCTTCTGGTTAGTCTGGAAGCCTCATGAAACTAACACTGCCTCTGCTGCTATACTGTGATCCCTCTACTGCCATTGCGTTGTTGCATACACCTCTGTGCCTCTCGCACTGCTGCAACCTCCATTGCGCTGCCTCAGATTTCTGCACCCAAGCACTGCCTTGCTACTCCACTACACTTTGCTCCACCTGACCTCTGTCATCTTGCTACTGTCGTTAAGGGCTCCCGTAGCCGGATATGATCCAAGAGTTTGGGCACCTCAAGGATCCTGCCCCTAGTATGTAGTCCTCCTGACTACAACTCGATGTCTCCCCACCTCTCCTCTAGAGGTGCATGAGCACTCATCCATAGTCGTCATCAGTCTCGACTTCTCTCTCCGCCTTAGCTGGAGTTGCCTTGGAGTCTGAAGCCCCTCGTTTTTCTTCTTGGGACACTGGGATGCATAATGTCCCAACTCCCCACAATGGAAGCACTTCACCTTGGAGATATCCTTCTTCTTCCTCTTCCCCTGCTGTCTCGCAGATGCTAGAGCCGCATCCTCCTGCTCCTCTTTCTTGATTCGACCTCCCTTGCCACTACTCCTCGCCTTGGTCATCCGCCTAATCTCTTCTTGGCGAGGAGCTACCCACATCTCCTCCCAACTGGGAAGAGTAGCCCTGCCCAAAATACTTTGGACAAATGTCTCCCACTCCTCGGAGACTGCATTCAGGGCAATCCTAACCATAAATTCTGGATTTGATGTAGACCCCCCGAAAGTAAGCTGGTCGCGAATCTCCTACAACCTGGGAAGGAATAGATCTATCTGCTCTCCTTTCTGCATTTGATATGACCGCAACTGATTTTCCAATAGCATCTTTCGCTGCACGGAAGTGCCCTGATACAAGGTCTTCAAGGTATCCCACATCTCCTTTGCTGTGTTCTTTTCAGCGCTATGTGGTATGACTTGATATTTGACCTTGTCTAGGATCATGCATTTCACCCTCGCCATCGCATCCTCATACTTCTCATTCTTAGTTGGGTCGACCGGGATGGCCATGGATCTCAAGGCAAAGTCCTTGATGCGATGTCGATCCAAGACTGCCAGGATCCTGGCCTTCCAGATGACAATGTTGGAAGCCCCGTCCAACCTATCCTGATCCCTCAGTCCGTTCACTGCCATTTCAGCTCATTTTCTGGACTCCCTCTGAGTTTCGACTTCCCTCCTAGAAATTTGCCGCTAAGTCCTGATTTCCCTCTTGGAAATCCTCTGGCCAACTGTCGAACTGCTCCTCTCCAATCCTCCTTGCAACTGCAACTCGGATCTGGATTTCTTGGCTAGAAATCCTTTAAGGTAGCGACTCCCTCTACCTTGGTTTGGTCTCCTGGAAACACCACCCCACTAGCGTCTCAATCACAATCTGCCCTCAGCTCCCCAAGCCCCGACAATTGAAGAAACTGAGCCTTTCAAGCTCAGCGCAATACTGGCAACGAGAGAATCTGCTCCTCCTAGCCACAACGTTGATCCTCCTTGGCTGAGAAAGATGACCGGGCACTGCGTAGGTTTGATATGCCCCTCTCTGCCTCTGCGTCGACCCTCTTCCTGGCTCGAAATGATGATGCAGGCCCTCTGCGTCACTTCTTCTCTGCTGCTTCTGCTCTAGCTCGAGACAGCTGCTACTGCTGCAAATTCTTCAGATTACTGCTAGTGCCTTCAGTCCTCTTGTGATCTGCAATGCTCTAATACCATGTTGAAATTTCTAAGTCTGACACATTAGAAATCCCCACTGAATTATTTGGTTTAATTTCTCCTACTTGTTCATTCCATTAACAAGTTATTTATATATATAAATACTGAAATAAACACAAATGCAACCTTAACTCATATACAGATCAACCACTGAAATACTGAGACAAACACACAAGGGATACCGTTATTTTTGGACAATCGTCCCCGGAAAAACCCAATACGGGAAAACAGGTGCAACAGATATGAGGGTTTTATTATTATGCAATTTCTAAATACAGCTAGGGTACCAGAAATGGCTCACCCAACAGAGAATGCCCTCGACAAAAGTACCTCTCCTCGGAGACAGATATTCCCACTGTTCAGATAACGGATGATTGATCCCACAACAACTACGACAACTCCGTAGTTGGACAACGAAAGATGCTCCAAGCTTCTCCACTGCTCTGCGTCACTCTGCTAGGGGCTACAAAACCCTCTTAGCTCACTAGCACTTAGTTTGCCCCACGAAAATTACCTAGCGTTGCCTCTAGCCCTGCGTCAGCTCTGCTAGCCTTTGCACAGCCATTGATGCCTCTGGGTCAGCCTCTTGGCTCTCTGTGTCAGCCCTTTGACCCTCTGCGTCACCCACGCTGGCCTCCTCAGCCTCTGCGTAAGTCTTAGTTGCCTTTGCGTCAGCCTTCGCAGGCTCTGCGCTGTCTCTCTGGCACTATCTCTGCCTCTTTGCTATGTATTCTCGGCCTTGTGCTGAACTGCCCCTCGCTGCAACAAATCATTGGTTCGATTCTCTCAGCAAACCCTGCTCCAGAAAATCGAACTGACTGATCAATTTGGTGTGTCTCCAACTGACCCTCAAGCCTCCTCTTATACTTTTCCTGTTGAGTCTTCAACGACTGAGATTAAGTCGCTAATCAACGACGAAGATTAGATTTGTTTTGATCCATGTCATTTAGAACATTCTCACCCAGTTTTATATTAATACCCATTAATATTTTAATTTTCCTAAGTTTAGACTTAGGAACCCCATTAAAAATATTAATTATTTTAATATCTCTCCAACCGGGTGGAATTTCCCCAAACCATTTCTGGGTCTTGGAGATCTTATGTGCCTTAGCCTCTCCACCAATTTTCATGGCTAGAGCACATCTGATGCTACCACAAATCAACACCCAATGTTCTCAGAGGAAGAAGGACAAGAAGAAGCAAGATCAGGCGGCAACATCCGTAGAGATTAATAATCTTTCGTCTAGGCTAGAGGAAGATTTCGCTAAGTATGCATCTATACCTCTAGGAGAGAGATGGGGTGATGTAGAGTTTTAGTTCCAGAGTTGCAAAGATCCGAGCAGGGTCCAACGCAAATGCGACAAGGAGAGCAGCTCCAGATTGTTGCAGCAAGACCATACCTTCTCTACAGGGGCCTACAGGATTCAGTAGCATGAGGATCAATGTCAGTTCGTGCAGTTAGTTTTAGAGTGATAGTTGTAGACTAGTTGCAATTAGATGCTGAGGGGCACAGAGCAGTGTTGGTAGCAGTGAAGGAGGCACAGTGCAGAGTCAACAACAATGTAAATTTCCTAGTAGACAGTGTAGAGGCTAGTAGTAGTCATAGACTCAAGAGACAATTGTAGCACAGGGACACAGTTGATTCAAATACTTCTCAGTTGCAGTAATTGCAGTAGCAACAACAACAATGAGAGGGAGTGTTAGTTGGGTTGCAGTGCAGATGCAGAGTTGGCAGCAGTACAGGTTGTACAATGCAGTGTCAGCAACAACACATATGTAGCATGGTTTAGCTACAGTCAGTAGCAGATGAATAAGAGTTAGCGTAGTGGTTGATGGACAGTGGCAAACAACTACAATTTTCAGACATCAACAACGTGTATGGGAGGATGATGCAGAGACAGGGTGTTGTAGTAGTGCAACACTAGAACACCTTCTTCGCTAAGAGGGAGTGTTAGTTTTTGTAGCATCAGATGGTGTTCTAGTCTCAAACCTTGTGGAGAGGCTAAAACACATGAGTTCTCCAAAACCTAGAAATTGTTTTTGTAAATTCCACTGAGAGACAACTCAATTAAATTAACTGATCGATAATTAAAAATGCCTAAGTCTAACTTAGGGAAATCAATTAATTAATAGGAATTAATTGAGAAAGTTGAGAATTCTCTAGAAACTCACATAGATCAACTTAGAGATAATCTCAACCGTTGATTAAGGTTTAATCGTGGCCGTTGAAGTCTCAACTAGAGATTATAAGAGGAGGTCGATGGGTAGATGGAGAACACACTAGTGCAAAATATTCAGTGATCAAGGCAGTTCGATTTTCCAATAGCAGGTGATTCAACTGTGAGATCGAGCTAGTGATCAAGTAGTAGGTGGCAGAGTAGTAGATTTATGGAGGAGTTTCCAGTTCTAGAAGAGTCTGGAGAGGAGGCCGTATTATTTCTCCAAGAGGCTGCGCAGGGGATGTGCAGTAGCCTCAAGAAGGCAGATCAATTCAACTAAGGAAGAATTCGATTCAGTTGTCGGTGGCTGGGAAAATTCCCAGTAGGCCAAGCGAATCACTTCTAGGAGCAGAGACAGGCAAGATGTCTGATTTAGAGGGAGTTCCAAGCAGTGCGTACAAGAGACTGTGCAGGGGTGGATGCAAATCTTTCCGGGAGTCAGTTTCTGACCCCAGATTGTGGCTGGATTGCTTGTCGAGGAGGGCAAATTTCCTCAGATATTTTTGCCAGCATTTCTCTTATATTGGATTGCTAGATTAAGCATCCGAATTATTGTACTTAGAATTTCTGCCTTTGCACAATAATGAAACCCTCATCTGTTGCACCAGTTTTACCACATTGGGTTTTTCCAGGGACAATTGTCCAAAAAATAATGGTGTCATTTTGTGTGTGTGATTGCTCTATATTTCTCGATTCCACATATTTTATTTCCGCAACGTAATTTTTATTTGTGAAGAAATTGCAGTGTGAATTATTCGTTGTTTGTTGTAGCAAATAAACTGCTTAATAATTAACCAGTTAGAAGAATAATTTCCAGTTGCTGCATTTCAAGGAATTTTCACAAGCTTTCCCTTTGTGAAATTTCTCTCCTAGGCATTGGGATTTGTGTAGGCTGTCCTCTCCTTCAGATTTCAACAATATATACATTTAGAAAAATATTTACATCATTATAATCATTATAAGGTCTGGCATAATATATCTATTGATTATCCAACATTAGCACTCTTAATTACATTTACAAAATCTGGGTAATTCAAAGGTACATTATAGGCAAAATTGTGGACCTGCAAGGGCCAAGTTGTAGACTTGTAAAAGAATCGCAACAAATACTTGTGGAAGAGCACAATTGTTGATCTTGCAGGAGTTAGGTTGCAGATTTGTGGAAGCCTCACTTGAAGACTTGCAGAAGATGAAAGTTTCATACCTTAAAGGGGCCATGTTATGCATATGCAAAGCCTTGCAAGAAGACTTGAGGAAGAGTATAGTTATGGACCTTGTTGCTATGAGCACAACAAAAATGATTGAAAATGCGTCTACACAAGCAAACAATTAAGAGACAAGTAGGTGAGTAAAGAGAGAATTCATGTTGTGCAAAATCGTGGTGAGAGTGATTTAAGTTGACCCAACTCTCCAATAAAATACCAAAAAAATGGGTGATGATGAATTTAGGCCTGGTCACTCAAAAGAGAACGAAAAACTGTACAAAAATACAAAATAGAAGATTACAAATACAATACATATTCACTATACTAACCCTCTTCATAAATTCCTGAGAGGACATTACCCTTGAATTCTGCTAAAGATGGAGAAGGTGCTGCTCAACTGGCTAATACAACCACTTAAGTTTTGGGCAAAGTTACTTTTTCCACCCACCAAGTAATATTGATTTGACGCTACCGATTGGGTATGGTGCAACCTTTAAGAAGAGTATCTTCATGAAGGGGCAACTAAAAATCTAGAAGTGAGGCCTTTGGATGTGTGACTGGAACTTGATTTTCTGATGTGAGGTGGCCCATACAACTTCAATTGGTTGACATTCACCACATCATGGTTGCATAGTTAAGATGAAATCCAACTTTTAGTCATTAGAACCCATTTATTATATGACACTGTAAGGACCATATTAAATGGGCTTGAGTTCATGATGCTGCTGATTGTGAAGTGTTGCTTGTCCAAATGCAACCAAACTCGATCAACAACTTGAAAATATGGAGCAACTCAATGTTGATCATAAAGTGCCTTATGCCTGACCCATGTTCATTAAAGGATATCATAAACCATATTGTGGAGCTTGGTGTTAAGAACTGGAGCAAGCAAGACAAGACAGGCAAAGTGGCGCAAAAGGCCTTAAGCCATTCTCTTAACTCATTGTATTGATCTCAGTATCTGAATTTATAGTACACCAATTCAACCTTTCGAGATCTATATCTCACTGACAACTCATTAGTGGATCATGACAACACCTCAACGAAGATAAGATTTGCAACTCATACCAAGGTGGTCTTGGACTTTCTGATTGTTTAGGGACTCAATTTACCATCCCCCCCCTCAATCACAAGTCTGAATAGTTATACCATTAAATTTTGTCATATTGAATCTCAAACTGCTGAACCGAGCTTTGATGAAGATATGCATAAGAAAACTGTGCCATTCTCTTAACTCATTGTATTGATCTCAATATCTGAATTTATAGTACACCAATTCAACCTCTCGAGATCTATATCTCACTGACAACTCATTAGTGGATCATGACAACACCTCAGCAAAGATAAGATTTGCAACTCATACCAAGGTGGTCTTGGACTTTGTGATTGTTTAGGGACTCAATTTACCATCCCCCCCCTCAATCACAAGTCTGAATAGTTATACCATTAAATTTTGTCATATTGAATCTCAAACTGCTGAACCGAGCTTTGATGAAGATATGCGTAAGAAAACTGTTGATATCTAGAAGTAAACAATTGCTATGTATGAACTTCCCAATGAATAACATAAATAGTTGTTGATTGCTTGTTGAGAAGACTTGTTGCTATGCTGAAATTCCCAAATATTGATCAAAGTTTGATTGCTTGATTAGACGTCAAATGTTGAAGCCTGATATATGATATTCCCCCCTATTAGGTGCAAGGTGAGAAGTTTCATTCTTGAAGGATCCATTTGGAGTTTTGGATCCTTTATGTGGTGGTTTTTTTGGTTAACCACTAACCATCATTACTACATTTGGTGGTTTTTCTGATTGACCAATAACCATCTTCCATTGATACTGATGGTTTATGGTTTAATGCTAACCATTCTGTTTTGAAAAATGTGGTGGTTTTCGATGACCACTAACCAATTTGATTTGAATAATGTGGTGATTCTTGGTTTACCACTAACCATCTTCACTTGAAGAATGTGGTGGTTTTGGATGATCATTGACCAATTTGATTTGAACAATATGGTGGTTTCTGGTTTACCACTAACCTTCATCACTTCAACAATTTATACCCCTTGTTAAATGTGTAGGAGAGTTTCTTTTATCATTATGCTTCCCCCCTTGAGGTTTGGAGAATACCATTTTTGTCTTAAGAGAACATATAGAATTAGCATTGGGTCATTCCCAAAATCATCTGGAATAATTGTTTGATAGTTTTTTGCTTTTGCCATTTCTTCCTTTTTCTGTGTCTTTACTTTTGTCTTGACTAGGAGGTAAGACTTATGCAATGTCTTTACCTCTTGATTCCATTGCCATGAATTTATCCATCCATAATGCACTGTCTTCTTAATTTGTTGTTGCTTTCGACATTTTTTTGATAGGTGATTTGTCTTCCCATAATGAAGACAAAGATGGAGATCAAAACACTAACTCTCCATGTGAACAACTCTTTGACAATGATGGCATTTGGTTTCAAGATTTTGGTTATCTTCTAGAAATCCTTTGCTCACAAACTGAACTAGTTATGACTAATTTGGAATATGCAAGTTGTTTACTTTGTCGTATCCCAAGCCATGTTGATTTCTATAGAATGATAACTCTTCCCAAGATCTGAGAAAGATCTTGGAAAGATCATTTTTTAAATGTTGATGTTGTTTCCTTGCATCTTCAAGTTCATTTTTGCTATTGTTGTTGTCGTCATTCTGTGCTTCTGACTCACCTTCACTCATTGTTTCCTTCATCAATTCAATGTATGATTCCATTAATTCTTTTGTATCACAATGAGTATCGACTTTTTGCAGGATCTCCTCTGTGTTACATGTTGCATCACACTTTGGATAAGGTCCGTTGTATCACATGTTGCTTCAATCTTCTCTATTAGCTCCTTTGTGTCACAACTTACATCAACCTTCTAGATGAGTTCATTTCTATCACAAGATGCATTAGCCTTTTGTATTAGATCCTCTATGTCACAAATTGGATTAATCTTGGTTGCATATGTTGCATCAAACATGTCATCAATTTGATCTTTGCTTTTCTCTTAATTTTATTTGAAGTGCACATATCAATTGATCCTTCATATCTAGTTCACTTCAAAGATCATTTGCCAATTGTAGTGTATCAACCATGGGATCAATTATGTTTTGTTTATGATGTAAATCCCACCCAAGTGCTTTAATTTGATTTGCAATTCATGGTTGTCTTCTTGCAAATCCTTGATTTCTTGAGATTCTTTTTGTAAATGCTTTCCTCCTTTACCCATTTTTGTCACGCTTGCTTGATTACATGTTTGTGTCACGCTTAATTGATTTTATGTCACCTTAGGGTGTCAGGTACTATCAATCATGCACCTTAAAATGCAATTACAATAATTGACTTGCTTTATTTAGTTTCAGGTAGGTCAGAATTGATTTTGACTTAGAAAACACTTTATTGTCTTGAAAGGGTTTACAACTTTATCCTTTGTAATGCTTCAAATTCAAAGATTTCCCCTTCAATTTTTACAATGTATAGATGAATTTAATGCTTCAAAAGACTATTGTCTTTTGATGTTTTGCTAATGTCCCAAGCACCTTTTTGTCCTCTTCCTACATATGCATAACCAATTTGATTTTAACATCTTATTACTCCTTAATTATTGTGACAAATGATAAGTAAATGCCAAAATAAGACAGAATAGAAAATGTCATGCATAAAAAATCATACACAACCACTAATGTCCATGGACCCCCTTATTCAATTTCAGGGTGGTTTAAGACAAGAAGTAGAAAAAATGATAATTTATTTATTTGAGAATGTACATGAAGCTTTAAGCTTTCTTTCTCCTTGTTTTGCTATCAAACCTTCTACAAAGAGTAACAATTGTACCGCAAATATTCAAACTTCAAACCCCTTTCAAACTCACAAAAATATTTGAACCCTTTTTTACAAAATAGGCTCAATCAACCGGTCTACTTATAATGAAAGCAATGTTCTCCTTGTAACAACTCAAACAAGAATATTGATTTTCCGAATGCATCTATCAATTGTTTTTTCTCACTTCCAAGGTCACACCCATGCTATTATTTGAGAAAGGCTATGAAATGGTAAAATTTTGATGAAAACATTGCCATGACCTGTAAAGTGGGTTAAAGAGGCCATATTTCTCAATAGTATGTGCAATCAACAAATAATCAAACTTTATTGCCAATTCTAGTGCCTTTCATGAACACATGGGTTGTTGTGCTCACAGGGTTAGATGTAAATATGATTGAGCTCAGGGGTATACCATGTATATGTAGAAAAAGAACAAAATACTAGGGAGCCCGGGTTGCATGATTTGAACAACGATATATGATAGTGTGCAGGAGGTAAAATCATAATTTTAAAAGCTATAATAGTGATACCTTCTTCCAGCAATGCGTGCACCTATTTGAGATAGCTCATTGTAGAGATATGATTTCTTCGCCAGGTTGCTGGATAAATTCCCATTGAATTCAGATCCCTCTTCTTCAAAGCACACTTCCTTAATCAAACCCTTTCATGCTTCTTTAGGTTGCGGGCAACCACTGTTCATATGGGCATTGAGTAAAGGAGATGTGGAGATTTGGTGCCCTTTGTGAGTTATGCCTTATTGACTGAAAACCTTACTAGCATGGTGGCTCTTTTATTATATATCCAATACAACAAGAAACTTATTAAGCACTAAGTAATTGTAGAGCCAAATCTGCGTCATTCATAACAACTGAAAAAACATAGCCTCGCTTTACTTGCACAACGAATTTATCAATTGTGTGAATCTTCTCAAATTACAACTCATATGGTGTGATCTACCATGTGATTTTTGAGGGAGTAGATCAATCTTTTGGGGACAATGCGAACAATGTTGGAAATACTGAGAGGGGGGCAAATCAATATTTCACTTCAATCAGTTAATTTTAACTTCAGAGCATTAAATTCACATTAGCATTAGATCAAACATAAATCAACATCACATCAGATGAATAGTAAACACACATTCCAACGATTCACGACATCAAGACAGTACACAAGATGATTTTTTAGGTGGAAACGCTTTTGGGAGAAAAACCACCAAGCGCTTCTTAATATAGCTCTTCAAAATTTTACATCAATTAGGAAGATCCAACTTCCAAGATTCTCAAGATCCACTGAAGGAGGCTCCATCCCAAAGGACGCTCCAACGCCTTGATTTACTAGCTCCAACTGGAAGGACGCTCTAATGTCCTGGTTTACTAACTCCAATTGGAAGGACGCTCCAATGCCTAATTTACAGGCTCCAACCTGAAGGAAGCTTTAACTCCCTAAGTTACCAGCTCTGACTGGGAGGATGCTCCAACGCCCTACGCAGGCTCCAACCTTCCCTGTTGCCCTGAAGTGTTCTCAGGCACCTGAAGGAGACTCCACTCTCCTTCCTTGCACCATCTTGCCACCCTATTCAACAATCAGACCACGTTTCACAATTTTCAGACTGGATCCACTTGTGCTCAATATCTAAAGTAAATAATATCAAAGCACTTTGCTGACTTTGTCAATTGGCAATATGGGCACAAGATCATCAACAACAATAACAACTTCCTCTGCTCAAATCCTCAGTTCTACTCAAGTTACGCAACCTATTATCGATCATCCAGCCATATAATTGCTGACATAACGCTGGTTTAACAAGCCATCCAACCCTAGTAGCAACTCCAACCATACATAGAGACAAATTGATACAACATCATCAACAATATAATACTTGCAATGTAGACCCTAGCAACAACCCTATCATCATATGCATGTTCAAAACATCTTGGCAACTTTTTAACAACACAAGGCTCTCTCTCTCTCTCCCTCTATATATATATATATATATATATCAAACCCTAGGCAGTAAGCTAAGTCACTTGACACGGGGACATGCAGGATACGCAAGTTTGAGTGTCCGACATGGGGCACGTAGATCTCCTGGAACAAGACACGTTATATATATATAGCGAGAGAGAGAGAGAGATTTCAATGGTTTCATATTACAAAAATTCTCATGATGATACAAATTCAGACATACATCTAAATTCTACATTGTAAATTTGTAAGTTGTAACATTATGAATACAAATACAATCGTGACAAATTCATCAATGATCTAATAGGAGAAAGATAAGAAACTGCAATTTTCTCATTAAGTCATCAAAATCAAAATGCGGTAAACAGGCACTGAGTCCTAAGGACTCTTGACTAGTAATGCCAATGGCAAATAGAAATAGCAAATACAAGACAACTACAAGGTAGTAGGTAGCTCATCAATCATCATTATCAAAACCAACATCACTGTCATGGTCACCATTGCTCTCCTCTGCATCCTCCTCCTCTATATCCAATGTAATCTCTGCATCTGCTAGTGTGGAGGATGACCCCTCAAGAGTATCACCATCATCAAAAGTGACAGGTTCTAGCACTGGCTCATTAAGATCCAAGTTGGCCAATGCCAACTCAACATTGTTGTCCAAACCCATATCATCAAGAAACACATCCACATCTTTGTCTTCCCTTCAACCACTCCTCCCTTTGCCTGTAAATAAGACTAAGGTTGGTGTGCACATACACCATTAGCTCTGCCTTGGACTACTTAAGCATGTTCTTCTTCACACTACAAATTCTTATCCCCTTGCAACAAGAGGATGAAGTAACCTGAGAGAGAAGCCTTATGGCTAACTGCTGCAGAGGAGGGCATGTTGCCTCATGAGTTGCCCACCAAGAATAGGGGTTGTTAGCCCCCTTGTCTCAAATCACATCATAGTCTGCAAATCACCTAGTGCTAGTGGAAAACTCTGCAAAGGAACCTTCCACCTCATCAAGGAATGCTCTATCCTAAAATATTTGCCTCAATGCATCCTTCCTCCCCAGTGAAATTTCACCATCCATGTGAGGAGGGAGTCTGCGGGAAGGTCCACCATACGTCCACTCATGGCTGTAGTATTTTGGATTTAATGAGTGAGCCAAACAATGATAAGGTGGGCAATTCTTGTCCCACTTGCTGACAAGAATATCTTGTATGGTGGTGAAGAAGGCCTCCGATGATGTCTCATACTCAGGGCACTCACTCTATAAAATAATGGTCCTCATAGACTCAATCATTGTATCCCATCCCTCATAAACCTCTCCTAGGATAGGTTGGTTTATATGTGCAAATCGTAGCAAAGCAATGATAGGGTCCATGATCTTAATAGTGAGATCTACCCTCTCCCACCAAGCATCATCTAACACTGTGTCCTTGACTCTTTTTGAGGCTACTTGATTTGTCTTTCTCCAAAAAGACCAAAACTCTGAAATAACCATGGCCCCAAGTGTTGAAAAGTGTAACTAGATTCGGTCTTCATAATGACATGTAATTGTGATTTTATATAAGAGATGTAAAGAAGAAAAATAAAATTATTGTAATGCTTGCATCATGGGTTTTATGAGCAAGAGATTTTATTTTAGTATAGGCTCCCATTGAGAGCCCTTAGGAATTTTGTCATCTAGTCATAAAATTCTAAAGAATCATTGTCATGTAATGAAGACATGTTACACATTGTAAAGAGTCATACTTGTCCATGTAAAGTCATCCTCCAAGACCTTGTCATTAGCCCTCATCAAGTTGACCTACAACGAAGAGATTATTCCAGAAGATGATGTTAGCCTTCCTTAGATGATCATGTCGGCCTAAAGGAGATGGGCAAACGAGTATATATAGCAGTGCTCGGGCTCATTTGGAGGCAAGCAATTCGGTCAAGCAAGTCTACCTCAGAAGTACGAGAAACATACTAGAAAGAGCCTCTATCTCAATGAAGCAAGAGGGAAGGAGAGCAAAGTTCGTTATGGACTGTTTTGGGGTAGTATATCCTCCCACGTGCGAAGGCAGCAGATCCGAAGGCATCAAGCGAAGGTCGAAGGTTTGCAACTACATTAAGGTGCTCTTGTTTGGGTAGAAGACCTCGCTACGAGGAGTTGAGTAGAAGTGCAATAAGTATCTCCCTTAAGCAGGCTATTCAAGGAAGCGAAGTAATCTAGGGTTTCTGTGATAGGATTGCAGACCTACAAGAAGAGACCGAGATTCTGAAGGAAGTCGAGAAGGAGAAGAGGAAGAGCAACGTTGGAGAGGAGGCTAGTGACTTGGTCTTGGGAGGACTCTAGTGTCAAGGGTCTTTGTCATGGTCTTGGTGTTCGTCAATTGAAGATTTATAAGAAGAATTTCGTTTGGGTTTTCCTCTCAAAGAGTGAGGTTTTGGCACTGGCTGACAAGCCTATATGCTGTGTCTCTTGTCTCTTTATTTGTTCATGATATGGTAATTGTCTTGATGAAAAGAACACAATAATAATTACAAGAAAGAGAAGATCATAATCAAGAAGCAAAAGTCTATCACAAGCAATTATCATAAGTAGAGAAATCACCTAACTATTGATGCGCTAGATTTCTCAACACCAAGAGCGGTCTTGACCTCCCTCAACCTCTTCAACATGATGAATACTGAGGCAAACCATGTATTTGCAATCTTCAACAATGTTTTTGTAGATTGTGAGGGTAGTAGTATGATTTTGTACAAAGTTGTGGATATGCCATAGTGTTAAGTTCAAGGAATGGACAATGCAAGGTGTCCAAATACTTGTGGATATTAACTTCAACAATCATGCCAACAACCTTGCAAATAGGTGCATTCTCTGTAATTATTTGCACACAAGAATCAACACCTACATCTTCAATAACTGTAATGAACAACTCACCCATATATTGTGCATCCTTATATTTTCCAAGTGCATCCACTGATTTCAAGAAAACTGGTCCATTCAAGGAAGACACCATGAAGTTGATAAGTGGGTAGCGTGCTAGATCTATCGATCCATTAGAAACAATACTAACCCCAGCTGTTGGGCATGCTGATTTGTTAAGTTATGGTATGTTCTATGCTGATAACAGTTTACTTCTTTTTCTTATTATATTCCACCGATTAGCAATCACATGTACATAAAGTAAAGTGCAGATAGAACATTAAACGATCGACAGAAAACAAGCCAAGGCAAGAGACACAAGATGTGGCGGCTAGCCAGGGACAAACCCCACAATGTGTGGGGAAACCCTTTGATCAAATCTTCTTTTATCTTCAATAATTCAGCAGAGAGAAATAGTACAATAAATCTGATTCATATCAGCAGTAGCAAACCCTAGATCAGTAGCATCAACATTAGCGGCTTCATTATCAAACTAGGGTAGACCATATCTCACAAATCGACAGTCGGATTGACTTCATTCCACCACCAAAAGTTCGGCTTCCAGAGGAGGTTCAGATGAACCTACAACGCAGTTCAGATGAGGAGATCTTCTAGGCCACGCAAGTCAATCTTTACTTCTGCAGTTGCAGCTTCAGTTTCAACAGTTTCCGGCTTCAAACTAGGGCAGTCGATATCTTGCAAACCGTTCGTCGGATTGACTTCATTCCACCACCAAAAGTTGCGGATTTCAAAGGAGGTTCAGATGAACCTACAACGCAGTTCCAAAGAGGAGATCTTCTAGGCCACACAAGTCAATCTTTACTTCTGCAGTTGCAGCTTCAAATTCAACAGCTTCCGGCTTCACATGTGTGAGAGAGAGAGACCCATTTCAGCGCAGTAGAGAAGAGACTCATATATGCGCAGTAGAGAGAGAGAGAGATGTGATGAGATGAGTGAGTCCAAATGAGGAAAAGTCCTCTTATATTTATACACAACGTTGGTGGGTGAATAGATGCGACTGTTGGGCTTCTGAGCCTACATGAGTTGTAGGTCGGCTTGATAATAATTCCATAATCAAAATAAATTCATATCTCCATGAATACTTATCGGAATCGGATGATCTTTATATCAATCCTACACCTCTTGACGAGACGAATCTAATAAAAATATTATTAGCCATGAATAAGATGACCCACATGAAGTTTTGCCCTGGTTGCCAATTTTAACACTCCCTCTCAACCATGGAGAACTTCATCTGCAATCTGTCTATCGGTCGTTACTATTCATCCATCAAATGCACTGCCTTGTACAGCCTGACCCTTGCCCTGCTCTGCTCTATTTTGCCTGTTCTGCTTTGTCTTGTTCTGCCCTGCACTGATCTGTACTGTTTTGTTCTGTTCTGCTCTGCTCTTGCATTGTTCTGTTCTACTCTGCTTTTGTCCGCATTATGAAGAAGAAGAAATGATCGAGGATGTATCATACTGACTCAAAGTCAGTCTCAGAGTATGTACCACTGGTCCCAGACCAGTCTCAACCAACCCAAAGTCAGCGTCATAGTGAGTACAACTCCAATGGTCCCAGACCAATATCATCCTCCACTGACTCAAAGTCAGTCTCAGAGTATGTACCACTGATCCCAGACCAGTCTCAACCGACCCGAAGTCAGCGTCATAGTATGGTACAACTCCTACCACTGGTCCCAGACCAGTATCATTGATCCCAGATCAATGGAGGTCATCCTAGCGTAGGGAGTACGGTAGTTACAACGATGCGTCCATCGATACTACTATGGTCCCTAACTTCATTTCCCTGCTCATTGATCAGATGAGAGGTATTTCCCATGAGTCCCAGACTGCATGGGTAGGATGCCTCGACAGGAGAACTAATCAATCCTGTCCTCACAGGAGAACAAATCAATCCTGCTACAATCGCCGTGGAGAACACATCAATCCAGGCTACCATGGAGAACACATCAATCCAGGCCTCACAGGAGAACTAATCATCTTGCTACACAGGAGAGCGAATCATCCTGTTCCACAAGAGAGCGAATCATCTTGTTCTAGTGCGCACCACCAGGGGAGGGTGAGTCACCCCGTGGTCGTATGTTGCTCCAGTAATAACCGCAAGCCCTCAGAGCTCCCAGAGCTCAATGTATGCAACATGCGGGACCCTTGTACAAGGGTTTCTTGCCGACTCCAAGTCGTTTGGGAAAATCACAGATTAGATCTTTCCTCGGGGCTTTGACAAGGTGTATCAACCTGTACATCATCTTAATGTGATGGAGCTTCCTTGCTCATCGACTTACCATATCCCAGATGATGTCTATCTGCTGGAGCAATTGACGAATATGGGATTCCTCAATAATCGAATCCCACCTCTGGTTGTTACAGAGAATCACAGTGGTATCCAATGTAAATCCAAACAACTCACTGAAGAGCTTTCGCAACCAGACTGCCTCACACGAGGTTATGCTAGCAACAATATATCCTGCTTCGACGGTGCTCAAAGCCACCGACTTCTGCTTCCTGCTCATCCAGGATATCGAAGCAGATCCCAAGGTGAAACAGTATCCGGAAGTGCTCTTACGGTCCACCACACTGCCTGCCCAATCAACATCAATATGTCCAAGTAGTCTCACATCTCCGGCAGTGTATCTTAATCCATGAGAGATTGTGTCCTGAAGACATCTCAGAAGATTCCTGGCATCAATCCAGTGAGGCTCAAACAAATATGAGCTCACAATGCTAACTGCAAAACATATGTTCGGACGAAGGTTCACCAAGAACATCAATGCGAATGAGTTTTTGAAACTCAGAGGCATTTCCCAACTCTGGTCCGACATCACTACCATATAACTTCTAAAAGTTAAGATCCTCAAGGTAGTCACAGGCTTGCAGTCCATCATACCGAATCTTTCCAATATATTTACCACATATTTTCCTTGAGATAGGAAAATTTCCCTTGGCTTCTGCCACACTTCAAGTCCTTGGTCCTTCATTTCAAATTTAGAAGCCATCTCCCTCTTACATTTGTGAATGAGAGGGTTTGCACCTGTTAGAAAGAGGTCATCCACATACAACACCAATATGAGAGGCTTGTCATCTTCAACCTTAAAGTAAAGGTTAGGATCAGCTTCACTCCCAGTGAATCCCAACTTCATCAAGTAGCTATCGATCCTCTCATACCATGCTCGGGGTGCTTGCTTCAGCCCATAGAGAGCCTTCTTCAACCTGCATACATGAGATTTTCAATCATAAATCTCAAATCCTTCAGGTTGCTCCACATAGACCTCTTCTTTGATAGAACCATGCAAGAGAACGCGGTCTTAACATCCATCTGATGTAGGTTCTATCCTTGTGAAGCCACAAGGGCTATGATCAAGCAGATGGTCGTATATTTGGCAACAGGTGCAAATATCATAGTCTATACCTCCCTTCTGGGATAAACCACGAGCAACAAAAAGAACCTTATACTTTTCCATACTTCCATTTGCTACATGCTTTATCTTGTAAAGCCATTTTGAAGTAACAATTGTCTTGTCCAGGGTCTGGGAACTACTTCCCAGACATCATTCTCCATAATAGACTCATATTCTATGGTCATAGCATCCTTCCATAGTTAATGCTTGATGACATCTGAGAATGATGAAGGTTCATTTTGTATGATCGTGCTCATGATGGTCAGGTATCCCTGATACCTATTAAGTTTCTTACTTTGATGGAAGGTTCCTCAGGGTGCAGCATGTCCTTCAGCTGCTCAACAGCATCAAGTATCCCCCTAAGCCATGAAGGCCTCTTCCTAGAAGAGGAAGGCTCATGTGGATGAGGATCAATCGGATCCATGGGTTCTTCTACAACAGGCATTGATTCATCATCCTTTTCTTTCGGTTTCCTGGTGTCGGCTTCTTGAGAGCTACTCAAAGTCAGCAGATTGTCCACTTTGCTGAGAGCCATATCTTTGTCAAAGGTGACATCATGACTAATCACGATTCACGACTTCCCTTTGACCGGTGGTGAACATTTCTTCAGGGGTTTAGGAACCCAATGCTTGATGAGGGCATCGATTTTGTACATATACGGCGGTGATTGTAGTTTCAGCCCATAGAAACTTCGGAAGTCTTTAATCATGTAGCATGGCCCAGACAGCTTCCACAATCGTGCGGTTCTTCCTTCCCACCACACCATTCTGCTCAGGAGTATGTGGTGTAGTAGTCTCCCTCTTAAATCCAACCTCAGGTATGCCTGAGTGAACCAATTGTAATGTATCGGAGGTCTTGCTTTGGCTTGAGGGGAATGATCCCCTTTTAAGCTTTCCTTCAACACATCCCGGACATACACCTTCTTTCTCTACTTGGAATTCGGACATCCCTGTTACCATCTGTCTTACATCGGGTAGAGCTTTGTAATGAAGGTGGGCAAACCTCCGATGCTAAAGTTCAGACTAAAGAGTTGTGTCACAAGACATGACACCTAGCGGACTTCCATCGACCTGATATAATGAATCAACACTAAACCCAAGAGTAAAGGCATCTTTAACATTATTTTTCCATATACATACCTTGCCATTGTTGAAGGTTACCTTGTAGCCTCTGTCTTCCATTGCCAAGATGGACACTAGGTTCCTTTTGAGGTCAGGTGCATTTAATACATCCTAGAATTTCTATCCTTCTTGAATGCTTGTCCTCTTCCTTGATTCCCAGCTCTCCTCTTACCTTTGCTATTGAATTTGTCATTCCTTTGATTGCCATCAGAGGGATTTCGAGTTGCACCACTGCATACTGTACCATGCTTCCATAATCATGATTATCATCATGCTGCCTATGTCCATGATTTTATCCATCATATTGCTGCTCAAACTAGTGTGCATCATCATCATGCTATCCTATATGTCCATGATCTCATGTTGCCCTTTATGTCCATGATCTCATTCATCATGATGCTCATGATCTCATACATAGTGACTTGCTTTATCGCAAATGTAACATCGTCATTTTCTTCTAGCCTTAGGTCCAACCTTTCCTTTTGATTTAGTCCCGGAATTATTTCTTTTTTTTCCATGAGAAGAAAAGGCAGCAGGAGGACCTTTAGGCATGGGCATTTCTTGCACTTTTTCCCTTGTTCTTGAATGCATCTAGCCATTAATTCCTCGAAACTAGGAATTACATTATTGTTCAGAAGAGTAGTCCTGAACACATACCATTCAGATGGTAATCCTCCGAGAGTTGTGAGTGCCATTTCTCTGTCAGTAATGGTTTCCCCAATAGATAGGAGATTGTGCTTGATCTCGGTGATTCTTAAGAAGTATGCTTGCATACTTTCATCTTTACTCTTCTTGATTTCCCTCAACTTATTTCTAAGAAACAAAACTTGATTTGCATCATTAACTTTAAATAAACTCACCAGTCTGTCGTAGATTTCCTTGGAGGTGTCTAGATCAGAGATGTAGGCCACCAAGCGCTTGTCGATAGAGTCCCGGATGATCTTCTTTGTTTTGACTTCTTCATTTTTCCATTTGTTCCAGGCAGCAGCAGATGCATTTGATGAAGGCCCAACAATATTGCCTCTTACATGGTCCAGCACTCCTTGATCTTCAAGGGTTAGATCGATAGACATCTTCCATCCGTGATAGTCAGCTTTCTCACGGAGCTTATCTTCGGCAGGAAAGAGTGTTGAGGATCCCATAGTTCTTTTAGGATAGCCTTGCCAATCTTCTCTGCAATGATTGCTCTTGCTCTTGCTCTGGCTTTGTCTTCACCTCAGCTCTGATACCATGTTAAGTTATGGTATGTTCTATGCTTATAACAGTTTACTTCTTTTTCTTATTATATTCCACCGATTAGCAATCACATGTACATAAAGTAAAGTGCAGATAGAACATTAAATGATCGACAGAAAACAAGCCAAGACAAGAGACACAAGATGTGGCGGCTAGCCAGGGACAAACCCCACAATGTGTGGGGAAACCCTTTGATCAAATCTTCTTTTATCTTCAATAATTCAGCAGAGAGAAATAGTACAATAAATCTGATTCATATCAGCAGTAGCAAACCCTAGATCAGTAGCATCAGCATTAGCTGCTTCATTATCAAACTAGGGCAGATCATATCTCACAAACCGACAGTCGGATTGACTTCATTCCACCACCAAAAGTTTCGGCTTCCAAAGGAGGTTCAGATGAACTTACAGCGCAGTTCAGATGAGGAGATCTTCTAGGCCACGCAAGTCAATCTTTACTTCTGCAGTTGCAACTTCAGTTTCAGCAGTTTCCGGCTTCAAACTAGGGCAGTCGATATCTTGCAAACCGTTCATCGGATTGACTTCATTCCACCACCAAAAGTTGCGGCTTTCAAAGGAGGTTCAGATGAACTTACAGCGCAGTTCCAAAGAGAATATCTTCTAGGCCACGCAAGTCAATCTTTACTTCTGCAGTTGCAGCTTCAAATTCAACAGCTTCCGGCTTCACATGTGTGAGAGAGATAGACCCATTTCAGCGCAGTAGAGAAGAGACTCATATTTGCGCAGTAGAGAGAGAGAGATGTGATGAGATGAGTGAGTCCAAATGAGGAAAAGTCCTCTTATATTTATACACAACGTTGGTGGGTGAATAGATGCGACTGTTGGGCTTCTGAGCCTACATGAGTTGTAGGTCGGCTTGATAATAATTCCATAATCAAAATAAATTCATATCTCCATGAAAACTTATTGGAATCGGATGATCTTTATATCAATCCTACACCTCTCGACGAGACGAATCTAATAAAAATATTATTAGCCATGAATAAGATGACCCACATGAAGTTTTGCCCTGGTTGCCAATTTTAACATGATTTAATAGACTCAAGCATTTTATCTACCTCTTTCTTTGCCTTAGTCAACAATGTGGTTCTAAGCTTCTCTGCCCAGGAGGAACATACTCGATGGAGCCCCTTGTGTTAGAGCTCGACACATCTCAATAAATAAAGGTGATCGCGCAACATTAAGTGATATGAAGTTCAGATCAAAAAAGAAGGCAATGGTGATATCAAGCTCTTCCTGTCTCTCTTGATGAAATATCTTGTCCATTGGACCAATTATCATCGCCTTTCTTTTTGTTTCTTGACCTACTGTTGAAGTTTCTAAGTTTACTTAGAAACTCTCCATGTACTTTATCTGATTTATTCCTACCTACTTGTTATTTTCCTTAACAAGTTATTTACAATGTAAATATGGAAAATAAACACTAGTGCATGCTCAACATATTACAGATCAACAACTAAAAGAAACACCATATGACACCATTATTTTTGGACTAATGTCCCCGGAAAAACCCAATTTGGGAAAACCGTGCAACTATCTGAGGGTTTTCTTTTTAAGCCATATCAGAGTACAATCTGGGTGCCGAAACTGGCCTACCCAACAAAGAATTTCCTTGGCAGTAATACCTCTCAGTTTCTGACAAATCCACTGGCCAAAATCCTGGATAATCCTTCCGGCAGCTACTCAGCACCAATCTACCCCAGAAACTCCAGCGTCTGCCCAATCTGGACTGCATCAGCCTCTCCTAGCCTAGCGCTAGCCTTGCGTAAGCCTATCTTGGCTTGCGTCAGCCCCAGGAGGCTCTGCGTTAGCTCTCTGAGCCTCTGCGTCAGCTACGCTGGCCTCTTTGGTGCTCTGCGCAACACTTAGCTGCCTCTGTGTGGCCCTGCGTGAGCACTGGCTGCTCCTGCATCTCTCTCTCTCACTGTTCTGCTGTTCTCTCGACACTATCTTTGCCTCTCTATCTCTTTGCATTCAATGCCCCTCAGCTGCTCTCTGGTCACTGATTTTATCTCTCTTAGCAAACTTTGCTCTAGAGAATAGAATGATTGATCACTTTGGTGTTTTTTCCAAGTGACCATCAAGCCTCCTCTTATATTTTTCCTGTTGACATCTCAACGGCCGAGATTAAGTCCCTAATCAACGACTAAGATTAGATCTGGTTTGATCCATGTCTTTTGGACCACTCTAACACAGATTCATATTAATACACATTAATATTTTATTTTCCCTAAGTTTAGACTTAGGGACTCCATTAAAAATATTAATTATTTTAATTTCTCCTGATCTGTTTAGAATCTGCTCAAACCCTTTCTGGGTATTAGAGATCTCATGTGCCCCAACCTCTCCACCAAATTTCGTGGCTAGAGCATGTTGAAATTTGGTACCGGAGGACAGGTGGTTCCCTATGGCTTTGATCTTTGGCCTAGGGAAAAGTGTCCAAAAGAATTTAATTTTTCTCCTAAGTGACTATAATTTTTATAAAGTCAAATCTAATTTAAAAATGACTTTAAGTGATAAAGTTACTAAAGTGTAATTTTAAAGTGACTTTTATAAAGTCAATGAAAAATTAGAATAAATGACTAAGTGGGTCTTTATTAAAGTGGGGTGAATTAAAAAATAGAAAGTGAGATTTAAATGTGCATTTAATCTCAGCCTTAGATCTCAATCTATTTCAGCCATTGGATTTAGGGATCACCCAAAAGTCACTTAGGGTTGGATTAAGGGAGGAAAAGGAGGAAAAGATCATTCATTCTTTCATGAGCAGATTGAGAGAGAGAGAGCAAGAGAGCAAGGGAGATTTCTGGACAGGGAGGAGGAGGCAGTAGCTTGGCACACATACCAAGGCAGCAGTTAAGCAAATCTGTACAGCTGAATGAACAAACAGTAAAAGGCAGATTTTTGCACAGAAATCGAGGCAGCTGATTTTCTGCACAAAAATCGAGGTCTGTACAGGCGTTCGTACCGTTCGTACAGCATGTCCGTACAGACGTCCGCACTGTCCGTACCGTTCGTACAGTAGCCGTACAACATTGTGTTGCTGTTTGGAAATTTCCAGTGGGCTGTGAGGCTCAGAAATTGAGATAAGTTGTAAATTTGCTTGCTGATTTTTGCTGAATATTTCTCACTGTAAAAGGCATTTTCCAGAAATAAAGAAGAGCTCTCAAACTGGTTTTCCCCAAGAGTTGTAGGGGGTTTTTCCAGGGTCACATTGACCAAAACTCACTCTGTTCAAATGTGTTAAATGGTTGTTTGTGTTAGGATATTCCGACACATAGGAAATAGTTAAGTACAACTTGGTCTAGTGTAGAGTTAGGTATAGAGTTAGGTAAAGTGTGTTTCTTTACCGTTGTACATTTTGTAACTTACAATCCGACGGTCACGATATGTAGTGATCCGACGGTTCATTCTCTCCTCGGTATTACCGACACTTGATCCGTGGCTTGACACCCGATTGGTCCATGAATTCTATTTAAAGCGCATGGAGGGTCATTTGTAGGGTAATCCGTGCATGAGAGAAGCTTATGTAAATTTTCATTCTTTGATTAATAAATTGCCTGAAGTGGCCGCGTTGGCTCAGGCCGTGGACTGTTTCCCTCTTTGAGGGTTTTAACTACGTCAAAAATACTGGTGTATTGATCTGTGATCTGGTTGTGAGCGGTGTCCTTTTGGTGTTATTTCTGAGGAACTTACCCTGTAAATTCCTACATGGTATCAGAGCTATTTGAGGGTCGCGTCCGTTGGTGATCCAAATCTGAAGCCGGTAGAACTGCATTCGACTGCCGTTTCCTAGATCTGCTGTTTCTGACTGCTTTCGGGCTGAGAGGACTGCTCTGTTGTGTTCGGAGCATCTATTCCAGTGAGGAACCCCTTTCGTTTCACGCGAAAAGGTTTCCGACTGCTTTCGGGCTGAGAGGACTGCTCTGTTGTGTTCGGAGCATCTATTCCAGTGAGGAACCCCTTTCGTTTCACGCGAAAAGGTTTCCGGTAGCCCTAGCTACGTCATTTTTAAGATCTGGAGGTATACAATGTTTATTTGCAGTTTACTGTTATTTTCTCTCTGCTTATTTCGGTTTCGGTTTATCTAGCTTTTTTTTAACCGGATCTATACCTTTCATTTCTGCGTATGCTCTTTGCCCTGCGACTCTGTGCGATCTGGGCAAATCAGAAACAGAAAGGAAGGATTTTTCTCATGCGTATGCTCTTTTCCCTGCACCTTAGTGTGATCTCGGAAAATAAAAAACATTGAGAAAAATATTTAGTTTTTCGGCTAAAGCTAACTTTGAGCCGCAAGGTTCAATTTTTGAAAATATTTAGTTTTTTGGGTAAAGCTAACTTCGAGCCGCAAGGTTCGTTTTCTTTGCATGTCCGTGTTGGGTTTTGTGTTTTTTGTTTTGTAGGGAAAAAGAGCTTTCTCAAAGCAAGCACGCAACCCAAAGCCCCCCCCCCCCTCTCTCTCTCTCTCTCAAATTTTTTGTATAGATCAATTGGTTCAAAGCTATTTTAAGAGAGTAGAGGTCTTGGGTTCAAGTCTCCATTTTGTGGGGGCGGACTTTTTCATTTCCGCACATTCCCGCACTTCGTCGGCAACTTCAACAACTTTTTTTTAAAAAGCCATAACTTTTTCATCCGGAAGCCTTTTTCAGAGCCGTTTTTTTTAAACCAGCCTAATTTTTCGAGATCTATCCATTGGAACACTTACTTTGAGCATCTTCAGCTTCAGTTTCTGTTGAAATGGAAAGTCAATACCAAGTTACCCTTGACAGCACCAACTACTTCCAATGGTTGTCCTACATGGAGGATTTACTTAGAAGTAAAGGTCTCTACCGAATAGCCACAGGCCAAGAAAAGAAACCGAAAGATGAAGACAAGGCCGCTAAATGGGAAAATAGACAAGATCAAGCACGTGGTTTGATAGGGATGTCTATTTCTCTAGATCTTAGATTCCATATTGCAGAACTTGAAACTCCTCATGAAGCAATGGAACAAATCAATAAAGTTTTTGGGATTAAAAATGAAATTAGAGCCCATCAACTTGAAAATGAGTTGCTTACATTGGACCCTAATAATTTTTCTTGCATTGAAGATTTCTTGTCTAAGTTCAAGACCCTTAGATATCTTTTGGAAGGTGTTAAGGTTAAGAAAGAAGATAGTAACCTTATTTATTCCATCCTTACTAAGTTGGGACCAGCCTACTCTGTATTTGTTTCCACCTTCCATTCTACAAGAGAAACCTTCATTTCTCAAGGAAAAGACTACAAGTCCCCTTCTTTTGACTCTTTTTGTGATTCTTTAATAAGAGAACAAGAAAAACTCTTACACCTTGGTCTTCTTAATCTTGGAAACTCTTCCAAGAAAGCGTTAGCCGCCCAGCAACAACCAAATTCAAAGAATCCTAAGAAGTCATATCCTAAAAAGAATGATCCTAAACCAAACAAGGGTCCTAAGCAATTTCAGCCCCAAAATGAAAAATCATTTCAACAAAATGATAAGATAAATAAAAACAAAGGGAAGAAGACTGATAGACATTGCAATTTTTGTAATCGAGATGGCCACTTAGAATCAAAATGCTTTAAAAAGATGAAGCCTTGGAAGCAGCAATGAAGAAGCATAACATCCATTTGGGGCAATCTTCAACTTCAACTTCATCTTCAGGAATGGCACTTTCTACATGTGGTTGTCAAGCATCTCGGTCTGGCTATGAATTAAATGTATCTTCTTCTTCTCATTCTCATGAGTGGCTCATTGATTCTGGAGCTTCTTATCACATGGCCAAAAACAAAGCCATGTTCTCTTCTTTAAATGATTGTAACACCAAAAATATATATGTTGGTGATGATAGATCTCTTAATGTTGTAGGGACTGGAACTGTTCATCTAGACAATGGTCAGTTTAATGATGTATTATGTGTTCCAACCTTATCCTGCAACCTTCTATCTGTATATCAGATAACTCATTCAGGTGAAGGTAAAATCGTTGAATTTTCACCTCATGATGTTGTAATCAAGGACTTAAAAGATCCTAAACAGATTTTGGCTACTGGCATCGCTGATGATTCTACAAGGTTGTATAAGTTTCACAACTTTGGGTCATCAAATCTTCCCTCAGTATTTGTTGCTCATAACGATGAAGTGAGCAAACTTTGGCATGAGCGATTTGGTCACTTAAACTATCGCTCCCTTTAGCATCTATGTAAAGAAAATATGGTGACAGGTCTTCCTATGGTATCTTGCAGAGATGGTGTTTGTTCCGGATGTGTACTCGGAAAACATCATCGGGACAGTTTTGAAAAACGTGCCTCTTGGCACGCCTCAGCCCCTTTACAGCTTGTGCATAGTGATTTATGTGGTCCACTTCCAGTTGTGTCATTCTCTGGTTGCAAGTATTTCTTAACTTTCATTGATGATTTCTCCAGACGCACTTGGGTATACTTCTTAAAACTCAAGAGTGAAGTATTTAACACTTTTTTGGCCTTCAAGGCCTTTGTTGAAAAACAATCTGGACATCAAATTCTTAAGTTAAGATCTGATAATGGCGGAGAATATGTTAAAAACACATTCATTAACTATTGCACTGAGAATGGAATTCAAATGCAACATACTGTTCCATATACTCCACAACAAAATGGTGTAGCTGAAAGGAAGAATCGCACCTTAAAGGAAATGGCTAATTGTATGCTGCAATCTAAAGGACTTGGTCTTAGTTTTTGGGCAGAAGCAATTAACTGTGCAAATTACATAATAAATCGCACTCCTACTAAGGCTTTAAAGAATATCACTCCAGAAGAAGCATGGAGCTCAATCAAACCAGATGTAAGTCACTTTCGTGTTTTTGGAAGTGAAGCGTGGGCCCATATTCCAGATGAAAAGCATAAAGCTTTAGAACCTAAGAGTGAAAAATGTACTTTTGTTGGATATTCTGAAGATGTAAAAGGCTATAGACTTATTCCATTTAAGTCCAAAAATGTTATCATTAGAAGAGATGTAAAATTTGATGAAAATATATCGGCCTGCGAGCCTAGTCCGGCAGATGTGCCACCTCTCCCTATCTCTTCTACCTTTGAAAACATTTCTTCTTCAGATGATGAAAGTGAGGATGACAATCCTCCCCCACCATCTCAGGATCCTCCTTCAGCTCCTGAGCTTCCAAAATGGGTTCGTGCTACTCGAGATGCAGCAGGTGATCTTGCCGGTGATCCTCCAGATCAGCAACGCACACGTTCTCAGTTCGAGAGAGCCTCTTCTTTACTGGCTCAAGCTCCAGTAAATTATGATCCTGACACCTTTGCAGAAGCTTCAGGCCATCCAGATTGGGAAGCAGCTATGAATGAAGAATATCATTCATTATTGGCAAATGATACATGGGATCTTGTTCCTTTACCAAAGGGACGAAAACTTGTTAGATGCAAATGGGTTTACAGAACCAAGTATGGACCGGATGGGAAAGTTGATAAACATAAAGCTTGTCTTGTTGCTAAGGGCTTTTCACAGGTTGAAGGCATTGACTACATTGAAACCTTCTCCCCTGTTGCCAAAATGAACTCTATCCGCCTTGTTCTTTCCCTTGCTGCCTCTTTCAAATGGGAAGTCCATCAGATGGATGTTAAATCTGCCTTCTTGCATGGGGACTTGCATGAAGAAATCTATATGGAACAACCCATTGGCTTCATACAAACAGACTCCAGCCTTGTTTGTCGATTTAAGAAATCCCTTTATGGTCTCAAGCAAGCTCCTCGGGCTTGGTATGCCAAAATGGATAGCTTTCTTTTAGAATCTGGCTTTTTTAGGTGTCATTCTGACAATACTGTCTACACCAAGATAGTGGGCAACTCTCTTATCATCCTTGTTCTTTATGTTGATGATCTTATCCTTACTGGTAGTGATCCCAACCTTATAAACCATGTGAAGTCTAGCTTCAAAAGGAAATTTGAAATGACAGACTTAGGACACTTACACTATTTTCTCGATCTTCAAGTCTTGCAATCCAAGGAGGGTATTTCCCTTTCCCAGTCAAAGTATGCCTGTGATATTCTATGTCATTTTCACATGGAAGACTGTAAGCCAGCCCCTTCTCCCTTTCAGTCTGGAGTCAAACTTTCAGTCACTTGTACTTCTCCTGAAGTTGATGCTACATTATACCGTCAACTTGTAGGAAAACTCTTGTATTTAACCCATACTCGTCCTGACCTTTCCTTTGCTGTTGGCCTTGTTGCTCGGTTCATGCAAAACCCCCGTGAAAGTCATTGGAAAGCAGCTAAAAGAATACTTCGTTATGTTCGAGGTACAGTTCAGTTTGGGATTCATTACAGTGCCGAAGCAGCTCCTCTATTGGTTGGTTTCACTGATTCCGATTGGGCTGGTGACCCTGATGATTGGAAGTCTACTGACGGTTATGTGTTCACTCTTGGTTCAGGACCTATTACATGGGCTTGTAAGAAACAAGCTGCCATTTCTCTTTCATCAGCAGAAGCAGAGTATCGTGGTGCCGTAGAAGCTAGTAAGGAAGCCTTGTGGCTTCGTCAGATCCTGTCAGAGTTTGGCTTTCAACAGCAGCATCCGACTGCACTTTGGTGTGATAATCAAAGTGCCATTCAGCTATGCAAAGATCCAGTCCAACATCAGCGCAACAAACACATTGAACTGCACATGCACTTCATAAGAAAGCTCATTCACGACCATGTTCTTGAAGTGCAATATTGTTCAACAGATGATCAAGTTGCAGGCATCTTCACAAAGGCTCTCACAGAGGCGAAGTTCACTAAACTTCGATTTATGGTTGGAGTTCAGGAAGTTGTCACTAAGGGGGGTTAGGCTCTAGTGCCTCCATCCTTCTCCTATTGTGTCATATTTGTAAATCCTTCAATCCTATCCCAAGCTGTTCTTAAGGGGGGATGTTAGGATATTCCGACACATAGGAAATAGTTAAGTACAACTTGGTCTAGTGTAGAGTTAGGTATAGAGTTAGGTAAAGTGTGTTTCTTTACCGTTGTACATTTTGTAACTTACAATCCGACGGTCACGATATGTAGTGATCCGACAGTTCATTCTCTCCTCGGTATTACCGACACTTGATTCGTGGCTTGACACCCGATTGGTCCATGAATTCTATTTAAAGCGCATGGAGGGTCATTTGTAGGGTAATCCGTGCATGAGAGAAGCTTATGTAAATTTTCATTCTTTGATTAATAGATTGCCTTAAGTGGCCGCGTTGGCTTAGGCCGTGGACTGTTTCCCTCTTTGAGGGTTTTAACCACGTCAAAAATACTGGTGTATTGATCTGTGATCTGGTTGTGAGCGGTGTCCTTTTGGTGTTATTTCTGAGGAACTTACCCTGTGAAGTGTTGGAATTGTCAAAAGATGGGACACTATGCAGTTGTGTGTCTGGAGAAGAAGAAGAAGAAGGGGAAGAACCAGAACGTGGCAGCTTCAACAGAGGTTGAGGACTTTGCAGTTCGTTTTGACTGAGAGTTTGGGTTCACTGTGTATGAGTCCCCTAGTGTAGGATCACTTGACACACAGGTTCAGAGGGAGCATGCTTTTCCCTCGATTAGCGGAGCATCTTCAGGTATCTGGTATGTGGACAGTGGGGCTTCACGTCACATGACAGTTGTCCGGGAGTACTTCTCAGAGCTTTCAGAGAGTGGCACTGATATTGAGGTAGTACTCGGTGATGACAGAGTTGTCAGAGCAGTCAGGGTGGGGACACCGACATTTCAGAGGGAGTCCAAACCTCCCTTGAAGGTGTTAGATGTTCTTTATGTGCCAGGGATGAGGAAGAACCTCATATCCATCTCAGCTTTGGAGGACAAAGGATATGAGGTACTGTTCAGGGGAGGACAAGTGTTGATGTATCCCAGGGGCACTCCAGCTGATTCAGCTAGAGTGATAGTGTACGCCATGCAAAGGTGTACAAGTTTGCATTCTAGTCCCTTGTGGCATTGAGCAGTAGTATCGATAGCAGAGCTAGCAGTTCTGAGCTGTGTGAGATTTGGCACCGCAAGATGGGACATATGTATCATGGAGCCTTGAGGACATTGTGGGAGATCACTACAGGTGTGCCAGATTTCAGCACTGATCACTTTGATACTTGCAGAGGATGTGCGATGGGCAAGTTTGCCAAATCCCGTTTTCCCAGCAGTGACAGCAGAGCGACTGAGATACTTGATTTGATTCATTCCAATGTGAGCGATCGGATGTCTCATGTTTCCTTGAGTGGATATGAGTACTATATTTTATTCATTGATGATCACTCCAGGAGGACCTGGATTTATTTCTTGAAGACCAAGAGTGAGGTCTTCAAGCGGTTTCAGGAGTTTAGAGCTCTTGTGGAGACACAGACAGGTCGAAAGATCAAGTCCCTGAGGTTGGACAATGGAGGAGAGTACACCCTTGGAGAGTTTGTTGACTATTGTGCGGAGGCAGGCATTAGGAGGGAGTTCATTGTTCCTTACAACCCCCAGCAGAACGAGGTTGCGGAGAGGAAGAACAGATCCATCGTAGGGGCTGCCAAAGCCATGTTACATGATCAGGGGTTGCCATTGTTCTTGTGGGCAGAGGCCTGCAACACAGCTGTTTACTTGCAGAACAGGAGTCCGCATCGTGCCTTGGGGCACATGACTCCGGAGGAGGCTTTCTCTGGGAAGAAGCCTGATATTGGTCATCTTCGTATCTTTGGATGCATTACATACTCCTACATACCCAAGGAGAAGAGGACCAAACTAGAGCCCACCGTAGAGAAGGGTATCTTTGTGGGCTACAGTGAGACCTCAAAGGCCTTTCGGATTTACATTCCTGCACAGAGGAGAGTTGTTGTTAGGCGGGATGTGAAGTTCGAGGAGGACAGGGCCTTTAGGAGATCACGGGAGTTAGAGTATCTGGATCAGCCAGACCCTCAGCAGCAGTTGAGTTAGTCGCAGGGATCCAGTGGGCAGGGATCAGGAGGATCAGGGGGTACATCTATGAGGATGTCAGGTCCGTCAGTGAGCAGTGGCTCGCCGAGCCAGAGGGGTGGTGCTCCGGGTAGCATACAGAGCAGTTCACTAGGGAGTCCACTGATGGACAGTTCACACGGTACCTCAGCTTCTACAGGTTAAGGTGCAGGCAGGAGGACATCAGACAGACAGTCAGGAGTTCAGGCCTCTGATGATGATGATGAGGAGGAGTTTCATTCTCCAGTGGGAGAAGTGCGCTCAAGGAAGAGGAAGCCCAAGTGGCTTTAGGACACCTTGAGAGATGCCACATCTGTTGCTGAGCTGAAGATGCCGATCAGAGAGAGTAGACCACCTGAGAGGTTTTGTAGCTATATGGCAATGGCTACCAGCATCCTTGACTCTGAGCCTTCTAGCTATGAGGAGGAAGCTAGCCAGCAGGTCTGGAGAGAGGCCATGCAGGAGGAGTATTCTTCTATCATGAAGAATGATGTTTGGGAGGTGGTGCCAAGGCTTGAGGGCAAATCCGTGGTTACTTCTAGATGGCTTTACAAGGTAAAGCATGCTGCAGATGGCAGCATTGAGAAATTCAAAGCGAGGTTTGTGGCTAGAGGATTCTCCCAGGTAGAGGGAGTTGATTATGAGGAGACCTTCGCTCCCATGGCTCGATATACTTCGATCCGCTCCATTATATCGATAGCAGCAGAGATGGGTTGGAAGATCCAACAGATGGATGTGAAGACTGCATTTCTCAATGGCTTCATATAGGAGGAGGTGTACATTGAGCAGCCACAGGGCTTTGAGGTGCGTGGGAAGGAGTCCCATGTGTGCAGACTGAAGAAGGCCCTTTATGGCCTAAAGCAAGCTCCCAGAGCTTGGTACTCCAAGATAGATACATACTTGTAGGGTTGGGTTTCACAAAGAGTGAGGCAGATCCGAACCTTTACTTTATTATGATAGGTGAGGAGCCTCTCATTCTGGTGCTGTATGTGGATGACTTGGTCTTTACAGGTGCGGAGAGACTCATAGAGCACTGCAAGAGAGATCTTGCGACGGAGTTTGAGATGAAGGACATCGGCTTGATGCATTACTTTTTGGGTTTGGAGGTGTGGCAGGAGGAGGGGCATTTCTTCCTGGGGCAGGGGAAGTATATTGTGGACATCCTTGGCAGATTCCACATGGAGGATTATAGACCCATGTCGACACCGATGATCACCAACTGGAAGAAGCTTCATGCTTCGGATTCCGAGTTGGTGGATCCCACATTGTACAGGCAGCTGATTGGTTCCTTGATGTATTTGGTCAACACTAGACCAGATATTTGTTTTGCAGTCAACACGATGAGTCAGTTTATGTGTGAGCCTAGGAAGGTTCACTGGGTGGCTGCAAAACACATTTTGCGGTACTTGCAGGGGACAGTGGATTATGGTCTGGACTACAGGCAGGGGGATGGAGTGAGATTGGCAGGTTATACTGATTTTGATTGGGCAGGTTGTGCTTCTGATAGGAAGAGCACTTCAGGGTGCTGTTTTGGGTTGGGTTCAGCAGTAGTGTCATGGTTCAGCCGGAAGCAGTAGTCAGTAGCATTGAGTTCAGCGGAAGCAGAGTATATGGCAGCCAGTCTAGCTAGTTGTGAGGCCATCTGGCTTCGCAAGATGTTGTTTGGCTTATTTGGTCAGCCGTTGAGACCTTCAGTGATTTACTGTGATAATCCGAGTTGTATTAAACTCACGAAGAATCCAGTATTTCATGACAGGTCAAAGCATATCGGGATCAAATATCATTTCATCAGAGGCTGTGTTCAGAAGGGCGGTGTGAAGCTTGAGTATATTCCCACTGATGAGCAGGTTGCAGATATTCTTACCAAAGCCTTACCACGGGGCAAACATGACTACTTCAGAGACAAGATGGGTGTGGTGAGGAACACCTTCCTCGGTAAGAGGGAGTGTTGAAATTTGGTACCGGAGGACAGGTGGTTCCCTAAGGCTTTGATCTTTGGCCTAGGGAAAAGTGTCCAAAAGAATTTAATTTTTCTCCTAAAGTGACTTTATAATTTTTATAAAGTCAAATCTAATTTAAAAGTGACTTTAAGTGATAAAGTTACTAAAGTCTAATTTTAAAGTGACTTTTATAAAGTCAATGAAAAATTAGAAAGGAAAAGTGACTTTGGAAATAAATGACTAAGTGGGTCTTTATTAAAGTGGGGTGAATTAAAAAATAGAAAGTGAGATTTAAATGTGCATTTAATCTCAGCCCTAGATCTCAATCTATTTCAGCCATTGGATTTAGGGATCACCCAAAAGTCACTTAGGGTTGGATTAAGGGAGGAAAAGGAGGAAAAGATCATTCATTCTTTCATGAGCAGATTGAGAGAGAGAGAGCAAGAGAGCAAGGGAGATTTCTGGACAGGGAGGAGAAGGAGGCAACAACTTGGCACACATACCAAGGCAGCAGTTAAGCAAATCCGTACAGCTGAATGAACAAACAGTAAAAGGCAGATTTTTGCACAGAAATCGAGGCAGTTGATTTTCTGCACAAAAATCGAGGTCTGTACAGTCCGTCCGTACCATCCGTACAGCATGTCCGTACAGCCGTCCGTACCGTCCGTACAGTAGCCGTACAACATTGCGTTGCTATTTGGAAATTTTCAGTGGGTTGTGAGGCTCAGAAATCGAGATAAGTTGTAAATTTGCTTGCTGATTTTCGCTGATTTTTGCTGAATATTTCTCATTGTAAAAGGCATTTTCTAGAAATAAAGAAGAGCTCTCAAACTGGTTTTCCCCAAGAGTTGTAGGGGGTTTTTCCAGGGTCACATTGACCAAAAATCACTGTGTTCAAATGTGTTAAATGGCTGTTTGTACCTGCTGATTTTTATTTCTGCATTTTCCAGCATTCTGTAAAATTTCCAGAATTTGTGTTTTCAGCAAAATTTATTTTTCCATCTTGTTGAATGTATGGATATGGGAAATGGCATTTAACTGTATGGGAGAAATAAGGTGAAACTGAAAACCGGGGTGGGAAAACATAAATTTTTACAGAGCACATCCGATGCTACCCCAAATCAACACCTACACCCCCACCAAAACTCTCAAATGGAAATTCGCTATTGCTTTTCCTCAAGAATGGAAGGAGATCCTCATTTTCGTTTTTTTAGATGATGTAGCCTTCCTTGCCACACCAACATTGGATTCTTTTTCCATTTCTTTCTTCTTATCCACAGACACATTTGCACATGCTCCAATTCCACATCCTGGTAAGCCCAACAAATGCACTTTTACATAGAAATAAATGCTCTTGAATTGACTGTTGCAATAGTTGCATGTCCAAAGAACATTGCCTTCCCCCTTTAACTTGTTCCCTGACCCTTGATCTCTTGTGACATACTTTCACAAGGGATATTTACTTTCTCGAGCCTACTATATTTCTAAATTATTCTTCCCTCAACATTTGAAGTTGTTATTGTAGCCCCACTTCCAACAAAGGGAACACTGACAGGCCCCGATGAAACTAGAATAGGATGGGCATTACCAATGGGGACATTCTTCCCCTTCTTTTACCCCTTCCTTGCTGCCCTTGATTGAGCCATGAATGTTGTAAAAAAAATAAAAATGCATAGCATGTAAACAAAACTGCTGCAACAAAATGGAAGCAAAATGCACTTAACGGTTTCTTGATTCACCTCCAAAATGCTCTTAAACTCTTTGCTACTCGCAACCACACACCCACAACAAGAGAGAGACACAACAATGAAGAGAAAGCTGCCCAAATTAGACTTTTACGAAGCCATGACATGCATTTATAGAGGGACACGTGTACCAAAATCGGGACACGTTGGGAAAATTAGATTCGTGGGCCCAATGAATCCCACATGTTCGGACACGCTTGACTCACAAATCGTGTTGGAAAATGTAACTATTTTCAGTCTTCATAATTGTCATTGCACTCATTTCATTATGTATGTCTTATGTAACGAACAAGGGAAGAAGAAAAAGTATTATTTAAGCATGGGTTTCATGCTTCTTTTGATTAGTCATCTAGGTTAAGCATGTTGTTCATGCTTCTATGGCTTGTCAAGTCATAAAGATTATTGTCATGAGTCAAGAGAGTCAATATCATTTGTATAAGACCCTATTGGGCAAGTTGTAACTTGTAAAATGAATTTATTTTGAGTCTAGAAAGTCAAAATAAGCCTCCAAGCACAAGTCAGCCTAGAATATGCTATTTGACCTCCACAGATGTGTATATATAGAAGCAACTTCGACCTCATTTAACACCAATTTGATCTGCTCAAGAAACAAGTTTGATCTGAAGCAAAAGAGGTAGGAAAAGAAGAGCAAAAGGCTAGAAGACAAGGAGAAAGACCAAGCGAAGGAAAGAGATTCGAAATCTTCTCTATTTCTGGCCACACGTGCGAAAATTAGGGTTTTTGCAACTATTTCTGGGTTAAAGATTGCAGGTCGAGGTTGCTAATATAAAGTTGGGGGCCGAAGCTAAGATTTGAATCTGGTTGAAGAAGATTGACCATTGTTGACTTGGTTGATCTTTAACCTAATTGGAAGGGATTCTTGGAGGGTTGACTTGGTGCTTGGAGGAGGACTTGGTCTAGGAGTTTGGGTGTTGGCTTTCTTATTTGAAGTAGATTCTATAAGAAAAGAAGAGATTCTTTCTGGGTTTTCCCCTTGGAGGGGTTTTGCCTAGGCTTGTAGCCTAATTCTTACGTCTATTGTCTTATTGTTTTTTCTCTTGATAATTGTTTGATGAAAAGATCTAATAAAGAAACATAAGAAGATAACTAAAGCTCACAAGAAATTATTAAGGTTAAGGAGAATTGGTTTAAATATTTGCGCTACTAGATTCTCTAACATGGTATCAGAGCTAAGGTGAAGAAGAGAAGGCATCTTGGAGATCATCTTGTTGATATAAGAGAAGGTTAACTATCGAAAGGGGGTCATTTGCTAAGGACACAAGGAAGGGCATAAGGAAGAAGACCTCATCATCTTAAGAAGGATCAAGCTTTTATTGAAGGAAGAAAGACTAATATATCAATCTCTTAGTAAAGGCCTCATCATCTAAAGAAGGACATCTATTTCTCTTGAAGGCTCTTTGCTTTTGAAGGAGCATCTTGAAGGAATGCTACTCTATCTTGAGGAATAATATTGATTTCTCTCTCCAAGAAGGCTCTTTGGAAGACATCTTTGAAGGAAAGGAAGCATCAGAGAATCCTAGGAACATCATCATCTCTTTGAAGCTATTGGAAGACACTACTATTGAAGGCATCCTAGAAGTCATCATTCTAGGACATCTTTGAAGTCTCCTTGAAGGTCTTGAAAGCATCAAAGATAGTTGGAGACATCATCAAAAAGGAGGGTTCTTGGTTGACAAGTAAGTATCATATTGTCTTCTATGTCTCAATCTATAGATCATATGGCTACATTTTGTAAGGAAAGCAACAAGCTTATTGGATTAGCAAACATCCTAGCATGGAAGAAGAGGATTGACTTGATGCTCATAGAAAATGAAGTCATGGAAAATGTTCTTGGTGAAATTACTATACCAAACAAAGAGAAGACTCGAGCGTTAGCAAAATACAAGAAGGGAGAAGTGAGGGCTCAAAGGATCATCTTGTTCCCTTTGTTGTTGATTTGAGGACATCTAAAGCTATGCATGATAAGTTGGTGAAATTGAACTCTATAAGTACATCAGGCTAGAAGATATCCTTGAGGAATCAACTATATAGGATATGGAAGTCAAAAGATGAAGACATGGACCATTTGTAAGGGCTTGGGGAAGTTGTTTTCGATTCAGAAAGGACTACTTGTGTATTAAATGCTTTTCCACTTAATTGGAGCAGTTTTGCAACTAGTGCCTATTGCCACTCAAACCAGAAGGTGACCTAAAAGGGGTTCCTAAGAGGGCAGCTGCTAGGTTAAGGGCAACGATGGAGGCTTAGCCCACTGTCACCACAGCTAAGTCTCCATGCTCTTTATGGAATTTCACCGATGGGGGGAGTCCCAGTAGTGTAGGGATCACTTGTAAAGTATATGTCAATGGATAGGTGGAAAGTGACCCTGGAAGCCCTTTCCCAAGGATGGAGTGAAGAATGGAACTTGCTTGCTCTTTAAGCAAGGGACTCGGTCCTCCATGGGTAAGGGGTGAGGATTGGAGGGTTGAGGGAGAAGGAATGGGCTTATAGACGAGGTCCTCAATGCCTATAATCCTTGGGAAACTTGGATTCCCAAATGGTCCTTGACAAATAATCTTTATTGAGAACTGGGACCACACGGGGCCAAGTGGACCCAATTCAGGTTCAAGGATGGAATGTAGCAACCAATGATGTTCTTATCCTGGACAAGGTGAAAGGAAAGGACCAGACAAGAATATTTACTTCAAAAGGTTGAATTGATCTTGTTGAGGTCTATCCTTGTGGATGCCTAGGCAAAATTTGATCCTAGAGCTAGGGCTTGGGATTTCCGAAGATTCCACCGTTATAATTGCCTCAAATTTGGAGGAGAGGGAGGGGACGTACCAGTGCAGTAGCCTGTAGGAGATCAAAATTTTTCCTTGGGTCAATTCCCGGGAAATTGATGCCCTAGGTGACCTAATGGGGTTAGACCTAGGGAAAAATGGGAAAGGGTAAAAAGAGGGTTAAAATGATCACCCTTTTTGAAGGATCAGTGCCTAATTCACTTGGGGATATGGAGTCAAGGATGATGATGAATAAGAACTTGGTTTCTTGATTAAGGAGGCCCGGAAAGTCAAGTTCATCCAATGTTGAGAGAAAGAAAAGAAAAGTGACCTTTAAACATTTATACTTTAGAGCAAATAATGCAAGCTTATCAAGACAAATAATCTCTAGGACATTTCATTCATATAACATTGGCCCATACATTAAATTAGCTAAAACATGCTTAATTCCACATTTCAATTATGCAGCAACTAGCCCTGATTTAGCAGTATGCAGCAACATGAGTAACAACATCAAAATTTACTTACAACGTTATAGAATATATCCAACTAGTAGTTCATTTGCAAGACAAAGCTCCAAGACAAGAAAAGTAGCCCAAATCCATACCTCAAAATTCATCCATCTCCAAAAAATATCCTCCAAGGAAATAGTGTGAAGTTTTCTATGATTAGAGAGATCCCAAGTCAAGTGATGATCCAAATGAATGTATCTAACATCAATATATAGCCTCCTAAGGAGTTCGAATTAGCCTATGGGCCTACATTAGCCCCTAATGATAAAATAATGTGCAAATAAAACCCTTATTGGTGACAAGCCCACCAAACTAGCTCACAAGGGGCCAAATAATAATATGTACATGTCGTGGGGCCCTCCAAAGGCCTAATAATGTCCTGAAGTGCCATACCGAGGAATAAATTCCTCGGAATATGATGGACAAGCGGGTGGCCCCTTGTTCTCCAAGTAGTAGACCTGTGGTGCTCCCAGTGGGTCTGAGGGAACATAAATGACCCCATGGGTCTCCATATGAATTAGAGATGCCTGTAGATCCTTTGCAAGGGTCCGAGTGGTGGATTGAATGTTGTCATTACATCATACAAGTCTTAGGACACCTGCCAAGTGTGTGGGGCTCCTGTGTGGACCTGTTGGGCATAATGTACCAAGCATATCACCATCATCCCAAAAGTGGATTGCTAGTGATCTTTGAGCATTGATGAAGATCCGTGGAGTGTTGTCCGATGTTGTGGAGGCCAATGGTTCCGATGCACACCTATATGTGCCAATGTAGACCTTTGGGGGTTAGGATCCCATATAGGGAGACCAAACCCAAATGGAAACCACCTGTAATCCTGCATAAGATCCCATGTGTCGCCTAGGCTTCCAATACAACCAGTCATTAAAATAATTGGGTAAAAGAGTTTACAAATCATGGATAACAAAGTGGGCACTTCATATCGACATGTCCTTTCGTTGTGGGCTTTGGCATGTGCTAGTGTCTCCAAGCTCCAAAGGAGGTTAACCAAGTACCTTATTAGGTGGTTTCAGCCCTTAAAGGGGATAGTATGTCGAAGGTACATTCCTCTAATGGGGGTGGCAAAGTGATAAATAAGTGGAATGGAGTAGGGAATGAGAGGGGCAATCCTGGGCCACATATTGGGGCATAGGGGTAGCTAGATAAGGGGAAGCCCACACCTGGGTATGTAATGTGTAGGAGGGAGCAATCGTGGTACATGAGGTGCCCCGACCTTGATTTTTCCACCCTTCTTTATATGCCTTTTGCCTTTTATGAATTTTCTTTAATTAACTGCTCGGGGCTCAAAGGATAAGAGCATGATGTGTAAGATATAGTAGTGATTACCCCCTTTTAGGTAGGGCGGTTCATTGCCCTCCAGGGGTTGGGACAATCATGGGTTCCTGAATGATAAAGGAGGCTCATCTAGGGCCTATGGAACTAGGGTGATGACCATGGATTGGGGTAGAGCTCATGTATTGACTTTTGCCCACGTGCTAGTTATTTTTGTCTCGACCATCTTTTGCATTTTGTGGTACAATTTCCTGTTAAATATGGCCAATTATGTTTTTTTCTTTTACTTTTCACTGCTTCAACCTCCGGGGCATCATTCTATGCCTGACCCAAGGTGGGGGCAAAGGGATAGGGAGGTTGGCCCTATGTGGACCCAAAATGGAAATGTGGACCCAGGTGGGAGAAATGATGAATGGGTGTATAGTGAGTGGAAAGGGAGTAATATATGCAGATAAAGGAGCGGGACCACGCACCCAAAGTTGGGTTTTCCCATGTAGTACCAACCTAGAACCAAATGGTCAATAAAGGAGATTCGATAGGACTAAGATGCAAAGGTAACATCCAAAAGAGATCAAGGGGACAAGAGCACAAACTAAGCCCACTCTTTCCCCCAAATCCTCCCATCAATCCATACCCAAAAGTATCCATGAGAAGTAAACCCAATACTCAATTACCAAATAGCAGGACATACCTTTAGATTCAGGAGGCCCACCTTCAAACGTATGATCAATACAGGTGGGTGAGGGACCATATGGCTGGCTCAGGTGGAAGAGAAATGGCACAACAAGCTAGCAAGAGGTTGCAAGGGGTTGTTGGCTGCCGACTGAGGTCCATCATGGAGAAAAAATTCTCCTGGGGATATCACCCACGAAGTGGTGGGTAACATTTGGCTCCAACTAGGACGTGATCTCTCGATGAAGTGTACGAGGCTGCTCGAACGGGAGGTCACGATAACTCCAACAATCTCTTGGTCATCGTAGACCTGTTATCTGCACATGTCAAAGATCAAAGCCACGGGGCAACATGTTTTTAACGGTGTCTTATGATCACCCATCCTAAATGTTAGCCCATAAACCCACAAATAAAATATGCAATTTTTATTTTTTATTTTTTTAACCTAAATCTAATCTATCATGAGAAACATCATATGCGGTTAGTTCTAATGAGGAAAATCAACATGCAATGCATCCTACCCTAACATGCATATAGTAATGTTAATACTAAGTGTAATCATAAAGCCAGTGCAACCAACATATCATCACATCAATATACATATGCCTGCCAATATGATTACTCATGTAGCAACCCCCAAATCGAATGAGGACATAGTCACATGGCGGATGAGGTGGGTGGGAGGCAGGAAAATATGATCTCCATTCGAGGTAGAGGGAGGTCCTAGGAGAAAGAAAACTGGTCATTCTAGAGGTCCAAGGCTCCCCTTTTAGGTACAAAATGGAGGAATGAATGCTCACTCTCGAGAACTCCTCATCACAATCACTGCTTGTAATATCATGCTTTGAGGATGTCACATGGTTGTGATGAGAGGGGAACGAAGGGTGAGAGAAAGGAGGAGTGCAACAAATAGGTCTCTCAATGTGATGGTCACAACGGGGAGGGGAGGTCGCAGAGTGATCATAATCTTGATGATGGGTCAAAGGGGATAAAGTATATTCAATGAAGGGTTCCTCCTTGACACCATATTCAGAAAGGGGAAAAGGGGCATTGTCATTGAAGGTCATATCAAAAGAGATGAGGAAATTACTTGAGGGAGACTCAAGGTGATGAACAAGAGGGGAAGGCAAAGGGGAGGGCGAAGTGTCATATTCGATGGGATTTCCTTCTCCACAATTTAGAGGCTCAAGTGATTTGAATACATAGCCATGAGGTGGGTAGGTGGGAGCCTCATTGCTTTCCTCATTATAAGCATCAAAGATTGGGCTTTCGTTAAAAGGAGAATCAATCATTTCCAATTGTCCTTCTTCATGCAAGGGAAAATAATAATACTCTTTCCCAAAGGTATCGATGGATATGTCATCGCAAGTAATGTTCGGGATAAAGGAAGAACCAATCTCAATCTCATCTTCCCTGTTAGTATCATAAATTGGAGCACAATCAAATTGGGGCCCAACAATTTCCCACTTCTCCTTTTTAATGAGGAAATAATCTCCAATGTCACTTTCCAAGGAGCTTATGGGATCACCTTCCTCAAGGTTTTCAAAAGGGGATTCATCAGGAGTGATATCCTTGAGAAAGGTAAAGTCAGTCTCGGCCCTACTTTCCATAACTTCATTCTCCTCAACAGATGTACTCTCAAAATCATCTTGTCCATCCTGCAGCCCCGACGAGGACTCATCTTCCTGCTCATCATCGAGATCCTCAAGGTCATCTTCATCTTGGTTGGTCGATAAGTGGACCTCTCTTCTTCTCTCTTCTCTTGAAGAACAATGGCTAAGGTATTTGTTACATGATTTTGGTAGTATGCTTCCAAGAGGAGAGCGTTAGTAGGGTTCTCCTTATATTCACATTTCATCTTATGAAGCTTCACTTCTTCATCATATAAGCAAGAGAAAACTTCATTAGAATTATATTCCCTTACTACCTCCATGCATGACCTACTATATTCATCCATTCTTTCTTACGTGACTTGGAGGCTCTTGGGATCCACCTCTTCATCATCCCCAGAGGAGGTATTCCTTTTCATATTAATGAGGTTATCCAAAATATTCACGGCACAAGTTATGTGAGCAAGGTCAAGGAGACGACTAGGATCCTCTTCGTAAGCACACCTTACTATGTCGAGTTGTACTTCTTGCGACCTATAAAACCTGAGCATGAATTCCATATCCATGCTCTCCAACATATTTTGAAAAGTTCGTGCATGTTCGACAACTTTCTTTTGCAGCTCTTGAATCTCTTGGTTATTGAGTTTTTCAAATATAGGACCAAGAGAAATCTCCATCCTCTATGATTTTGCATATTAAGATTATAATGGAGTTGCCAGGGTGAATTGAGGTGCCTTGATAGATGCTTGCTTCACCCTACAAGCATTAACTTCAAAGCTCAATGAAGAACTAGGGCTTCGTTCTTCCAGTGGAGTAACCAATAATGATATGTCAATATGTCGTATGGGGAACAAAACACACGTCTCGTGTCCCCGACAACGTCTCTAGAAATGTTACCACTCAAACCAACGGGGACCTAAAAGGGGTTCCTAAGAGGGCGATTGCTAGTTTAAGGGCAACGATGGAGGCTTAACCCACTGTCACCACAATTAAGTCTCCTTGCTCTTTACGGACTTACACCGATGGGAGGAGTCCTGGTAGCGTAGGGATCACTTGTAAAGTATATGTCAATGGATAGGTGGAAAGTGACCTTGGAAACCCTTTCCCAAGGATGGAGTGAAGAATGGAACTTGCTTGCTCTTTAAGCAAGGGACTTGGTCCTCCAGGGGTAAGGGGTGAGGATTGGAGGGTTGAGGGAGAAGGAATAGGCTTATAGACGAGGTTCTCAATCCCTATAATCCTTGGGAAACTTGGATTCCCAAATGGTCCTTGACAAATAATCTTTATTGAGAAGTGGGACCACATGGGGCCAAGTGGACCTAGTCTAGGTTCGGGGATGGAATGTAACAACCAATGATGTTCCTATCTTGGACAAGGTGAAAGGAAACGACCAAACAAGAATATTTACTTCAAAAGATTGAATTGATCTTGTTGAGGTCTAGCCTTGGGGATGCCTAGGCAAAATTCGATCGTAGAGCTAGGGCTTGGGATTCCTGGAGATTCCACCGTTAGAATTGCCTCAAATTTGGAGGAGAGGGAGGGGACATACCAGTGTAGTACCCTGAGCAGATCAAAATTTTTCCTTGAGTCAATTCCCGGGGAATTGATGCCCTAGGTGACCTAATGGGGTTAGACCTAGGGAAAAAGGGTAAAAGGAGGGTTAAAATGATCACCCTTTTTTGAAGGATCAATGCCTAATTCACTTGGGGATATGGAGTCAAGGATGATGATGAGTAAGAACTTGGTTTCTTGATTAAGGAGGCTCGGAAAGTCAGCGTCATCCAATGTTGAGAGAAAGAAAAGAAAAGTGAACTTCAAACATTTATACTTTAGAGCAAATAATGCAAGCTTATCGAGACATATAATCTCTAGGGCATTTCATTCATATAACATTGGCCCATACATTAAATTAGCTAAAACATGCTTAATTCCATACTTAAATTATGCAGCAACTAGCCTTAATTTTAGCAGTATGTAGCAACAAGAATAACAAACGTCAAAATTTACTTACAACGTTATAGAAGAAATCCAACCAGTAGTCATTTGCAAGACAAAGCTCCAAGACAAGAAAATAGCCCAAATCCATATGTCAAAATTTATCCATCTCCAAAAACATATCCTCCAAGGAAAAAATGTGAAGTTCTCTATGATTAGAGAGATCCCAAGTCAAGTGATGATCCAAATGAATGTATCTAACATCAATATATAGCCTTCTAAGGAGTTCGAATTAGCCTATGGGTCTACATTAACCCCTAATGATAAAATAATGTGCAAATAAAACCCTATCGATGACAAGCCCACCAAACTAGCTCACAAGTGGGAAAGTAAGCCTCACAAGGGGCCAAATAATAATATGTACATGTAATGGGGCCCTCCAAAGGCCTAATAATGTCTTGAAGTGCCATGCTAAGGAATAAATTCCTCAAAATATGATGGAAAAGGGGGTGGTCCCTTATTCTCCAAGTAGTAGACCTGTGGTGCTCCCAGTGGGTCTGAGGGAACATAACTTACCCCATGGGTCTCCATATGAATCGGAGATGCCTATAGATCCTCGACAAGGGTTCGAGTGGTGGAATGAATGCTGTCATGACATCGTACAAGTCATGGGACACCTGCCAAGTGTGTGGGGCTCCTGTGGGGGCTTGCTGGGCATAATGTACCAAGCATATCACCATCATCCCAAAAGTGGATCTCTAGTAATCTCTGAGCATAGATGATGATCCATTTGTTATGGAGGCCAATGGTTCTTGATGCACACCCTATATGTGCCAATGTAGACCTCTGGGGGTTAGGATCTTGTATAGGGAGACCAAACCCAAATGGAAACCACCTGTAATCCTGCATAAGATCCAATGCGTCCCCTAGGCTTCCAGTACAACCAATCATTAAAATAATCAGGTAAAAGAGTTTACAAATCATGGATAACAAAGTGGGCACTTCATAATGACATGTCCTTCCGTTGTGGGCTTTGGCATGTGCTAGTGTCTCCAAGCTCCGAAGGGGGTTAACCAAGTACCTTATTAGGTGGTTTCAGCCCTTAAAGCAAATAGTATGTCGCAGGTACATTCCTCTAATGGGGGTGGCAAAGTGATAAATGACTGGAATGGAGTAGGGAATGAGAGGGGCAATCTTGGGCCACATATTGGGGCATAGGGGTAGCTAGATAAGGGGAAGCCCACACCTGGGTATGTAATTTGTAGGAGGGAGCAATCGTGGTACATGAGGTGTCCTGATCTTGATTTTTCCAACCTTCTTTGTATGCCTTTTACCTTTTATGAATTTTCTTTAATTAATTGCTCGAAGCTCAAAGGACAAGAGCACGATGTGTAAAATATAACAACGATTACCCCTTTTTAGGTAGGGTAGTTCATTGCCCTCCAGGGGTTGGGACAATCATGGGTTCCTGAATGATAAAGGAAGCTCATCTAGGGCCTATGGAACTAGGGTGATGACTATGGATTGGGGTAGAGCTCATGTATTGACTTTTGCCCACATGGTAATTATTTTCTCCCGACCATCTTTAGAATTTTGTGGTACAATTTCCTGTTAAATGTGGCCAATTATGCTTTTTTTTTTTCTTTTAACTGCTTCAACCTCTGGGGCATCATTCTATGCCTGACCCAAGGTGGGGGCAAGGGGATAGGGAGGTTGGCCCTATGTGGACCTAGGTGGGAGAAATGATGAATGGGGTTATAGTGAGTGGAAAGGGAGTAATATATGCGGATAAAGGAGTGGGACCACGCACCCAAAGTCGGGTTTTCCCAAGTAGTACCACCATAGAACCAAATGGTCGATAAAGGAGATCCCACGAGACTAAGATCCAAGGGTAACATCCAAAAGAGATCAAGGGGACAAGAGCACAAACTAAGCCCACCCTTTGCGCCAAATCCCCCCATCAATCCATACCTAGGAGTATACATTAGAAGTAAACCCAATACTCAATTACCAAATGACAGGACATACCTTTAGATTCGGGAGGCCCATCTTCAAACATACGATCAATATAGGTGGGTAAGGGACCATATGGATGGCTTAGGTGGTAGAGAAATGGCACAACGAGCTAGCAAGAGGCCGCTGATTGAGGTCCATCATGGAGAAAAATTTCTCCTGGGGATATCACCCACGTAGTTGTGGGTAATAGTGCCTACTCAAGAAGAAAGGGTACTACTCCTTTTGATGAGTTATGGGCTCAATGTATCTTGGAAGAAACTAGGATAAAGGCAAAGGATGACACCAAATCAAATGAGAAGTCTCAAGCCTTTATTGTAAAAACCAAGAAGAAGAAGAAAGGGAAGTTTGGAAAGTCCAAAGGGAAACAGATATGTCTAAAATTCAATGCTTTGGATACAATGAGTATGGACATTTTAAGAGGGATTGTCCAAAGAAAAAGAACAACAAAAGGAAGGAAAGGAGTGAAGCTCACATAGTTGAGGAAAGGGATAACCCGAGAATCAGCCAAATGGAGAATATCCCAAGGATCTTTACTATTGAAGTAAGTCCCATATCTATGAGGTTCATTATGCAATTTGTCTTTCTTTTATTAAGTAGAAGGTACTGTAACATGCAGTGGTGTATTCTCTAGAAGTGTCTTGGTTTTGTAAAAGCATGGCATCATAGAAAGAAGCATATGATAGTAGAATTAGAGTATTCATAATCAAGAAGCTTTGAAAGGAATCATCTAGCTTAAAAGAATGGAAAGATTGGGACCATATTGCATATTATAGTTCATCCAAGCATTTTCTAACATAATGTTAGAGGTAGTCATTTTGCAAGAAGGATCATTAAAGATCCTCCTATAAGAACCATCATTTAGGAAGGTTCTTGGAAGAAGCATTATGGCTGGTATATATTCCATCTAGTATGGAATCTATAGTCTTCAAGGTTGAAGGAATGCAGATGGTCGAGTTATAGTATGAAAGACATAAATTTAAGTCTTCTCCTCTTGGGAAAAGAAACCTATCTTCAATAGGTATAAGAAGCAAGCTCGTTCAAGGAAGAATGGCTAGATGGTTGTATGGAAGCAAAGGTATGCATGTTTTCGAGTAACTTTTATCTAAAAGGTACAATTTATATCTACAAGAATCTTGCAGAAAGAGTTGGTTATAAGAATGTGCTTTGTAAGTCTTCCATATGGTTATTTGATGCTTGGAAGAATAAATTTGGTATGCTTCGGAATGGCTAAAGATCAAGACACTCCCGAAAAATAGCACGACATAAATCAACATCAAGTATGGTCTCAGGAAGAAGGAAGGAGAAATGGGGTAGAGATCATGAGGGTGAAATGATGGTGGTCTTTTTTATTTTGAGACTAGACTGGTGATATCATATTCCAAAGAAGTTTTTCTTTTTCATTGTTAAAATTCAAGTGTCGAATCTATTGATAACACATGTATTTCAGAATCTGAAAATGGTGAGGGTAGCTTTTATCCATTGAAACATCTCTCTTATGGACATATTTGAGTAATTCTACATCAACATATGAAACGTTTTTGGAGCAGCAGATGATATCAGTGTTGAAGATAACTAAATAATATCTTGGAGCATTATTTGAGGCTTGTTTGAAGCATTGTTAGAGCAGAATTAAAAAGGTATTTGAAGATCTTTTGGAGTACGTTTTGGAAGACCTTTTTGCAGACCTATCTTAAGCAATCGTGATGATAAGTGGACAGAGAAGATTTCAAGCTAACCAGTGATAAGTTCTTGAAATCATTTTAAGGCTGCCTTTTTGGAAGGTGGTTGTGGTGCACTCTTGAAGATTGTTTGAAGCAGCATTTTATGGACGTTTTGAAACAGTTCCAGAAGCAGCTAGAATCAGATTTGGGTTGACAATGGGGACAATTACTTTGAAGCATTGTCTTGAAGACACACTGAAGGATTCATTGAGGTGTTGTGAAGATCTTGAGCAATCAAAGAAGAGTTTTGCAGACCTAGAACTATCATTCGAGCAGATCTTTCTAAAGAGCAACAATTGTAGGAGTGTTTGAACATCCTCTTGAAGACCACTTTGAAAGAAATTATTAGATCAGTCCATAACATTATTGAAGGACATTATAAGTTTGGTGCGCAGACCTATTGATTAGTTTTTGAAGCCTTACTTGAGACAGACTTGTATCTTGACTTGTTGAGTGTTGGAACCCTAGAGGATAGGAGTTCTCAAGAAGATCAGGTTTGAGCATGTGCTAGTGAAGAGGGTTGGAGCCTCAGGGAGTCCAAGTTGGAGCTTGGCACCTTGCAGGTTGAAGCCTAGTCGTTTGAAGATTGGAGTCTTCAGGGTTGGAGCCCTAAGCTATTGTTGTACTTGATTATTGTAAAAGGGTAATTTAAGTCCTCATCATTGATTAATAAAATTATTATTTTATCATTGTTCATTATGTGTTCTAATTATAAGTGATCTTAACTAGTAAAAAATAACAATTGTAAAGAAATATTGATTCACCCCCCCTCTCAGTGTTTCCAACAAATATCCATACATCAACAATCACTTACTCTGCTCAATAATCAGGGATCTGCGAATACATTAACCTTGTCAAGCCTCTACTATACATGACATCAATTTGTAATGTACAAACCCAAACAACTTCTCTACTTAGCATGCATAACATTAATCTGTCATACTTAACACGGTCAAACATTTTTGGCAAGTATCATATACCCCTGGCTTACAAATAAATGGACTTAGAAAACAAGTACCAAAAGCTCAAGATGATTCTGTATTACACTTACAAAGCAATCAACCATTCATCATGACAATAGGGAGCTCAAACCCTAGTTTCCAAATATGCAATAACACTGTTCATCTGTTATAGATCTAATCCAAAAATATAAGATAAGACAAATATATCCATGAAATAATAAGATCTGAATATAGAAATGCCTCTTTATTAATCAAACCCTTAAGGTAGGGCAACACCATACATTCACTCCTTAAGGAAGGAGAACACTCCACAAGCCATATGTCTGTTCATACAATATTCCTTGACATCTCTCAATGGGGAGTCTTCAGCCTCTATATAGGCCCCATACATACAATACCATGGGTCATTACCATGGTTCCCTCAATACCATCTATCTAATACCATGGGCTTATTACATTATTGCTAACTACTTGTGGCCCCTTACATGATATGGGTTAACCACCTTATTTATTACTATGGCCCATCCCATTATTACATTATTCCCTTGGGTACCTCCCTTTGTACTCCATATTATCCCCCCTAGGTATACTACATTCGACCCCCCTTAACATGTTTCGTCCCCGAAATATGGGAAGAACACAAATAATAAGATCTATTCAAAAGAGTAGTCCACTGGTACTATGCACGTGCACCTAGCCATCCAAGAGAAAGGTGAATTCTCGATCTAGCTGGTGCCTCGCTCGCTTGAAATGAAAGTTGATCTTGGCGGCTCTTCTCTGTGTAGTAAGTGGATCGTCGCTCCTCTCTATCTATCATGCGGGGGTTGTTGTCCTTGCGGCTAATTCATTGCCATCTTGTTGGTTGTTTTCTTGCGGGGTGATGTGGGTGGTGATATGCTGAAGTTTTAACCAACAATGTATCTTTCTTTAATTCACCACCTAATGGAGCCTGATTGGTATCTGGTACATGTTGTGCCCGCTGTTGTTTCTTATCTTCCAATATTACTTCAACCAATGAATCCTCATCTAATGTAACATTTTCTGCTTCAGCCTCTTTGGACTCTACCTGTTTTTCTGGTACCTGGTTTGATGTTTGTGTTTGGTTGTCGACCATCAGTGGCTCATCATTTGATATGTCAGTCCCTGGAACATCTTCTGCTTCAGCCTCCTTGGACTCTATCTGTTTATTGATGGAAATACCATGTAATGTAATTTTCTTCTTTTTTATACCAAAGCTTCAGGGATTTCTTCTGCACATAATATTTATAGAACCCACCGATTCCATCCAAGGGTATCCCAAAACAACATCTTCATTAGCCATATTTGAAGCATAAAAATCAAAATGCAATACATACTTATCCATAGAAATCTTCAAATCTTTATAAACTTGCACTTGTTCATTATTAACCTGTGTGTACTCCATGTGTTTTGTTGGCACTTGTAATTTTTTTGCCAAATTGACATTTATAAAATTATGCTTGCAACTAGGATTTATAGACACAATGATCTTCTCCTTCTGAATCAATCCATGAACCTGCAATAAAGAGATACTAGCAGAAAATAACTCTTTAGGTTTCTTGGTTTCCTTCTTTCCTGCAAAAATAAAATCTTTGCTAGGTTTTTTGGTTTACTCCTTTCTAGTATGAGACCATTTGTCCAAAAGTAGTTCTTCAATTTCGTCAGCATGACATAACTTCAGAATCTCACTGTCAAGTGATTTCCACCATATAACAACCTCATCTTTCAAATAATACCCTATTTTGTCCTTCCAACACCCTAGGGAGTCAAACTTAAGACATGCTATAAAATTTTAAATAGAAGATCCATTATTTTTTTCCTGTAAAAAACTTACTGTTATAAGCCATGAAGAGGGTTTTTGAAAACAAATCACTCACTTGGCGAAAATTTGAAATGGCCACAATTCAGTCAATATTGTTCAGAATCCTTATTATGACCTGTTTTCAGAAATAGAATAATCATTTTGTATCTTCCCATATGATAGAAATCCCGATCTAGGTACTGGAATTTCCGATTCGCGCTGCACTTGTCCCACCGTCACAAAAAATTTCTGAAAAAATCGCTGATTTTAAATCAACGATATCTCCTTCATCTGGACTCCGATTCGATTGATTTTTTTTTTTGAACTTGGATATTTTTTCATAAACAATCCAGATTTGCAATTAGATTCTGCATATTTTGTATCAGTACGAACATATCTGCTCCGCAAACTCGCCACCTCAAAAAATGTCTGCAACCCCACTGATTTTTAAATCAGCAATATCTCCCTCATCCGGACTCCGATCCGGCCGATTTTTTTTTCAAATTGGGTATTTTTTCATCAACAACTCAGATCTGTAATTAGATTCTACAGATTTTGCACCAAAACGTACAGATCTGATTTGCAAACTCGCCGCCCAAAAAAGTCCTGCAAAAATAAAAAAAAAATATTCTCCACTTTGCCCAAGAAAGTGCTCTGATACCACTTGTTATAGATCTGACCCAAAAATATATGAAAATAGAAATAAACCCAAGAAATGATAAGATCTGAATATAGATAGAAATTATTCTTTATTGATCAAACCCTTAAGGTAGGGCAACACCATACATTCACTCCTTAAGGAAGGAGAACACTCCACAAGCCATATGCCTGTTCATACAATATTCTTTGACATCTCTCAATGGGAAGTCTCTAGCCTCTATATAGGCCTCATACATACAATACCATGGGTCATTACCATGGTTCCCTCAATACCATTTATCTAATACCATGAACTTATTACATTATTGCTAACTACTTGTGGTCTCTTACATGATACGGGTTAACCACCTTATTTATTACTATGGCCCATCCCATTATTACATTATTCCCTTGGGTACCCCCTTTGTACCCCATATTATCCCCCCTAGGTATACTACATCACCAATAACATAAAACCTTAGCAGCATCATAGACTCTCACGAGCATATTTTGATACAAACGATACCCATACTCTGCAACAAATCAATACTCGACTCCCTCTATTCAAAAATGACATTCATTATTGGTCCTAGCAGTAACACATACATGGCCTCACTCATCCAACCATTACTGTCAACTATGACACTAGTGGCAACATATGAATTACATGGCTATAAAGACAAGTTATACATCTGCAACATAACCATACTAATAAAACTCTGCCTCCGACCATAAATCTTTGTCACAACGATAGAAATAATACTTTTGTCTCTCAAGCTTGATCTCATGCACAAGTGTACATTACATTCAACCATTGGCAATTCACAACATTCACTGCTAATCGCTCTTGCATTTTTACAGGTGAGTCGCACTGGTCATTAGCAAACATACCCTGATTACCATCACTCAGATTTATCCGAATCTGCAGTGTACTTTTGGATCAACAGAAAAACATGCATACGTACTTGTTACCCAGACTTTCATACTTAGGTTTTACACTAAAAACACATAGGGCATACATTTTGTCCATCAAACTTCTTGCACACCTCTCTTCATGTGCATACACACCACATTGACCCAATCAAAGCATTAATTCATGGTGATCATGATGATATTTAGACTTTCGATTCATCTGCCATCAATTTCCGATCACACTAGCACTATATTCCATCGAAGTTTTGTTACAAGATATATTATAGCCTTGAGATATTTCTCCATCAAATCTGTGCCATCTGGGGTTTCAAAGTTCTGCTTCCACCAAAGTAACCTACTCCAGGCTTTCGTTAAGACATAAACATAAACGATATATCTTGCAAAGCTTCAAATCTCTGTATAGTGGCTCCAAGCTTTCGTTATTAATTTAAATTCCACCTTCGTCAAACTTTACAAGACCATTTGTAGTTGGAAGAAAACCATATCATTACTAATGGAATCGAACCATAAAATATACCACAACGTGCACAAACTGTAATCAATTCATGCTACAACAATGGTCACATACGATACAAGGCTTGTAATGTTTGAACCAATTCATTATGTTCAAATTACACCAATTATACGCACATGTTATTCACTAGTTAAACGCACACCCATACAGTTGCACTGAATAGCCATACGATCATGATCACGGTGATACATACGCACAAGGGTATGCTTGAATAGGCTTTAGACTCCTGAAAAATTGACTCAAATGTCGGTGCGATTTTACCATAGTCGCATGGTCCTGCCCATAAAACGTTTCAGATAGGAAAAAAAGAAAAGCAAGGGTACTCAAAATAACTTAAAAGGAAGGTCGAATGGCCTTAGACAGTCTCCAACAAATTCTTCATTGGATATCTTTATATCCATTAACCCATATAAAAATTAAATTTCAAATACCCAAATCCATCATCAAACGTGGCATGCTCTTCCAAATCTTCGTGACTGTACTAGGCCGCAGAGGTCAATCACAAAAAATAACGTTCAATTGCTTGCCTTTGTGAAGAAGTCGAGCCTCCTTTTATAGTGATGGAGGAAGGGATTCTAATGGAGCCGACTTAATCAATAGGAGGGAAGCCAACATGCAAGAATAAAAAAATTTGTAATAATTTTTGGATGCAAAATTATCTTATACTTGGAGGTTGACTAGTTAATAAATTTAATTACCATATTTCTCTTGACCATGACTAAGTCGACCATTAATATAATTTAATTTGCTTGAATTAAAAAGCCATTGTTCAACTAGCTGCATGCAACATCTTTGGGGCATCTTGACCACAAATGGGGGCTTCAATCTTTTATTACGTGTATCTCCACAACCGAGATGAACCATGAAGCATGCCATATACCGTTGGAATTGGCATGATGAGGAGAATTAATTGAACGTGATTTAGTGAGCAAATACACTGATCTTCATCCTCAAAATCTTCAACAAATGCGTGGCTTTTAGGGATTCCTTCCTTTCTTCTAGGGCTTCTTGTTATGTGGAGCTTCCAATCAATGTAAACTGGACAAATATTAAGAGCATTCAAGGACCGACATTGGCATCAATGACAACACCATTCAACAATCTCCCCCTTTGTCATTGATGACAACACATATACTCCCCCTACGATCATTACTCCCCTTGACTCCACGCCTTTGATCTTCTTCCCATTCTATGCTATTGTATTAGATCCTCTGTGTCACAAATTGCATCAACCATTGTTGTATGTGTTGCACCAAAAATGTCATCACTTTGATCTCGCTTTTCTCTTAATTTTATTTGAAGTGCACAAATCAATTGATCCTTCATATCTAGTTCACTTTAAATATCATTTGCTGATTATAGTGTATTGACCATGGGATCAATTATGTTTTGTTTATGATGTAAATCCCACTCAAGTGCTTTAATTCGATTTGCAATTCATGTTTGTCTTCTTGCAAATCCTTGATTTCTTGAGATGCATTTTGTAAATGCTTTCCTCCTTTACCCATTTTTGTCCCACTTGCTTGTACTTGCTTGCTTCATTATATGTTTATGTGTCACACTTGATTTTATGTTGCTTTAGTGTTGGAAATACTGAGAGGGGGGGGTGAACCAGTGTTTCTTAGCAATCATCACTTAATTAATCTTTTCAGAGCATTAGTTAATCTTCAACAGTATTATGATTATCAGTAAAGTAGTAAATAATAATGTAGAACGATAGAGACAGTAGGTACAAGATTTTTAGGTGGAAAACCTCCTTCGAGTAAAAAACCACCGAATGTTTTTCTAATAAATTCTTGAATCTTCAGCCCCAACTGAAAAGAAAGCTACAACTTCCTAGAATTCTAGAAAATCATTCTTCTCCAGCTCCCATTGGAAGGATGCCCCTGTTATCACCCCAAGAAACTCTCCTAGGTTGTATCTCGGAGATGCTCGGGAACATTACAAACTCAACAAAATGTTGGAGATGGATGAATGGAAGGAATGATGCTTCTCCAAGCCAGATGACCACTTCTACTATGCTTAACTCCAGACATGGGTGAACACCCCCAGACTACAAGGCTTTAGACCACCAATTACTCATAGTTTGAGGATTGGGTGAATACGGAGAATATTGACCACACCAGCAGATGCACAAGACCATGTGATGGGCGGCTGCAACCAGTAAGGAGGTCTGCAAATCTATTTCCTAAAGCACAGATAGGATGACAACTCTCTGGCATTAAGTGAACAGAGACCTGCATAACACATTCAATGATACATACTAGACTTCAACACAGAGGTGGGATGACAGCCCCTCTAATGCTAAATATCAAGAGCACATGAACAAATGCATAACAGGCACAACCTAGAACAGAATAGAAGTGGATAGTGAGCAATTAACAGCAAAAGAAGCTTGTATTAGCTGAAAATGAAGACCAGACACTGCAAGTATCAAAGTAGTTACAGTCTCCAGAAGTTGAACCTTACATCAAAACTACAACCATCAACCTTGATTACATCTATTTTCTGGGTATATATAGAGTTTGATTACAAAGATATTCTACTGTTCTATGCGTGGAGGGGGTCATAATGGACCACGAACCGCTTTAACTCTTCTAATGGAGTCTCTGCTGCAATCTGCTTGTTTCCATGAATGAATTTGACGTTCTCTGGTGCTTTGTTGTACTTGAGTAGGTGGAGTGTGGTAAAGGATGAAATCCCTTAACTATTGGATGTGCTGATCTGCCCGAGTCTTGTCCTTTCCCTTCTCGGCCATCCTGTTTGTTGAATGCGGTGGTTGAAGAGTAACTATGCGGAGTGGTGAACACTGGCCACCTTTGTCCTTTCGGGAATATGAAATGGCTATGTTGCGCTGTCTATGCTCCTTGATCACTTCTGTTGCGGGCTGCATCGTCTTGTGCTGTTGCCTTTCCACTTCCAACCTTCTGTCTCTGTCTCTCGGCCTTTTTTAGGTGCTATGACCTCTTGAAAAATGCTTAATAATGATTGTTTTCTGTTGTATACAGAAAACGCTGTAATATTGAGAAATCCCGCCCATTCTGCTTCTTTCGGACTTCAAAAGTCCTCAAGTATGGTTTAACTATCTATCGGGTCCGCCCTTGGGTCGCTGTCGCATGTCGCACTCGGCTTGGTCCCTTTGTTCCTTGAAATACTTGAAAAACACGGGAAATACATAAGAAAGGCCTCCCTCCGGACTTCAAATATTTAAACAATTTCATTCCGGAAACCCATCGGGTCCGGGTTTCATCACTATCGCACTGCCCCAAGGTTCCTTTGTATTTTGTTTGTGCCGATAGCCTTCGCTGATGCGACCCGCCGATCCAATCATCGGCGATCGCTGATCGACAGTGTCCTGTGCCCCTTCGTAAGTCCTCCTTTGGTTTTTGCCAATAGCGATATAGCGATGCTATGTGGGCCATCGATCCGCGCGCGCGATCGACGGTCCACATTGCATTGCTGATCGCAATCGCAATGCCTCTTCTGTCCGTGCCGATACCGCCGATTGCCATTGCCTACTTGTGCCGATCAGATCCGCCGATGCGATCCGCCGATTAGATTTGGACCATTGATCGGTCGGATCGAACGACTATCGTGCATTTGGACTGCTAAGCTTGTGATTTTGGTTTTTTCATGGTTTTGGAGTGTTTTTTGCCTCCCGATAGTGTATTTCCTCTCTCTTGAGGGCTTTCCTCTTGCGATGGTTTTGATTTTGAATGATCCTTAAGAGGATTTTGAACCCTTTTGAGCACAACCAAGCAAACCAAGTCTGTATTTGACCATGGAAAATCCTCGTTGTATAGCAGAGCTAACACTGGCTCCTTTTGTGGATGAGATCCTCCCTGTGAGGTCTCAAGAACTGCAGACTATTGCCTTCATACAAAACAAGCTTAAAAACATTGCCTAGTATTCCATTGGGCATGGAGTCTAATTAAGTCTACGCTAAAACCTGTAAAAGAACATGCTTACAATCATTAAGGCTCGAAAACCTCAAAAAACATAAATCTTCAAAAATTGGCCATTTACTGGACCATCAAAACTGTTTTTCCTCCTCTCGGCCGGCCTATCAGCCGGTTCATCAAAAATCTGCAAAATTGGGTTGATTTGATCCTCTACCTCAAAGAGTTTAGGGCATTTGGTCTTATCAGGTAGAGATGGCTTATATTTCACCCCCTCTTTGTATGCTCTCATCCTTGGATGTTCTTCGTGGAAGCCTTTGTACGCCTGCTGAATAACAATGGCTGCTGCGTACTTGACTGTGTCATTTGTGGCCTGCACAATTAATATAAATGGTGAATCGATGCATTCTTGTGTGTGGGACACAAAGACTTCACCTGCTTTCGTAGCTTTCTTAGAATAGTCCACATCCAAGGAGGAGTCCCAAAACTGTGCATCCTCTTCCTCTTTGATTTGGCAAGCTGCCCTTTCAAGCTGTGTGGAGGCCGATTGGACAGGCATCAGAATATCAAGACTGAGATTATCAGTATCAGCGTTGGGCATCAAGTTATGGCCTGCCTCAGTGTCTAGGAGGCAACTATGAGGGATTGTCTTCTGAACAGACGAAGAAGCATGAGATGATGGGGAGCTTTCTTCTCCCTGTTTGATCACTGGACTGGGGATAACAACAGGTTGGCCAGTTTGCAGATCTGCATAGTCATTAGAAGATGGGCTGGCTTTAGGCTCAGACTCTTTGAGGATGGTGGGACCTGCTGCTGACTGCTTCTGCTGATGAGCTTGTTGTTTTGCAGGTACAACAAACTCACGAGTAGTGCCTCTGGATAATGACCTTTCATAAGCAGCTCGGGTTAAGAAAGGGGCACTGCCCTTATCTTCCAAACCATGGACCTCATCCTCTTCTTCAACACGCTCTTCCTCCATGACTATATTCTGAAAAAGGGTCTTCACCCTTTTGTCTTCGTTTGCATCTTTGTTTCTTTGCAAAATCTGCAGCTGCTCCTTTGCTCCTCTATATAGATTTGGCTTTGGAAGAGCAAAGGTACTAGGAGCTCCCGCTTCCTCAGAATGCTGCTCAGCCATTAATTTGGAAACTTCAGAGGCCAATGACTCTATCATCCTGGCCAATTTATCGATCTTAGGATCAGAGGATGATGAGAGCTCTCCTCCCTGTCTTCTCCTATCAGCATCACCTCCGAGCCTCTCTGCAACTATGATGTTTGATTCTACTTCAAAGGCTGCATCTTGCATATCAGCCAAAGAAGCACATCTTCTTTCTCTTAATAGCAGGCAGAATTGAGAGTCGAAGGCATTGGCATAAGTGAGCATAACAGAAGTAGGGGTGGGTTTCACTTCAGCTGGCATTTTGCTATACATATGATTGAATTTGATGTTGAAATCAGACAGCAGCTCACCATTCTCCCTCTGCAAGTTCCCAAATTCAGTATGGTAGTAGAGCAGATCTTTATTATCCCCCCAATGCTTTAGGAACACATCATCTAAGGCCTCAATGTCTGCTATAGACCTAGGGGTTAATTCTCTGAACCATTTTCTAGCCTCCCCATCTAGGCTTTGGACAAAAACCCTCATCCACACATCATTTTCATTAATATCTAGATTATCAACATAGCTATAAAAGGACTCTAGATGTTCTTCAGCTGATACTCCCTCTGCACCAGTAAACTTAGGCATATATTTCTGATAATCTCCTGCAGGCATGGCATTTAAAGGGACAGGCAAGACCAGGGGTCCATACCTAGCAGCAACGATTCTTTCTATCTTTGTAGGTGCTTGCTGGCCTGCCATGACTGGGAAAGGTGGAAGGGTATTGGTCGTTTGGATGATAGAAGGCCGAGAAACAAACAACAGAGCAAGAGGGCACTGATGGACTATATGGGGGACTTATTGAACAAGGAGCTCTATGAATCTCTGAAGGTATTTCTTCACTAGCAGAGATACATGGGATTTTTTAGGCTTACCTGATCCTGATGCTCCTTTCTGTGAAGTTTTCTTCTGCTTAACGATCTTCTCAGGGTCAAGCACTGGTTCAGCTGGTGATGTCTGAGGATTTCTTCGAGCATGTCTCACAAACTGAGCCAGGACTGTGATGTGGAGTCGCCAAAGGATGGTCATCCTCCAGTGGAGTTGCCAGATAGATGATTAGAACCAGAAATGTGCCCAGACTTTGTCTATCATCAAAATCTGGAACTGTGTCGTCTCCCAGGGAAGTTGAGCTTCAATCTCCTCTCCCCGGCAACGACGCCATTTAATGTTATCACCCCAAGAAACTCTCCTAGGTTGTATCTCGGAGATGCTCGGGAACATTACAAACTCAACAAAATGTTGGAGATGGATGAATGGAAGGAATGATGCTTGTCCAAGCCAGATAACCACTTCTACTATGCTTAACTCCAGACATGGGTGAACACCCCCAGACTACAAGGCTTTAGACCACCAATTACTCACAGTTTGAGGATTGGGTGAATACGGAGAATACTGACCACACTAGCAGATGCACAAGACCATGTGATGGCCGGCTGCAACCAGTAAGGAGGTCTGCAAATCTATTTCCTAAAGCACAGACAGGATGATAGCTCTCTGGCATTAAGTAAATAGAAACCTGCATAACACATTCAATGATACATACTAGACTTTAACACAAAGGTGGGATGACAGCCCCTCTGATGCTAAATATCAAGAGCACATGAAAAAATGCATAACAGGCACAACCTAGAACAAAATAGAAGTGGACAGTGAGCAATTAACAGCAAAAGAAGTTTGTATTAGCTAAAAATGAAGACCAGACACTGCAAGTATCAAAGTAGTTACAGTCTCCAGAAGTTGAACCTTATATCAAAACTACAACCATCAACCTTGATTACATCTATTTTCTGGGTATATATAGAGTTTGATTACAAAGATATTCTGCTGTTCTATGCATGGAGGGGTCATAATGGACCACCAACCGCTTTAACTCTTCTGATGGAGTCTCTGCTGCAATCTGCTTGTTTCCATGAATGAATTTGACGTTCTTTGGTGCTCTGTTGTACTCCTCGAGCAGGTGGAGTGTCATACAAGATGAAATCCCTTAACTGCTGGATGTGCTGATCTGCCCGAGTCTTGTCCTTTCCCTTCTCGGCCATCCTGTTTGTTGAATGCGGTGGTTGAAGAGTAACTGCGTGGAGTGGTGAACACTGGCCACCTTCGTCCTTTCGGGAATATGAAATGGCTATGTTGCGTTGTCTATGCTCCTTGATCACTTCTGTTGCGGGTTGCATCGTGTTGTGCTGTCGCCTTTCCACTTCCAACCTTCTGTCTCTGTCTCTCGGCCTTTTTTAGGTGATGTGACCTCTTGAAAAATGCTTAATAATGATTGTTTTCTGTTGTATACAGAAAACGTTGTAATACTGAGAAATCCTGCCCATTCTGCTTCTTTCGGACTTCAAAAGTCCTCAAGTATGGTTTAACTATCTATCGGGTCCGCCCTTGGGTCGCTGTCGCATGTCGCACTCGGCCTGGTCCCTTTGTTCCCTTTGTTCCTTGAAATACTTGAAAAACACGGGAAATACATAAGAAAGGCCTCCCTTCGGACTTCAAATATTTAAACAATTTCATTTCGGAAACCCATCGGGTCTGGTTTCATCGCTATCGCACTGCCCCAAGGTTCCTTTGTATTTTGTTTGCGCCGATAGCCTCCGCCAATGCGACCCGCCGATCCGATTATCAACGATCGCTGATTGGCAATGCCCTATGCCCCTTCGTAAGTCCTCCTTTGGTTTTTGCTGATAGCGATATAGCGATGCGATGTGGGTCGTCGATCCGCGCACGTGATCGACGGTCCACATTGCATCGCTGATCGCAATCGCAATGCCCCTTCTGTTCGTGCCGATACCGCCGATTCGCCTCCGCCGATTGCCACTACCTGCCTGTGCCAATCAGATCTGCCGATGCGATCCGCTTATTAGATTTGGACCATTGATCGGCCAGATCGAACGACTGTCGTGCATTTGGACTGCTAAGCTTGTGATTTTGGTTTTTTCATGGTTTTGGAGTGTTTTTTGCCTCCCGAGAGTGTATTTCCGCTCTCCTGAGGGCTTTCCTCTTGTGATGGTTTTGACTTTGAATGATCCTTAAGAGGATTTTGAACCCTTTTGAGCACAACCAAGCAGACCAAGCCTGTATCTGACCATGGAAAATCCTCGTTGTATAGCAGAGCTAACAACCCCAATGCCCTAGTTTTATCAGCAATCAACTGAAAGGACGTCCCAACATTGTAGCGAGCCACAACTCGCCCTAGCACCACCCTACCACCGTGAAGGTTTTACAGGCTCCAACTTGAAGGTGACTTCATTCACTAGCCTAGCACCACTGTACCACCCTATAAAGACAAAAATAAACTGAAAGTGTGGACTCCCGTACTAGGGACAATGATCCAAGTTACAATGATATTTCAATGATTTTCTTTGACTGGTCACTGAGTAACAACATTAAACCCTTGTCCCGACAAACCAATAACCCTTGTTCCAACCACAAACCATAGCCCTTATCCCAAAACAACATTGCCTTCTTCAACTTTAGGCAATGACACAAACTCCTACAAGACTTACAAATTTTATACAATGAATGTCTCTTCTGCCTTGTTGCGGATTTGAAGCTGGTGATGAAATTGATGTATCTGATGTTCTGAAACACTGAGAGATACCAACCTTTGCACTGTCCCACAACAGTCTGCCCTTCAATCATGAAACATGCTTCTGCCTTTGATAATGTGTCTACCCTGTTCTTGATGATTGTACTGAACTGAAGAAGGTCTCACTGCTTTGATATCTTCGATCTTATTGTCACTGCCGTAGGATTCACTGCTGTCACTGCATGTGTCTTATACCTGAAAAGAAACACACAAATCTCTTATCTCCCAAAACAAAAGACAATGACCCAGTACCAAAGATACTTACCTCCCCATTTGAGTGTACCTGCAAATAAGAGATACACAACAAATTTCCAAACAAATTTATACAAACTTACCTTGATGCAGGAAGAATGTACTGCAATGTTGTCTTTGTCACCTTGAAGTCTTGATGCTTGAACACACAACTCTTATTGCTCTTTTGCTATCCTTGACAATGAAACAATTTGTAAATGAAACTATCTTGTACTCGTGCCACTGTTTAGTGCTGTAGTTCTCTTTTTCTTTTATTTGACTGCTTCACTGTAGGGTAAGGTTTTTGATGATCATGTGGACTGTATAAAAATGACCTTGCTAATCTTTTTCACCGAGACTACCTTAAGAAAATGTGTCTCTTGTGGCAGCAAATGAGATGCTTATGCTACCTCACTGGATTCATGAAGCTTCTCTCTTGTAGCCGCAAATGAGAAGCACCCTTTTGAAAGGATTATGGCTAAAACAAGCCTGCGGCCTTACCCATCAAACTTCAGAACAGCATATCCAACGAATCATCAGATCCCAAAAAAATAAAGTAATAAGCCCTCACTTCTGTATCATTTTCATAAGGCTGATGTCCTACACTCAAATGAGTCTCTAGCAAAATTAAACTTTCAAAAGAGATCAAACCCTGTCCCTTACTAATGATCTGTGTTACTTCCTCAGGGATGACCGAAAATAATTTCAGAGGTAATCTTACGGATGAGTCATATAAAAGTGCATTATGGAGAATGATGTATATTGTCTCTTTTATAGACTAAGGTTTAATTGGAAGGGGCTTGTAAATATGAACGTTGGAAGAGTTAGAGGTTTCAAGATACTAAGAAATTGAATAACCAATGCCTTATATCATAAGAGATTCCTAGTATTCTTAGGTGCAAGGATTAAACGTTGGAGTACAAATTAACTTGATGTTTAATTTTTACATGCCTTGAGACCCAAGTAAGAAGACTGCTAGCCTTTTTGGTAAATGAATTGGGCTTTTCTATTTATGGCAGATACCTTCTTGTTGATGCAAAACATTTTGATGCATTTTACAAAGTTATTACTTCATAAATCTTAATAAAAGCCTTAAATTTGATGTTAACAATGAGCAAACCAATGGTTGGCTTAGTGCATTTGGTCCTACCAAAGCTGTGAGGTCAATGATTGGGTTATTGCCTTTGGTTCTTGAAGTTATTCAACTTATACACATTGAGATTGCGGTGAGAATTATTGACATATATTGACAACCGTAGGTGGATTAATGATAAGGTGTCATGTCACTACCCTCTGGGGTTTTAGCCCACAAAACCGTGGCTTCTACTTAAAATAACTTTCAAACCGTAAATAACTGTGTGGGGTACCACATATCATCAGAAAGATCTTTTCGAGGAGAATCTAACTAGATAGATTAGGAGACAAGAAACCACGAATTTTGATGCCAAATTTGTCTATGAAGATTGGGGTAGCTCCTGGTATTGCTTGGGTTGACATCAATGACAACCACTATCAACACTTAGGGTATCAGGTACTATCAATCATGTACCCTAAAATGTGATTACAATAATTGACTTCCTTGACCTCATTCAATTTAAGGCAGGTCGCAATTGATTTTTGACTTAGAAAACACTTTATTGTCTTGAAAGGGTTTACAGCTTTACCCTTGTAATGCTTCAAATTCAAATATTTCTCCTCCAATTTTTACAATGTATAGATGAATTTAACGCTTCAAAAGACTTGTCTTTGATGTTTTGCTAATGCTCCAAGCACCTTTTTGTCCTCTTCTTACACATGCATAACCAATTTGATTTTAACATCTTATTACTCCATAATTGTTGTGACAATGTTAAGTAAATGCCAAAATGAAACACAAAAGAAAGTGCCACACATCAAAAATCATACACAACCACAAATGTCCATGGGCCCCCCTTATTCAATTTCGGGGTGGCTTAAGACAAGAAGAAGAGAAAATGATAATTTATTAAATTATTTATTTGAGGATGTACATGAAGCTTTAAGCTTCCTTTCTCTTTGTTTTGCTATCAAACCTTCTACAAAGAAAAATAGTTGTAACATAAATTTTCAAACATCAAACCCCTTTCAAGCTCACCAAAAATATTCGAACCCTTTTTTACAAAATAGGCTTAATCAGCCAATCTACTTATAATGAAAGTGATGTTCTTCATGTAACAGCTGAAACAGGAATATTGATTTTCCAAATGCATCTATCAACTGTTTTGCCTCACTTCCAAGATCACACCCATGCTATTCTGGAGAAAGGCTATGAAATGGTAAACTTTTGATGAAAACAATGCCAGGACCTGTAAGATGGGCAGTAAAGTGGCCGTATTTCTCAATAGCATGTGCCTCCGACAACTAATCAAACTTTATTGCCAATTCCAGTGCCTCCTTTTGTGAACACATGGGCTGTTGTGCTCACAGGGTTGGCTGTAAATGTGATTGGAATCAGGGGTGTACCATGTATATGTAGAAAAAGAACAAAAGTCTAGGGAGCTTGGGTTGCATGATCTGAACATCGATATATGACAGCGTGCAGGAGGTAAAAAACATAATTTTAAAAGCCATAATAGTGATACCTTCTTCCAGCGATGCGTGCACCTGTTTGAGATAGCTCATTGTAGAGATACAATTCCTCCTCCAGGTTGCTGGATAAATTCCTGTTGAATTCAGATCCCTCTTCTTCAAAGTATGCTTCCTTAATCAATCCCTTTCATGCTTCGTTAGGGTGTGGGGAACCACTGTTCATATGGGCATTGAGTAAAGGAGATGTGATGATTTGGTGCTCTCTGTGAGTTATGCCTTATTGACTGAAAACCTTACTAGCATGGTGGCTCTTTTATTATATATCCAATACAGCAAGAAACTTATTATCACTGGCTCTTCAATAGCCTCCGATGGATCACTTCCATGAATTTACATTCAAAGCAACATGAATCACAATGAACCTCTCATAACTTCGTTGTCTCTGAAAACATGCTTAGAACTGGAGCAAGCAAGACAAGACAAGCAAAGTGGCGGAAAAGGCCTTAAGCCATTGTCTTAACTCATTGTATTGATATTGGGATCTGAATTTATAGTACATCAGTTGGACCATTCTAGATCTAGATCTCATTGACAACTCGTCAGTGGATCATGACAAAACCTCATTAAAGTTAAGGTTTGCAACTCATACCAAGGTGGTCTCAGACTTTGTGATTGTCCAGGGACTCACAGTCTATAATACTTGGGCAAGTTATGCATAAAAAGAAGCTTTGTCTTCCTCTTTTTGTTGGTGGGGATGTGGATGTAGTTCGGAGAGCGACTATAATTTCATAAGGAGCAAGAGGTTGAAAGCCAAACCAAACTTCAAAAGGAGAGTGCTTTGTAGAGACATGAGTGGCTTTATTCTAGTTGTGCTGCACAACTCTGCCAGTACCAGTCCCATAGTTCATTCTGCTCGTGGTAGATGCAAAGAGCCTTAACAAAGGTTTTGTTCGCAACCATGTTTGGTGATCTATTGGTGGATGAAATGCATTGGAAAACCAAAGGTAATAGCATAGCAGCTTCCACAAGGATTTGCAAAAGTGTTTGAGAAATCTGTAGTCATGATCGGAAATGATGGTCAATGGTAATTAAAGATTACTCCAGACAAGCTGGAAGAAAAGTGTTGCAGATATAGGATCATCAATGGATTTGTTACATTGGTATGAAAATTGTTATTTTGGAAAATTTGCATACTAACACAACTATGCAATCATGTTTTCACTCAGTGGTTGGTAGACCACTGGTAAAATCCACGGAGATGGCTTTGCAATCCCTCGATGACACTGGCAAATGTTGGTGCAACCCAAGCTTCCTACAAACAGGTTTGTTTTGGCTACAATTGGAACATCTCTAGATGTAACCTTCCACTTGTTTTTGCATGGCAGGCAAAAATAAGTACCTTTGCAAGTGTAACAAAGTTTTCTGTACACCAAAATGCCCTCATAGGATGAAGAGCAGGCCTCCTTGATAAAAAGAAAGAAAGTTGATCCATCTGGAAACACAACTAGTTTAGCTTGTACAACATGCCACCCCAAACTGTGTAGTCTTATAAGGTGGTTTGATTAACCATGGTGGGTCACTGGGTAGTTTCCATCTCTGGACCAAAGTAAGGGTTTGTAGTATCTTGTGATTCCCAGTCCTCATAGGCTGCACATCTTAGATCTAAGATAGAAAGGGCCTTGACATGGTGTTTGCATAGGAGATCAACGATTTTATTTGAGCTACCTTTCTTATATGTCATGACTAAATGAATTATTGAATGTAGGAAACACATTTTAAATGTCCTTTCTCTTGAATTTTACATTGGGACATCAAAAACTGAAGGGGCTTGTCAACACTTGAAACTGTCTGGCTGAATGGTAACTTAGAGAGGGTACACTGTCACCTATTGTATGCTCCATCTGCACTTTGGGTTGGTGCTTGCCAGTCAAGAAGAGGATTCTCTGTGCACTTTGGAGATAAAATATCATTGTGGAAAACAGAATATTCTTCCAAACTGGAAGAGATCTTGCTGTTATGTCAAAAATCAGAGGTAAAATGCTGATTTACACTTATCAATTCTGCCTTTGAATCCATGCAAAGCTGCCTCAAAATCATCTCAAATTAATGCTGTTAAAGTGCAGGTCTGTGGTAAAAATGTCAAAAACAGGGAACATCCAGCACTCAAAATTATAGATTAGAGTCTAGACTGGTATTCCTGAATCCATTGGGCTATGGAGTGAATATAAATAACCTTTGCTATGCAGGAGTGATTCCCACGATAACTAATTTAGAAAATTCAAATAATCAACAAGCAGACACACTGTAAAGGTGGGATTTAGACGCCAATAATTTGGTACCTTTATTCCAATAGATGTGTGTACAACTTTCTGGGTAATCAGTGTCAAGCTCAGAGAATTTTGGGAGACAATGATCACTTCTTTGGTACTTACACCAACTCCAGGGATGAATTCTCTTGGACAGAACACAAGGACTCTCAACTCCTAGGCTGGTATGCCCTTTCACAAGTCACTTGAACAAGAACAGAGGATGAACAAAGGGGGACTCAAGTGAAATTACTATCTATTATTATAGACGCACTCTCAAGCTCTTATAGAATGAGCTTAGGAGTTTACAAGAAAATTGTGATTGGTTAAAGAAAGCATTTGCTTTTGCAAAGAATAGAATAAAGAAGAGAGCAAAACTCCAAGAAAAACAATTCCAGCTAAGGGGCACTAGTGACTACCATATGTGGAGGAAGTCTCTCCAAGATAGCCATTAACATTTACATAAAACATCTCCTCCAAGTACGGTGCATAAGCTAGAGTGAATAGAGGCAAGAAGAATGAAAAAAAGTGAAATCTTCTCCAAATAGGGTGCTCTCTTAGGGAAGATAAGACAAAGGGAAAGCGTGCTAAAGGTGGAAAAGTGGAATGTCCAAGTAAAGCTTGCTTCTCTAAACATAGAAGGCTTTTGCTTTATGAAAAAACATTCTAACAAGGCTATGGAAGACTTGTATTTTTGTAGAAAAGATAATAAGACAACTTTCCTAGTATGGAAGCTTTTACTTTGGAGAAATAAGTCAAATTTCTTAAAGTGGGATGCTTTTTCTTTTGGAGAAAAGATAAGTCAACAAGTCAAAGATTCCCCTCAAGGAAAGCATGTGCATAACGTCATGTAGGGAACATGTCTTCATAGGCTAAGGATAGGATATGTGTTAAGCTAGCAAGTAATGGATGTTGGATAAAGTTGTCATTGATGTCAATAAGATGGCAACCTAGGTGCATTGTTGAAGCCTACCGTAGATGAAACCCTAGGTAAAAACTCTAACTAGAAACCAAGAAGCAAACCCTAGTACGATTGAAGAAGTCCCAAAGTGTATGCAACCATGCAATGTAGGCGTAAAGCCCTAAATGAATATGTTGAAGAAATCTTTGCTCTTGATGATACCCCAACCCTAATAAATTAAAAAACTAAACCTAATCCTAGGAACCCTTGTTCTTGATGATGCCCTTACCCCAATACCTTGGCCCATCCAAATCCTAAAGGACCCATTCTAAGATAACCTTACCATAAATTCCTAAAGGCTGACACAAATTCTAAAGATCATCATAAGAAAATAATTTACTTGTGGCATTAAAAACAAAACTCTGATGTGGCACTTACACCAGCTAATGAAGGACCTCTAAACCTTTCTAATGGGTACTTACAATCTCCCAAAATCCTTATCATTAAGAAGAATCAATTTTTTTTATAGGAAAATACATCAAAAAAAAATTGATGAGCCTACATAAGTCAGCTCACATAACTCTTCAAAAGACATGTCTACTCGTATATATGCTAAACACTATATATTGGCAACAATGCCTCTCCATTTGACAATCAAGCAAGTGCAGAACATTCGGTGAAGTAGCAAGAATGAGGTTGTAGACTAATGCATCTGAAGCTTGCAGACCTGTAAAAAAAATTGCAGACCTATGAAAAACCCTCTTGTGGATTTGTGGTGATCTTATTGTAGAAATATAGAAGCTCTCCTGCGGATTTTGTGGAGACCTTATTGCAGACATATATAAGTTTTGTTCTTGCGGATCTGTGGAGACATTACATTGCAGACCTGAGGTGCCCTTATTTCAGATATGAGGACACCTTGTTGCAGACAACTTTTTCGGACCTGCAACTTGCATCTGTGGCACAAAAAGTGTGCATTGGGATCTATATTCGGACCTGATGTGAATTACATATCAGATTTATGAAGACTCTCTTGTGAGCCTGTGGAGAATTTCAGTTTTGGTTTTTGCAGATTCTTTTGGAATCACATTTTTTTAAAAGTTGCAGACCTTATTAGAGCTACAGTTTTTGGATTATTTGCAGACCTTGTATAAATTTGCGTCTTGAAGATAATCTGTGTTGAAAAAAAAATTCATATCTATGAAGCAGATACATTATTTTGGAGCAGAGTACACACAATCACATCTTGAAGGCAATCTTGAAGACTTGTTTGGAGAGCATCTTAAAGACCTTTTGTAGCAACTTGGAGAGTTCTTGAGCCTAGTTTATTTTAGACACCTTGTTGAAGCATTCTTGTATTGAAGAACCCTTAAAGTATTGAAGACTGATCTTGGACCAGACATTGGAGCAACATTTGAAGAGCATTTGAACACCTTGGAGAATATCTTGGCGCAACGCATTAAAGACATTGGAAGAATTGTTGAAGATTAGTTGAAGAATTGTTGAAGATTAATGCTTGCGGGTTTTAGTCTAATGACAATCGTGATCCCAACAATTGTTGGAAATACTGAGAGGGTTGGTGAATCAATATTTCCTTTTACAATTGTTATTTTACCAGTTAAGATCACTTAGATAGAACACAAAATGAACAATAACTGATAAATAAATTTATTAATTAAGATATAATGAGGACTCTAATCCTCTTTTTACAATGAATTTGCATAACAATAGTTTAGGGCTCCAACCTTAGATGAAGACTCCAATCTTCAAATTATCCAGGTTCCAACCTACACTTGAAGGCTCCAACCTTGTGTTCCACCAAGCACCAACTTGGTCTTCTTGAGGACTCCAATCCTCTAGGGAACCAACCCTCTCCTTCAATATAGGTACAAGTGGTTCTTCAAGGCTTCCAATAACTTTTGCAACAAGCCTTTATAATATTCGACAATTCCCTCAATTAATCTCCAATCACCCTTTGTTCATCAATGACAACTTTAGCATCCACAGAAGGTGTCTCCAAGACTTTTCATGATACCCAACAACTTCCTTCAAGGTTACTCCATGAGGGCTTCAATCATGCATCAAGGTCTCCACTAATGCCTCTAAGTTAGGTTCTAAAAAGGTCTTTAACAATGCTTGCCCCAACAAGATGTTCTCAACACAATTGCCTAGGTAATGCTTTAATACTGTTGCTACACAGGTTCTTCAATGATGTTGCTCCAAAAGGTCTACTCAAATGTCACAGGGTCTCCTCAAGTGTCCTTAAAAAAAAATCTTCAAGTCTGTTACAAATTATCCACAATAGACTGCTTAGTGCTAGCAAATTCAATCCTAATCCAAAACTGTGACTCCAATAGGGCCAGATCGACGCTTTTCAATAGACAAAAAGTATGTCTGCAAAAATGCTCTTCGAGATGCATCTTTAGGTTTGAGACCACTTCTCGTGGTCTATAACACAACTAAAAAGGAATCCACCATAGGTTGTTTGCATAGGTTTGTAGCAAAATTTCTAAAGAACCGAAAAATGACCTTCCACAGGTCTATAAAAAAGAGGAGTCTTAACAAGCCTGCAAAATAACATAGGTCCAAAAGAAGGTCTGCAAAGTAGAGTTTTCCAGAGATCCTCTAGACAATAGTCTTCACTACAAGCTCGAATTGTTTCTACTGGCCCGTTTTGAGAAATAACTATAGTCCAAATTGCTTCCACAGGTTCATGAGGCAAGGTTCACAGGTCTGCAACTACAACAACGACTTTAACTCAAAATTTCCACAGAGAGTCTGCAATAAAGTGAAACTATAGGTCTGAACTCTCCTCTGCAATGTTGAACACCTAATCCTCTATGGGTTGGTGTGGAATGTGAACAACCACTAGAGTCCAAGAGACCTTGGAATATGGAATCCAACAGTCACTCTAATGTACTATAAATGTATATCATGTCAATAATATATGTAATTCAATGTTTATCATTCATATTCTGCCTTTGCCATGTATGTGTTTAACATAGTATTAGAGCAGGCGTTCTCTCTGCCTTGCTTCATTTTGAGCCATTGATTTTGTAATTTCTATGTGCATGAAAGTTCAGCTATGAGTCCTGCATTGATGAGTATCCTATCAACTATATTTTAGCTGCATTCTCTGCCTTAGTAACTTTCATTTGATGAATATACTATCAGCTATATTTTAGCTGCATTCTCCGCCTTAGTAACTCTTTGTTTACGCTCTGTCTATTCTAACGATATGCTTTCTGATTGCTATGTCCACTCGAAGGCCCTGACATCTATGCATCACTTATACACATAACGTTCTAGCTTGCATACCCACATTGTTGTCTGTTGGTGCGTTGGTTGAATTCTGTTGAATCCCTATGCATTGAGCCAAGTCCTTCTAATCGATTCATTAATTAAGAACCTGTTTTGCTGCTGGTCACCATGGCAGTGGTTGCGGCACCGAAAATGCGATTAGACAGAGCACTGATTGCTGACCAACAACGAAAGTTGCCATCACTTCAAAGATGAGCACCAGATAAGTAGAGATGCTGGTTCAGGAGGTCCATGCTCAAAACAACTCACCCATTAGCCCCATGGGTATGATCAAAAGGGTAGCCCAACTGTCTTTGCACAAAACAACATTTCCATCTGTGAAGTGGTTGGATTCATTTTAAATATTGCCCCCTGTAAATTCCCAAGGAAAGAATCCATTATCAGAGCTCCAGAGACTATTATCACTCCCAAAACATTGAAATTCAGGGATGTTTGAGCATCTGCAAGCGTGAAAATGATTAAACCGACTATGAGAAGTACAACAGAAACATATTCATGCACAAGATACTTCCGCCTCATCCCAGGTATAAAATCTCCCATCACCATCACCGGTATATTCGAAGGTCTTTGAAGGGTTGTTCATTTAACAAAGCTTAAGCTTTGGGTTGATTGTGAATGAACCGCCTTGGTGATTTACAGAGCGCTTTTAGAGCCACGCTGGTTTACGAAGCGCTTTTAGATTGTTCCAAATGTTATATTAAATATTGTACAAAGCGTGTGAAAGGAGCAACTATGGGAGATCTTTTGGTAATATCTATAGGAAGAGAATAGTTGAGACAAAGCTTGTCGGGTACTGTTTACGACATTTTAAAAAGAAAACTTCAAACAACCATCCAAAGTATGGCAAGCAGGTTCGAATGTCTATGACCTGTGCATTGACACATATTCCTATGCGTTAGTGTTTCATTCATATAGTTGAACAATCATTCATTGTCATATGCTTTGAAGACTGTGTTGGTATATATATTATTCGATTGCACTAGCTAATGAGTTGAATTTCAGAGCATATCAAGATTCATTGAAGAGTGTGTAGAGAAGCCTTTCAAAAAAAAGGTTGTAAGTTGCAACTAATATAAAAAAAAAAGAGGGTTTTGTGCAATTTCTAGCTTAAGATATTATTTATAAGGTTGGAGAAAATGGCTAGACTTGATGATGCATTAGAGTTGCTAAATACTTTAATTTGTTCCACTTTTGATGAGATGGTCCAAATCACTAGGGACACTCCAATATTCAAACTTGTTTACAAAATGCAAAAGAAAACATTGAATTTTTGCAGCTTGAACCTCAGCTACAACAAGCAGAAATACAACAACGGAGTTTTTTATGGTTCTTATGGTAGGGTTTTTATGGTATCTTAGGGTGGTAGAAATGGTTTT